>OZ034978.1:38140152-38550346 GCA_964030785.1 Siderastrea siderea
CAACACTTGTTATTTAATAAACGTTGCGACTACTGTTTAACAAATGTTGAACAGTTACTATGGCGCCAACAATCGATAAACAAGTCACAACATCGCTCAAACTTTGTCGAGGACCAAAAGTACGAAAATGTTGTGGCTCTTTAAAACAGGCGTCATATTTTTACAAAAAATTATTATTAGCTGAGTTTTTGTTGTTGTTGTTTGAATTTGTTCAATGACGTCACACGTTACAACGACACAACATCGTTGTTTAGTGCAAACGTGAAAATAATGTGCGGTTGTCATGGTGTCCAGCAGCTGTTAAACTGGAGTGCTGGCTCTGGGATAGCAACAGAAAAGCGCAAGTATACTGTACTATCCAGACTTCCCGCGGTCAATTTTGTACAATTCAGTACAAACAAAAAAGCGTGGGTACGAGGTTAGCACAGGTAGCTTTTGAAAAGCTACTTGTTTCAGTTTTCGATTGAAGGCGTGTCGGAACCGCCTTTAAAAACCCGCGAACAAAGAATCTTGATGGAGGGTTTCGTCCGTGGCTTAGTAACATGACTCAGAAAGCGTGGATAGTGTTTTATGGTTAAGTTAATACCTCGTTCTTTCTATCCACTGTTATGTTTATTTCTTCTTTTGTGTTTAATCGATTTATGGAATATTCATAGAATGCTGAACATTGGTTTATATATCGAGAAAGAGCCGCTGATTTATTCATATTACCATATGGGCAAGATTAATACTACCGAGTTTTGCGAACTTAAATTATTGCGATATTTACAAAACATGATTCCCCGTAAAGACATGATTTTCGACAAACCTTTATACGTTTTACGTTATCGAGGTTACCAATATCAAACCATGCAGCGTTTCAACAGTAGATTTGAAGTTCAGACGTCGACGGTAGTATGCTTGTAACAAAAGTTCAGATTCACGGCTATGATTACAAGAAGCACTAGAATATGCACACTATAAGTGTTAAATATTATTATTATTATTGTGAATAACCTCACAAGATCATTGTTCTGCGAAATCGCCGAGCTCAGCTCACCATGTTAATGACTTCCTTTTTTGCCGGATCTAAAATTGACTGATTACTGAACAAAAAGTGGGAACTCAAGGAATCTATTGAATCTAAAAGCACTTCAAACAGAGAACGCAGAAAACAAAAACACAAAATAAAATTTTCAATCTTCTAATCACCGATGAAGCCTACTGACAGACACCTGATTTCTCTGCAAATTTTCCTGTTCTGGTTTCAGCTGTGGCTTGGGCGTCCATGCCTCCTGGCGAGAGTAAGTTGAAAGTGGATCTAAAAACGTACAATAAACAAAAACGGCAAGATTAGTTAGGGACAAATTGCTTTCCCCAGTGTCTTTATTTTCTCCTGGGAATAATTTTCCGATTATTTTTGCGCATCGTTAAAAGATCGTGAAAATTAAAACCCCGAGATCAATCCAAAAGGAGGAAACTGAAAGGTATTACGTACCCGTTTATTTGCTGTGACATAAAGGTAAGCCTTGCGGCAACTAGTTGTTACAACAATGGAAAATTAAGCCTTTAGCAGTTTCAATTCATTCCAGATTTACACCTCCTTTTCATACACAACAGCGCAAAAAGTGTCCGGATCTTTTCCTTTCGGACGTTATTGTCGTATATTTTGGGCGATTTGCCAGTAAGTTCGGACCACTTTCTTAATCACAGAAACTATATTATAAGAGAGTATGATATTAAGAAGTAGTTCACTATGACAAAACTGGAAAATGCGCTGCCTTTTTTGCTTTTTCAACAACTAAGCACCCACGACACTAAAACTATAATTAATCACATCATACTGACCTAAGTAAATTATTCTCATAGCCATTCAAGCGTAAAGTTTCCCAGTCTTGAAGTATAACAGTCAGTCTCCAAGACGAGAAATAGACGATAAAGCGATAGAGGTTGATTTGTACCTTCAAGTATTGATGTGATATTCAAGAAACCTTCTGTAACAAATGTTTACCCATTTAACGATTGGATTCCTTATTTATTCGGGTGGGTTTAGTTTTGTCCAAAATTTGAACGTCCGAAAATATTTAAAGCTTGAACATTGCACTTGCCGAGAAAATTATGTGTTACAAATCATACCTAGTAGAATAATTGATGTAGTAGATAACCCTGCTTTTTAATGGCTGAGAAAGAGAGACAATGACGTCGAAATTGTTTCGAAAATTATTAAGATTTAATCACATCGCTTTAAGTTTTGTTCCTGAAAGACCAGACATAAACAGTTTTATACTGCTTTGTGGTTGCTGATGTCCAGAACTCAAAGATCTGTTTTTGCGAAAAGCCGTGTTAATTGCTTTGATAGTTAAACGCACTTCACCAGAGTTAAATAGATGTTTACAGTCATAAGAGAGATATAAAACGGAAGACACTATAAACCTTTAACTTCAGTTCATAGTGCCATCTTTCTGTCATCGCAGAACATTAAGTTGGTGTTTTCCGCAACATAGTAAGCCTGTGTCTAAGCAGGTAAGAAAGGAATCCTTCCGAAACTCATAACAAATTGCTAGAGGTGCATTTATACTTTGATTGGGTCAAATGCTATTGTAATATCCTTGGCGAAATGGCTCTTAAAAAAACTGCCACCGCTAACTGAAAATTTCTGATAATTATTTTTCCTGGAAAGCGTGAGCAATCGGGAAAACGAAACGCATGTTACTTTTTGTGTCAGATTTTTTCCGTGTATTATTTTTTATTTTCTGTCTTCTTTCCAACTTATAGTCTTCTGGATTTATTTCACAACGACGTAGGGGGCTGGGAAGGTGGGCTGATTTGTTTTAACAGAAGAACACAGAATAGAACCGTGTCATACATAAACAAATCCCTCCAAAACTCTGCGAACACCAGAGGTTAAAGCGAGATTAATGCCTGGAAAGATAAACGTGGAGTTACCACGGACAAACTTAAAGATTTCATCTACAAATCCGTATGTACGTTATTATCATTCCTGTTTTGACTCAGGAGAGCGAGATGGTAGGAGATTGAATAAAATTTCACACGTATTTTAAGGGCGACACGTATTCTTATTTCAGCGTCTTACACGTTCACAGATGACATTTTATTTGCTAATCGGAGTGCTGGGGTTTTTGGCTATCTCCATGTTCAGCCACTTCTTTAGTTGTGCAAGCACTCTGCCAGTCCCAATGTGCGTTTCAAGTGCGTACAGGAACCAAATTGGTCAGTGTAACAACATAGATAAACCAAATTTAGGCGCGGCAATGACTCCCTTTAGGAGACTCAAGCAGCACAAGGTGAGATTGGTTTGATCAACAAATAGTGGCGAGAAAGACGATAAGGCGAAGAGTATGTCATCAGCTCAAAAAGTCAGTGCTATTAGAATATAGAGAAGGATTTGATTAGACAACTTCAATGCAGCATTTATATTTAAAAAATAATTAAGTCTCAGTCTCCGTTACCGAATTTCTATAGCTTTCACCAGCCGTTGTTTCTCTGTGCACAGATTATCAGTGGATAATTATAACGTAACTCTAAGCTTGTTTTGGCCTTAACTGGCAACCGTTAATAAATTTCGCCCTAAAACATAGGTTTTGTGCAAAAATATGGCAAAAAAGATTCAATGACGGTTACTGATGCGGGGGATTTAACAAATTGTTCCACTCTCACTTGTTGAGAGTGGCTGGTATACCGAAGGATAATGCCTCAGGATTGTCCGAAAAATGAACAAATGGCCGAGAAGCGAAGCGTCGAGGGCAACTGTGAAATTTTGAGGACAATTGTTCAGCCAAGGATGTTATCCTCCGATATACCAGCAAACCAGGAAGGGTTTTTTTTTATTTTATAACCCTCCGATTGATTTCTACAACGCGCACGCTTTATTGTGGTAAAGCGAAAAATTCAGTGAGGATCACAGCACATTTACAGCTAAACAAATCCAAGCTGGTTAGTTTACTCGATTTTATTACGCTGTGGTTAGATCTGAAAAGTTAAAACCTGAAAAAGCGACTTCCTTTCTTGTTTTTCTTTCGTCAGTAAAATCGGACGACGGGGATCGCCTGATACCAACCGTCCATGCAAGTTTGTACTACGTGATGTGTTTCGTCCAATGAGCGCGCGCGAAAACTAATCGGTGGGTTATAACACCTCGTATCCAAACAGTTACGCGTTCGTTGGTTGTTTATCAGCTTTTATCCATTGGCGCTCGTAGTAAAATTGCCAAATAACCTTTTGCGATCAAAATGTTTAAGCTGATTGATCACATTTTCAGGACATCAATGTCGCGAGTCTATCGAACGCAAGAGAAGTCAGTAGGGAGCTGTTTCCTCAGAATAACAACCAGGCCAAGTCTTGGAATCAGTCACCGGGGTCGTCTGATCGCACAGTCATGGCATCTGTGTTTGGTCAGTTCATGACTCATGATATCGCGTTGACATGGCACGAAGGAGGTACGTCCGGTTGTAAAGGGAAATGTTTTGAAAGTGGCACGGACTGCTATGGAATCCCTATAAACGCAAATGACAGGGTCTTCAACGCGAGGGGCATCAACTGCATTCCGATGAAACGCGCCACAAGGTGCAAGCTGACAACAGCCAGTAGTCTCAGTGAGCAAGTTAATATTGCCACTAGCTACATAGACGCTTCTCATATTTATGGCAATAATCAAGATGAACTGAGAGGGGTTCGCGGTAACCTGCCTCAACCCTATAGTCACCTTCTCACGGTGGATTTAGCTGAAAACTCAGACTTGCAGAACCTGTTGCCTCCCTCTCTTCCATCTGTGTTTTGTCGCTCTCCAGATCACGTGAACATGCCTTGCTTTTACACAGGAGATTTCCAGAGAAACAACGTGAGTCCAGGTAAATATCAGTCACAACCTTTTAAACCCCAATATTAACATCCACATTCTCCTCACTATTCTCTATATATTACTAGTTGGGAGAATTAGATAAAAGATAAAGACATTTCATCCTTGGTGATCATTTCCTTTATTCTCCTGACCTGTATGTTTGATCAAGTAGTAATACTGTAAGGAGAAATTAGATGCTTGTCACTATTGGGGCTAAAGGGTTAATAGGCTCTCAGGCCAGGCGCGGGACAACCAGACTCTGTGGTCTGAGAAATAACAAAGCTTTCCTGCAATAGACAGATAGAAGTGTTGTTTTTAAAAACTCTCGTTTGATAGCGCTCATTTCGTTTTGTTTTGTTGATTTGTTTATTTGTTTGCTTACTCTTCCCGAAGAAAAACGAATATCAAGCAAACGTGAAACAAACTTGTGAAAGCTTTAACATAGGAATGAACAAGAGTTTTTATGTATTTTGAGGGGGGAGGGGAGGGGCTGGTTAGAATAGATTACACTGGTGTGTCTCAATACTTTCCAAGTTTCATAAGTGGTAGTTATTTTATTTCTATTTGAATGGTATTTATAAGGGCGACTTTCTATAACCTTACTAGAAGCAGCGGTTAACTAGGTTACTAGGTTTTTTTTAAAGACTAGAACAAATCATAATACTGGACACTCAGACAAAATACTCGTTCTCAATCTTTTTAAGTGTTAAATGTTCTTCATACTATTTGGGTGAGAGAACACAACAGGATTGTCAAGAGGTTCAAAGGAATAAACGAAGCTTGGGACGGAGAGAAAATATTCCAAGAAACACGGAAAATTATCGGCGCCATGATGCAACACATTACTTACAAAGAGTACCTACCAACAATTCTGAGTCAAGGACTGGTATGGTTGATTTTAACATTTACCTAAGTAGCTGACTCGTTTAGGCAATTTCCAGTAGTTAAGTTTCGTACCAACAATAACAGACCTTGTAGCTGATTTAGGCGTCACATGGCTCATTAGAGTTTTATCACCGAGCGCGTGCGTTATTATGGCGCTGGGGTTGACAAAATGCCAACGCGAGCTAGCACGAGTTTATGCATGAAAAGTTGACAGCACGACCTGTAGGCCTGTAACAGCAATCGTCAAGCGAAAAAATCACTTCATGACAATTTATCTAACCCAAAGATTGCTTTCGAACAATCAACGAAGACGAGTTTTGCATCAAATGCCGTGTAAAGACTCCCAGGACTTTTCCCTTTTTATAGATTTCCGCCTCTCTCTTGGGAACGAGAATGTGGCTTGTTCTGAATTCTACGCATGCTCAAATGGTGATTTTAATTGGCTAATTTCTATTCTATGACTCAGTTGTCAGGCAAAAATTGAAACTTTCTTCTGGGGCTTGTCGAGTTTCCTTTGGTAAAAGGAAACATTTTTGCTACTCTTGGCTTCATTAAAAATATAGATAACTATGTAAATTGTATATTATGTGTGTACACTCGCAAGCTGTTCGTATGACTTGATTGATAAAACGTTGTCGGGTGCAAAGTATAAACCATGAACGATGCGACACGATGGAATTCTGGGAAGACAACATTGACAAGCTTGTTACTCAGTTCCATATATTGATGTTCACGATATTTCCATTCCTAAGAAGGTTTTTAAGTAGATTCTGGTATAATCTGTTAACATTATCTCCATGGTGCCTGAAAATAGAGGTGAATTTTCCCACTTCCCAGCTGTATATGTCGCGTTCGTGTTGACGCTAACTGGTTATCAGGATCTCAAAGGGAGAAGGGGGGGGGGGGGGGGTCTTCGAAGCCTTGGAGCCCACAAATTTTTGCTGAAGATTCCAGAGCCCAATAGCTTTCACTATTTGGCACCCAGACAAACATGATGATTCTAGGTACCTGAAGCGTTATAGCCCCAATTGTTCTGTGTTGGAGCCCTGGAGCCCTAACCCCTTGTTTTATCGGGAGGCTGCAAACTATTTTACCTAAATAACAGAGATCTGAAGAATGAAAGACACCTCGTTTGCTGAATGCATCACTATGGCTCCTGAACGCAAGGTATTAAGGTGAAATCCAGTTGATGACCTTGAACACTGTGTTACATGTTTTTAGTTTATTCTCCTGATCGTACTTATTATGCATTGACTGGATGGGAGGGCTGGATGGAAAAATATTTGGCTCAAGGACATGCAGTCCGTTGCCATGACCGAGAACCAAATGTTTTCCCGTTTAGCCCGACCTAGCTCGGTCAATAAGTATTTTATAATACCATCTTTGTTATGCTTAATTTTATTGGAGGATTTTAAAAAGATGCTTCTGAATGTTCAGTGTGTGCGGAGCTGGATGGCTTTTTTTCGGTCCGGCTCGCGTCAACCCGTCCCGCCCTACACAAGTTAGATCGCGTTAATGCTTTTTCGGTGGAATTTCGTCAGCGGGGCCGTACGGAGGTATACTAAACACATCCATTACGCTCGACCTATGTTCAACAAGTATTGACTCCTTTTAATAACTGTCTTACTTTAACTAAACAGCGTGAAGAGTATGACCTGGTTCTTGCTTCAGAGGGAAATTTCTACAGCGGCTACGATACATCTGTTGAGCCATTAGTTTCGAACAGTTTTGCCAACGGCTGCTTTAAGATTCGGGCACAGTACTATTGGCAACACCTACAAACGTGGCGGATCGGAGTGTGCGCGAATTCCCGTCGCAGATTTGCACAATCTGACCCTTCTGTACGAAGAGTACGGCATTGACGGGATCTTAAAAGAAATCCTTCAACAATCAGCGAGGAAAATTGATAGGTGGGTGCTTCCTTTAATTAATCTCCGTTATTTAAGGTGAAGTAAGAATGGCACAAGGTATGAAACTTAGTACACCAAGAGTAGACTATTATGGAGTCGAGTCACTGGTATTAAAAAGGGTATCTTTCTGTCACATAGAAAGATAAAAATAAATGCGATAATAACAGTTGGTGCTATGGCAGCAGCCATAAGAGTCTTACTGTAAATGGTTTAAACCCAGGAGTCATATCATCGTCCGGGTGAGTGTACTCCGGAGAAGGACTGTTTGAGGTGACATTGACTGACGTTTCGACAACCTGAGCAGAAGTCATCATCAGAGTCAAGTGAATTGTGAATCGTTAGTAGATGTTATAAGTCTCTGGTCTTTGTCCTGATTGGTCGACGAACTCGCGATATTATTGGTCTTCTGTCAGTTAAGCCGTGATGTTATTGGCTGCGAAGACTGTAAAACGTGATTGGCACGTTTCGATCCCTCTTTTGTTAGTCAAATGTCCGTTGGTCTATTGTTAGTAATATTAGTCGGTTTGTCTATTGTTTGTCTGTCTTGTTGTTGTCGTCAATAAGTCGTTTGTAAGGTGCAGGTAGTTGTTGGCAACGGTTCATTGGTGTTTGTTCTAAGTTTGCAAACCAGCTTTCCAGTGTGATTCGTTGAAAGTAGTTCGTACTTTGTAGGCAACACATTTAGCAGATTCCCAGCTGAATGATAAAAGCTTTATGATGATGATGATGATGATGACGACGACGATGATGATGATGATGAGGATGATGATAATGCTGTGGTTTGTTTTTAAATGGTGCTCAGCAATGCGAGATATTTTGGCTATCACCATTTCTAGTCGCTCGTTTGTGTTCAGTCAGTCGGATGTTCAAATTTCTGCCGGTCTCACCAATGTAAGCGGCCTGGCAGTCTCAGCATTTGATCTTGTAAACTGCTCCCTGTCTGTCGTTTGGTTCGTCTTTGTCCTTAACGTTAGTCAGTAGTTGTCGCAAAGTAGTAATAGGCTTGTGAGCAACGCGGATGTCGTAGGGTTTGTAGGATCCGTACGATAGTCTCAGAAGTCCCTTTACTGTAGAGCCGGTATTGTTGCAGTAGTGACAGGTGTCGAGTTAATGTTCGTAGCGTTCGGTTCAGAGTTTCTGTAAGTGTTGTGTCTATTAAAGTCCCGAATGTAATTGTTCTTGTAGAAAACGTTGTCTAAGTACTTGATTTCGTCCGTTAAACTGTCAGGTGAGTCGCATACTGGTTGCGCGTTTCTTGTCAAGGTCCGTATAGTTGCTTTGTGAGAAGTAGAGTTGTAAGATGATTGGTCGAGTAGTCTGTCGGTATGTGTCGGTTTTCTGTAAATTGTCGTCCGTAGTTTGTTATTGTCACAGGTAACTAAGCAGTCTAGAAAAAGGTGTTTTACCATTTTCCTCGATCTCCCTAGTAAGCTGCATGTCGGCGTTTTGTCTGTTGAGGTGTTCGTGAAATCGTCGATCTAGTGTTTGTGTACGGCTGTAAAGGTATCGTTAACGTAGCGTAGCCAGCGTGGTAGTGTCAACTGAAACCGGTGAGCCCATAGCTGTTTCATGCAACTGTTTGTAGTGTGTGCCGTTGTACTGAAAGTAAGTAGAAGTAAGACAAGGGTTCTGTAAGTCCATTAAGTTGTCTGTAGGTAGCAGTAGTTTAATAGTAGAGTTGTTGATAGCGGTCTCACTGCAGTCTAGAGCCAGTTGAAGTGGAGTACTGGTGAACAATGATTTCACATCAAAAGACACTAGTTTGTAGTCGTCAGGTACTTGTGTAATTTACTTGATCTTCTAAATGACATTGTGACTAGCACCTTTTAGAAGGTTAGTTTTTATTGAATGGTGGTCTTGATTGTCGAAGATGAATGAGTATTAAGAGTTTAGGTTCGTTAAGTTTATCGCTGGCAAAAAGATGTACAACTTCATGAAAAGTAAAGCTGTCTTAAATGCAAATTGAAGCTCTGTTAAGCCAACGGGCGTTTCATTTATTGAAAAAGACACAAAGAAGAGGCAAAATCTGAAACCAGAAAGCGCGATAACCCAGCATCGTCTCAAATGACAGCCGTTGTCACAAAAATTAAACAGGATGGATTACTGAACGATCGAGTTAGTAACTAAAAAAAAGTAATCGTGCTACAAGACTGAATTGCTCCAAGTTGATCATTGCGCTTGTTACGGAGAACTCGCACGGTCCACGGGGTGAATCAAAATGGCGGCTGATTCAGCATACGCGGCAATTTTTTTTTTGCGTCGCGCGTAACACACGCATACTTTCCCGGGGCCCTGTTTCACAATCATATGAACTTCTCTTTCGCATCGCGCGTTACACCGCACATATACAGCGCGTGTTTTCCCATCATCTAAACATTTGTTCGGTGGCCTCCCCTCGCTTCCTCCCCCATAAAAAAACAAACAAACAAAATAAGCGGCTTGGTTCAAGTCTATGTCACGACTCCTCGCAGTCCATATCTGATGTGGTGTCCGTTTCTTCCCTACAGACTGTCGCAGGTTGAGTTAGCTGAAGACGTCAAGAGTGAAGATTAAGCCAGTGGTTACCTAGAGGACCATTCACCGTCAAGCTGATGATTTCATTGTTTGCTGTTTTGATCATAGCTTATATGATTTGATTTATAGTTTATATAGTGGGGTAAACCGTTCCAGTTTCCTGGCAACTTTACCATTGTGTGAACTGAGTGCTTGATTTATAAAGATTGCGTGACTTGTGAGCCATGTGTGATTATGAACTGACTTAGGTCAGTTTTTTTTTGTGCTTTCCTTGCAATTACTCTGATTAGTTTTAGTTGTAGGTTTCAGTTTGCAAACTTATCGGACACATTTCTATTCATCAGCTAGTTTAACACAGTTTAACCCAATAACCATTATCCAACTTCTCCTTTCAATACCACTGCGTGGTCCAACAAACAGGTAACGAGAATGAAGAAAATGATCACCAAAGATGAAATGCGTTGACTTTAAAACATATTCTACTAAACTGCACTATACGAAATACAAGAAGGCCAGTGAAGGGAATTTGTGTGTTGATTTGCTGGGGCTTAAAACTGGTAAAAACTGAACTATTGCCAGTTGTGCGCGGTCACTGAGGCCAACAAAAGCATGCTGCAAAGAAGTCTGCTCAGCTTCCCATCGATCGCGTTTTGTTATGCTATGGCTTGAACTTGCGTTTACTTTGCTCACGGCTTTCAATTTGGTTAATGATAGTCCATTAGCAGCCGCTGTAAGATATTTTTGTAGTTTGGATGAAATAAACTTCTTCCATTACAGCTGTCTGCGTGATCAGTTTCTTATTCAAACCTTAATTTATAAAAGAAAAAGAAAACCATTTATTCCGAGTATTTCATAAAGTAATGGCAACACGAGTCAAAGTTTGAGAGAACGAGAAATTCTGTGGATTTACGAACCAAAAGTGACACTTTCTTAAGCTGGGTCTAAGTTATTCTAAACTCTTAAAAGTGCTTGTTCCTTTTCCTTAACCTTATTAATTAAAGAAAACTCACATTCTTGTTAATTCTTATTGGTTGAACGCCGTGTTTAAATACCTTGATAGAAAGAAGGTGTCTTTTTATTAACTAGTTTTTAAAAGATAAAAAATATAGTTTTTAAAAGATAAAAATATATAGTTTTTAAAAGATAAAAAAATATTGCTTATGTTCCTCAGTAATTAGAAAGAATATTAGAAGTTTGGAAGTGCGCAGTGTCCCCCATATAAACGGAATTTTATTCACATTTACTTGAAAAAAATTCCTTCACTTACAGTTAAAATAAAACATATTTACATACTGGGTTCCTCTGAATATCAGGGAGAACTTCTCGACTTAATTTTCATGATCAGATAAACATTTTTACAACTGTTTCAATAACATTTCAATAAAATAAATATAAAAATTTACATCAGGGATCCAAAAGTATGTCAGACCTGAAGAGAGAAATAGAAATAACCGTAAGAATCTTGACTGGCAAAACTATGAGTGAATTAAGCTTTTTGTCCCTTTTTGTCCCTTTTTGTTCATCCATAGTGTATTATCTCTGTGGTCGTTATCATACACCGTTTTTTCGCGCTGAAACGCCGTAGTGGGGGGGGGGGGGGGGGAGGGTCTCATTTATTTCAAACGTAACCTGATGGGCTCAGCATTTACTAGAACCTGGCGATCACGTGGCAATTATTCGGGGCCTGGTGTTACTCGAGAAAATAAGGTTTTTAACCATCTACGAGCTTCACACGAAATCACAGTTGACCAGCTCCCACGTTGGCTTGAACATGCGCAGTTGGTAAGAACGCTACACTGGTAACTCCCTGGGTTTGAGTTATATTTATAGCAAGCTTGCATCTGTTGATGCTGCATCACTGTGATGATCGTTCAACTCTAAATCGTTTCTACACAGTTAACAGATAAGATCATTCTATATAAATTCAATTTTTTTCCTGGCAAAACTCTTTATTCATAGCATATTATAACGTCCGCATGACCAAGAACAGAAAGACGCACGTGATGACAATATGGTTTTGGCTGAAGCTGCATAAATAGCAATAAACGACACGGGCACACCTGCCATTTAAGCGTGCTCTACACCGTCCGTTTTTTTTAAACTTGAGCTTGGGAGTAGAGAATGTTTGTTAGGAAAGCTCTTTCTGTACTTTTTTATTTTAGTGCAAGAAAGCAAGGTATGAAGATAAGCTGTAAACACCACCTTAAAATGTTGGGAAAAATTCAGGCTTAAAGTACAAAAATGCATAGGAGTGCCCCTGAACAAGGAAGCTCTAAGCAAGAGTCACAAAATTCGGTGAACTTACTCAGAATCCAAACCAGTTATTGAATGTTCGGCCAAAGAATCCGCCTTGCTCTTCTATAAAACAAAATAATGAAGTGTTTTAGACATATTTTTTGAAAGGTATCGAGCTAGCCATGCATCGAACAACTTTAAGTTCTACAGGCAGTATAACTTATATTTGCATGTGTAGGATACCTTTCATGGATAAGGGAGCTTGATAAGTTCCTACAGCGTTGTTACCAGTGGGAAGAGGACGGTTGTTCAAGCATCGCACAGCTATACAAAAGAAGTGAAACAAGTTTTCTTTAGTCAGATTCATGGAGCTAAGCTAACTAAGCTTTCCCTTGCCCGACCGTTTGAATTCCTTCGATGAATAGTGTTTAGTTGTCAAAAGCAATTTCCAAGTACAAATAGAAGATTTAAAATTTTCGTTTGGAAGGGCAGAAAGTTTAGAATAAGTGCTTTTTCAGTCAGCAAGTATATTTTTTGAAATTTATACCTTCTGTGGCCTCGGGAGTATGATATGTTCTGACAGCTGGTAAAGGTCTACTGTGCAAGTAACCACCGGCTAAAAAAAAACAGAAATAAACAAATAATAAAAAGACACAGTTCAAGTAATCAACGTCTTGTTTTTTTTTAAAACGTCAGACCTTTGTAACAACAGCTGGAGAGCGTGCGTCAGTAGCAGAGAGGTATGCTGCCAGAAGCTAAACATATTAACGAAAAATGCGCGACTTAACAATTTGTTAGACGTTCAGTTCCATACGATATCATTCCATATTCCCTGCCTCGTCCACAGGTGTGCCTCTTTATTATATGATGGTGCGGGTGGCGTTGTGGGACAGGTGCATTGCCGCGTTTTCCACCCCCAGTTCCCACGACGCCCCGCGCTCCCTGTGCGCCTGGGGAGGAGGCAGCCATATTCCCATTTAAATTTCATGTTTTTAAGGGAAGAAGTGGTGACGAAATTCTGTCTGTCTCGGAAAGCATGCAGAAATTACGATTTTATTTAAATGTTTTGTTATATTAGAATTTTTATTTCTTATTTGGGGACAACCTTCAATTGGTTACTTAGTGCGCTTTTAGGGTATGTCCCTCTTCGACAATGTATTCTATCTTTATAATTTTAATCTGTACGGATTGAAAGTGATAGAGGGTTAGTTTCAAAAAAACTGTGGTCATCCGCTCTGACGATCGAAGGGCTATCGCTCGACGAAACGTGAGCTTTCAAGTTACTTCTCTGCGGTAGCCAATTTATTCATTCATTATTCATTTCTCTTCGTGTCTACCTTTTATCCTCCGGATATATTTAGTTAGGTTCTTTGAAATTCTCCCTTTTGGGTTATTATAGCCTTCTCCTAACAGATCTTCACTCCCAGACAAGGTCCGTTTTGGCAAGCACAACAAGGCAGTCAACACTTTTCACTAACTTCGCATGCGAGGCCACTATGATATCCTTACCTCTCACAGGATTAGAATAAGGATTCCAAATCTTTGCTGTAGAAATGCCTGCACCATCAAAATGCATTGGGGTCATAAGATTAACATTTCTGGTTACATCAGTTGTAGGCAATGGTCTCGAGTTCAAGCTAGCCTTGACTAAACAAGACAAGTAACAAATTGCGTTAATTAAAGTAAAATTAAATTAGGGTGACGAACGTCTGTTTTACCCAGCTAGTAATTGCAACAACACTTCCCAATACATAGATAGATAGATAGATAAACTTTATTTTAACACGATAATAATAAAAGCTAAAAGCTTGTGGGGTCGTGTATTTAAATTTAAAATTAAAATTACGATTAAAATATCTAAAATTACAATTCTTATGTTTACAGTAAAATTAATTATTTAATTAATTACTAACTAGAACTGTTACTATACTAGATGATTAAAATAAACTAACTAAAGCTAATTATATATAAAATCACTATGTCTGTGGCGGGTTGTTGAAGCCGACAGGGCGTTAAAATTAAAATCTTTAAAATATGCTCTATTTACAACATGCTTTCTTAGCTCTAAAAAACTTGAAAAACTCTTCTGTTGATTGTGGTATTTAACAATGTTCCAAAGTACAGATCCCTTGTATCTGAGTGAATCCTTCATGAATCGCGAGTTGAATCTTGGTATCGAAGATAGTTGTTTGTTTATTGATCTGTTTATTGATCTGTCAATAAACCATCCACTGAATGGTTTATTGACAGATCAATGAACAATTTGTTATTTTGTATATTCCATGCTCATACACTGTTATTCTCTTGTATCACATACAGCTTCAAGATGTACTGTGTTTTATTTTCCGTGCCTTCGGCAGATCTCATTGAATAATTAATGTTTGAGGTTTTTATGTAAGAGACTCGCTCTACTCAATGTTGTTACATTCCCTTGTGACTGCTCCGACAGCTAAATTATGTTGCCTTATGGACTCGTCATAAGATCGGCTTGGGGTTCTTCAGCGTACCTGGTTAGTTAGTGTGAGTGGTGGGTTTACTACATAAATACCAAAAAAACAAATTCTCAGCTTCCTAGCAACATTTTTATGTCACAATTAAAAGCACCTGATTATCAAATGAATTTTTTCCGAAGGATAAAACTGGACTATTTTTACCCTGACTAGCATCACAATCAACTTTCTATTGCAGTTTCTGAGTGTTAATTGTTTACCCCCGATAAACATTATTCTACCAAATGAAACGCAGTAAAAGTACAGCTCACAAGTAAGCTGGTAACGTCAAGACTCTTGGTAACTAACTTGGTAATAAACGAGACAGGTGATTCGTCGGTGCTCAGGTCTGATTTCTGTAGCTGATGTGATGCAACAAAATGTAATAGCTGACGCAAAATGCAATAGTAGCGCGAAATCTTATAACTTTTGACTGCAAATATCATAACTTTGCTAAGGCAAAATGGAATACCAAAAAAAAAAAAAATAAAATAAATAACCCAAATTGTAAAAACATTTTGAGTGGTGTGAATTTTTCTTTCTTTGTGCTCATATTGGTATTGGTGAAGACGCGGAGAACGCTTGCGCTTTGCTTAAAGCGCACTGTGAACGCGGAGGATCATTTCTACCTTGACGTTCTTAGATCAGTATGGCAAGGCAAATAAAGTGACCAATAGCAATACTACTCGGCCCCCGGATGGGGTGCTGTTGCAGTCTATCGCACGTTTGTTACCTCCGGAACTGAACCACCGACCGTCAACCGATCTACCCTCCAGAATCGGAACTCAGGTCAAAAGTCCCACTTCCTAATTGCTAAACCATTGAGCATTGATTCAACTAATCAACCAGCTTAATTTACCTTTGATAGTTTCCTTCTGATAGAATTCATTCCTGTTTGCCGGCACCAAAGTTGTTGCGGTGTGGACTGGACCAGTTTCAATGACAATGTTCGCGAGAAAGTCAAATTCTGACGGTTGAGGATCAAAGTAATCTTCAGCTGAAAACGAGAACATTATAGATTAACTATAAAATATTACAATACCGTACAAGACGATACGACACTTTAGTATAAATCTACTAGCGTTCTATCATAAATGCTGCAATCTGATTGGCTACCCTACTCGCTATCTATTCCGTGATAGATAGTGAGTAGCGAAAAGGTGAGTGGCAGTCACAGTCTTATACTTCAAAATAACGGTGCAATGATGTAAAACTTTTCACTTTAGTGGAATATTAATCGAGATTTATACTAAAACAATTAGATTATTCGCTCTCGATTTCTATGCGTGATACCTTCGGCCTCATCAACTATCACGCGATAGAAATCTCGAGCTCATAATCTAATTGTTAAATACAATGCAATGCAGTGTATAAATGCAGTGCAGTACTTTATAATGTAACTTAAAGAAACACTGATCAATGAGGAGGGCTTTTAACTAATGATCTTAAAGTACTTTTGTCTTTTTTTCTCTATCGTGACATCCAGAACGAAATGATAAAAGAAGTTACAACAACTGCTATGTATTGTATGTGCTGTAATATATGGCCGTACGTGTTTCGGCTTCATTAACGCAAGATGATGTCAGAACCAAAGAAACTCATCACATTCAATAGTGTCAAATAGTATGCAATGGTTCTTTAAATGACTATAGGTAAGCTGGTCAGGGTGTGGTTGTTTAAGCAGGATTGAGCTAACATAGGATTAACCTGAACCTTATATCAAGTTCCCTCGAGTAATTTTCCCTCGATCCAAATACGAGTACGGTACTTTCAAACTTGAGCTATGTGAGAGAAAGTTAGAAACAAGAATCCACGAGCACTTTGGTAAAAGTTTAATCTTGAATTAACGTTCATCGTTGGTTGGTTAGTTACCTCTAAACAGGGGATATTTTGTCTTTATGTGCTTATTCTGTTCCTCCGGTTGACTTTCATTCAATTCGATGATTCCACCCTTTTGATCTTGTTTTAATCTATCAATGCTTCCTCCATACGCATTGACAGTGCTATCTTCGGTCTGGTTTTCACATGGTTTACTGGCATTTGAAGATATAGTATGACCTAAAAATAAAACAATTGTTAAGTTTGACGGGAAGATTAATGTCCTTCATAGATTACACCGATCATTCTTCAAGCACAAGATCGTTCATATATATATATTTTTAATTTGTGTTGTGGGAAATTTGCCTTTGTCCCGTGGTATTACATTTGTAGTTACAGATTGTTTAGTGGTACATTATTTGATATTGACTTTTATTATATAGACAAGAGTGTTTTTAGTGAAAAAAAGACCACTCGTACAGTTCATACGAAACTACATCCGGGACTCGAGTGGCGTATTTTCCCGCTTTTACACTGTTGTTTGTGCAAAAATATTCTTGTCTATATAATAAAAAGAAAATTACACGGCGGCTCAAAGACATGAATTTTATTTTCTCAAGGTAAAAAACAATATTTTACTCATTCGCTGCGCTCCTTCGTAAAATGTTGTGTTTATCACGAGAAAATAAAATTCATATCTTCGTACCGTCGTGTAGTATCCTCTCTATATATAACTACCCCCACTCGTCGAGCGATTTTCAGTTGAGCGTCGAAAGTAATTTGCCTTTGCTCTGGTTTTGCTTTACGTTGCTCTGTGATTGAATAAAAAGACTCGCGCCTTTTTCTTAACCAATCAGAAATTAAACCAACTGACCAATTGCGACCTACTCGCAAGCGTTTTCCCGCCAGTTACAAGTATTCGTTTTGAGCTCTGATTGCGTCATTGCGCTGTTTTCATCCGGTCGTGTCTGGCCAGAGTTATTGCTAGAGGGTTTCAATAGGGTTAACCGTTAGCCGTAAAACGGCCAAAAATTTAGCCGTTAGGCGTAAAAATTGCCAAATTTTAACCGTTAGTCGTAAAAAAAGTTAACCGTAAAAGAAGTGTCAAAGTGTCAAAATCTTAGACTTTTATGTGTCTTGTCTTGTGACTAATGCGGTTACGACGGTTACACATTCTATCCTGGTACCGAAAACAAAGTCATTTGGCTCAGGTCCGGCAGAGTCATATTCCGTGAACCGGAAGTGTCTGCTTTTCGCGCTTGGGATGAGTTGACAGACAGCTCTTTGTTTGAACTATTTTAGGATCTTCAGTTTCTTCGTTCAGTGTGTGAGCAATGGCCGTCTTGAAAGGCGTAATTAGTTTATATCGAGCTGGGGAGGAGAAGCCAATTGAAAGATATAAGGCAAGAATAGGCCATTTTCGAATAGCCTTGTGTCTCCTGCCAGCATTTAAAAAAAATCTCATCGATTTTCTTGGTCTAACGACCAAGCCAAGAAGTCAGGACTAGGGTCATTTGACCTGAAACTCTACCCCCTTGTGAAAATCAGCGGGGAAAAGAGAAGAATTACTCTATGTCAACCAGCGATAGTGACATAGAGCCCCCCTCCTCCCCCCCCGGGGGGGAATAGAGCTTCATTCGGAGGAACTGATCATTAGTAAGCCAATGATAACAAGGTCTGGAAGACAAGTCAAGGTGTGGACACGGTTTGATGTTTGAGCGCAAAAAGGCAAGTAAGTCAAGTAAAGTCATAAACGTAGAAGCGCCGTAAGCCAGCTAGCAAGGTTGCTATTTTATCTCATACAACTAAATATACTTTTGATGTAGGTTAATTGTATGGCATCGTTGTTCCTTGTTTACCGTACATGATGTTTCATCGACATTATATTTCTATAGGTATAGTAATACTACTCCTGGGGGAGGGGGAGGTGAGGGTGTGCCGCCGAGGCTTTCAAACGCTGACCCTGTTTAAGACAAAATCTGTTCATTTCAATACCCTGTTTAAGACAAGCGACCTTTATATTTTGCTTGTGTTCTGCGTTTTTGTCTCCCTTGTTTTTCATTTCCCATACAAGAAATATTTTTTTTAATATAAATGACATCCTAGGATGAGATTTGACTTAATTGCTGGTACCCACACGTAAGGTCCAAGGCTTCCGGTCCAGAAAGACACCCTGTTCAAGACGCTAAATAGTGAAATTGCATACCCTGCTTAAGACGCAAGACCCTGAAAACCATACCCTGTTGAGCGGCATATACCCGTTTAGGCGAAATAATGGTCTCCCCCCCCCCCCCCCCCCCCAATGATACTGCTGTAGTAGTATGCTATATATGTCCATTACAATTCTTATAACACCGTAATTACTTTGTTTATATATTTTTTATCCCGGAATTGACCTGAGAAGTAAACGACCGGTCGTAAAGATGTTTTACAATAATGAAAGTTAATTATTAACTTCTTAGAACAATGAAAATTAATTATTAACATTTCTGTTAACCGTAACGGAAAGAAATTAACCGTTAGCCGTAAAATGGCCAAAATTTTAACCGTTAGCCGTAAAAAGACCAAAATTTTAACCGTTAACCGTAAAAGTTAACACTCCATTGAGACCCTCTTGCTAGAGTTCTGGTTTTCAATAGCAGTATGTAAGGTGACTATAAGTTTCCCAATTGAATTAATTAGATTTCAGATTTACTTAATACATAGGTGGCATTGCAAAACAAACAAAAAACAGCAGTAGAAGAAGAGAAGAATAAAACAAACACTTGAGTGGCAAAAATTACTATCAGTCCTACCTTTGAAGCTGAGCAAACCTGTTTCGCTTGCACTCAACAGGTTTTGTAATTGAACAGCCTGCTGTGAAATATTCTCACTCCCCTCAATGATCTCCTCTCTAATCTTTCCCAGTCCCTCGCGCAATATTTTAACTTCCTCTTTAATTGAAGCAGTCATCGCATTAAACCTCGGGTCGTGTTCTGAAATCAAGGAAGGGACGAAACTGAATAAAGACATCACCGTAGTGTATCTCAAACATCAGAGTCCATGAGCCTTTAGTAGTTGGCATGTAAATATGAAAACAGTCAAAAGGCGGAGCATGGATGGCGCACTGGGGTGAGAGCACTCGCCTCCCACCAATGTGGTCCGGGTTCGATTCCTGAACTCGCCGTCAGATGTGGGTTTAGTTTGTTGTTGGTTCTCGTCCTTGCTACGAGAAGCTTTTCTCCGGGTACTCCGGTTTTCCCCTCTCCTCAAAAACCAACATCCAAATTCCAATTATTTATATTCGATCTAAGGGCTGTCCCCAATTAGCATTCTGTGTTTCTTTGTTATGTTATGTTATTTTCTACTTTACTAATTATCTTAGTTAATGAAATAATATGTAATTAAATTTAAGTAGCTTTTGCAATACTACCAAATTTCTATGTAGTCATGCAAATAAAGCTTGTTGTTGTTGTTGTTGTTGTGCTAAATACCGTTGACGCCTAAATAAAGTGATTTATTTTATTTAAAATGTGAGCTTCTGTAAAACTCGGGCCAAAGGAGGACCAGAATATCTGAGAGTTGTCTAGAATTGAGACTCCCTTTCTAGTTTGGCTTGAAGCTCGCGTGTATTCTCGCACTCTCTCGAAGAGCTTGAATGTGATTAAAATTTCTGATTTGAACTGATGGAAAATTTCACCTCTAACTTTTACACACTCCCTATGACGCTCATGCGCTCGGATCAATAGAGATTGAGCCAGGGTGGATACTGAAATAGCCTGCATGTAACACAGTGGCTTGAACTCTGGCAAGCTCTCGTTGACTTTCACTGTCGTTGGTCTCAGCTTCATGTTATTCATGGGACGTCAAAATTGTTGTGATTTTTGTGCCTGGGTCACGATTGAGTGCAAGTTCGCTTAGCAGAGACGTCCGGTTACGAGAGGCGGCAGGGGAGGCGCGGAGGTTCCACTGCATGTATACAAGGAATGAGCTATTATTTTGTTTATTGTTTTTGTTTTTCATGTGCTGATACAGCTAATGAAATCACTGGTCAGTAAATACGTAAGTAGTGTATTATAATGACGAAGTGGCAAGACTGACATCGCATGACTGATATCTTACCTTTACAGTTGACCTGTTTGAGATTATTCTCGTTCATCTTTTCTAACCTCTCATGCAAGATTTTAATTTCATCTTTAAGGCAGGAGTTTTGTTTCTCCAATTCAGTTTGTTGCTCTGAAATACGCACAAGAACGATACACTTGGTAGCTGTTGCGTGACATTTTTTTTTACTCAAACAGTTGCAATAATTTTTTTGTCCACTAAAGAATTAATATTTTCGCTGAAAAAAAATTCAAGCAAATCTCCCAAGTTAAATAACTGCATTAAATTTCTGAAGTTTAAATCAGGGACAAGCACTCACGAATTTGACGCGGGAAATAATCGCGACTATGCTCTATACTCTGATTGATACATCTACTTGAATGAATGAATGAATGAATGAATGAATGAATGAATGAATGATTGAATGAATGGATGAATGAATGAATGAATGAATGAATGAATGAATGAATGAATGAATGAATGAATGAATGAATGAATGAATGAATGAATGAATGAATGAATGAATGAATGAATGAATGAATGAATGAATAAAAAATAAATAAGATCGATCTCTTATAATAAGTAAAATACTGCTTTAAAATGCTAATAATACAATTAGTAATTATAAAATCAGTTAAAAACTGACTTGACGATTTAAAACCTTTCTCCCTGTTTAATGAGATGGTCGCGTACTGGACTTTTAACATTGTCACTACCCTGAATGGTTTTTACCTCAGTGGGCATTTTTCAATACAAGCTATAATTTTCTGCTTTTGAAACTGTCGAATTTTTTTTTACTTTCTCTCGAGAAGTCTTTACTTTATAAGTAGTACTCGAGTTCACCTTTAGCTGTTTGTAGTTCTTTCTTTATTTCTTCAAACTGTGAATTCTTCTTCATGAAGTTTCCATTGGCCAAGAAAGCAGCCTTCTTTAGCTTTGTTAGTTGCTGCAGAGTTTCTTCCATTTTTTGTTCAAAGTCGCTTTCTTTTCTCTGCCCATACTTTTCCAGTTCGTACAGCTTGTTCTTAAGATAAACAATCTCCTTGTCTTTTTCTGAATAAATAAACCGTCAATGTGAAAATAAATTACTTTAAATAACACTTTCTTATATTTTTTGAAAACGTTCATTCGATGAAAAACATATTAAACTCACCATTGCAATTTGCCTTGAGAGCGACTAATTCCTCTGGAGGATCTTCTCTCTTATAGTGACGAAAACAAAATCAAATCGTTTAAAATACGTAGAAGCATGTGTGTCAATCCTTAGAATTTTTAACAAGGTGGAATAAAAAGTACTCAACAGAGCTATCTATAGCCGCCTTGGAATTCAAATATGAAGCTTTTTTATAGGGAAGAAAGTACTATTTTCAGGGACACACATAGCCTGTGCGACTGTTGTCTTTCCGCCAGTAGACCACGGTGACTATGGGGTGGGGGTGGGGAAGTAGTTATCTTTTATGAAAAATATGTTATTCAAGAAAAGAGAAAACAAAAGAGGGAAAAATTTTGTTCACACCAACGAACAGTCCACTCCCAGGACTGAATAGATACAAGGAGGGCACGGGGTGGGGAGTTCGAAGGGGGGGGAGGGGTGGGGGCTGCTTCTCTTAGCTGTTTTATTCAAATTTGTCTTACATTTATTTACCTGATTTGTACACGATGTGTTAAAATGTAATTTTACCCAGTTTTTTATTTTTATTTCAAATGTATTGTAATGTGCATTCGAAAACGTCACATTGATGTTTGCGCAATATAAAACTCATTAAAGTTATTAAAGTTAAACGAGAAAGCACTTGGATATGTTTTCAGACGGTTTTGGGGTACATCTGTCAGTTTTTTTTAACTCACCTTGAATTCTTAATAGACTTTTTTCAATTTTCCTAAAATTCATCCATACCCCATCCTTTTTTTAAAATCTTAATGTAGCTTATAAAAATCGCAAAAAATTCTGACAGATTTATGGGAGCTCGCACTACACACCTATGGTGGCATATTTTGATTGAACGAAACCTCAAGCGCGCGTGCTGTGCTTCTTTTTGCTGTTGCGCGCGCTGCTTGAAGTCTTGTAATGACAGAATGTAAGCAAAATAGTTGTTGCCTACAACAGCTGCTACCCCACTTAGTAATGAGAGAATACTTGAAAAGTTGAACTGCTAACGTGTTTTATGTATGCCCTACCGAAGCAGTCAAAGATGTAAGTTTTGGTTGTATGTCGAAATGAACTTGTTTGCAATCTTCTGTTGTGTTTGTAACGCCGAGAGTGTTCGTGTAGAAGTTGTGTGATTTTTTCTTGTGCAACATCTCTCTCTAGCTACAAACGACCCTGGATTATTTTTAAAAAATGTTCATCTTAATACTCCGCTCTCTGTTTTTCACGAGTGTTTTTGTCTTCGATTCATTCCATCATAGCTTCCGATATGTTACATCATAGCTGAAATGGTGTGCTTGTGCGCGCGCTTTTTCGTTACTAGGGCTGAAAAAGCTCCGCAGAATAGAAAAACGAGAACAATTTTTACACACAGGCCAAAGTTTTAAAAACGAAAACTGCCTTGATTGTAATCAGCGCCCACGAATCTTGAGGACGTTGCTCGATTTGTAAGCTTTGAAAAATACTCAGAAAAATAAAACTTAACCTTAAAATTCTGTCTCTACTGATTAGGTCTTACGCACGCACTTGTAAACTCTGACAACGGCTAAATTATTACTAATTTTTGTTTCAGATAAGTCAGCCCAGTTTTAATTGAACGATAACTCAAGGAACATAAAATCAAGAAAGGGGAACGCCTACCTTGTTAGGCACAACGCATGTCCTGCTTGAAGCCTCTTGGAGCTCATTTTTATTTGCGGATGAATTTGCCACAGTCCATTCACCGTTATAAAGGACATTCCGGTGAACAGAAATTCTTGGATTTACCACATCCCCTGCCACTGTGCTGTGAGCGTAATCACAGATACCACCTGAGGTATTAAATGAGTATGAGTTAAACATGTTTTGAACAGCTTTTGTACACCCAACGCACAACTACAGAAGTAGAAAATTTTTCGATGTGATTCGTTGTTATGACAACGCGCGTCATAATTAACTGTGACTTAAAATTGCAGATGGAGGACTGGGTGCTAACTCTTAAGCATGCGGTGGAGCTATAGAAATAACTATTTATGGAGGTCCAAAGCAATACAAAATCTAAACAAAACTAACTCAAATTTGCAGGGCTTACACTGCAAAAAAAGGCAGATTTATTGGCCAATATTTCAGGCTTCAATATAACTAATGTTCTTCAGGATCAGTGCTATAATGAAAGAAAATAACGGCTCCTACATACCTAAGTAGATATGGATAAATAACATGAAAACACTCGTCGGGAGGGCACGGATGTCTGCGTCCGTTAAATAAAGGTGGCCCGTTGAATGGAGGCCTTGTCTAGAATATCGTATTGACAGTTTTTCCAGGACTCTGACGTTTAGCCGCTAAATACAGGTTTGACCCTGTTCTGACAGTACTGTTTCGCATTTAATGCAATAGTTATCGCATCGCATCAAAAGGTTGTGGGGGGGAGGGGGGTGGGGTGCGCAATACAAAGCAATTATGCCTTCAAGCTGACAAACCAAAAGCTAATCGAGATCAGTACGCTTTGGTAACTCGCTAATCGCCGTCTAGAACTGTCCGGCCATCTTCCACATTTCGCCTAAATCCTGTTAACTTTAATCTGAAGTCCTATGGTTCTAGAGCCTTCGGCTGTTTCTGCTCCTGACCTTTGGAACAGCTTACCTGATAACATCCGTTCATGTCACAATTTGGGTACTTAAAGATCTAAACTTAAGACCTACCTTTTGAAAAAAAGCATATCATTCTTAGTAAGGTTAATTTTTGTTTAAACATTAGTTAGCTTTGTATTTCATTCTTAACCTTTTGTGAAGCGACCTGTGCAGGACTGGATAGGCGTTATACAAATTTTAATTATTATTATTATTATTATTATTATTATTATTATTATAATTGTTATTATTATTATTATTATTATTATTATTATTATTATTATTGATAATACATCGCAATAAACATTCGTCAAACATGCCAGTAACTGACTTCTCTTCTGTCATATTCTCTACACCTTTGCCCACGAACAATGTCAGTATATTCATAGGTTGATGATCTTAAGGACGGTGCCTCCTTTTGCTACTGCCCACACTTTCTGTCCATCTCTGGGAAAGTCCGAGAAACGCGGGTTTTCTAGGAAAGTACTGTTTTTGAGCGGCTTATGTCTATGCGGGAAAAGAAGATCTTAGTAAGGGCTGTTGAAATCCAAAAATAAAATTGAGGGTAACCAGGTATTTTTCAGAGATAATTGAGTTTGAATTTGGAAAGAAAATTTAGGTATTTTTAAGCTTTTGTAGAATTGTGGTTGCTGAACTAATTATCTGCGAAAAAATGTGTAGTTACCCACAATTTTCTTTTTGGATTCCAATTGCCCTTGCTAAGATCTGTTTAATCTGATATTAACTGATAAACTGCGGAAAAATATAACCTCTTTCACTGAAAAAGGGGTTGTCAAAATTACTTTGCGGAAGATGAGGTACTGTACAGTTACAATCTTGAGAAATAAAACAATACTCTTTTAAAACCGTAACTTGCTTTCTGCTTGCAAGACCGTACTGTACAGTTATTATAAATTTGTGCTTTTATTCTAATGAAACCATACGTTGATTTTAATAATACGAATGAGTTTTTACCTTTCCCGACTTTTTAGGACCTTGTGATTTGAAATGACAAGTCTCGTGACGTACTAGTCATCCAACTGAAGAATAAAATGTTAATACCTAATGATACTTTATCACATGTCGTGAAGTTTTGTGTATATCCTACAATGCATAGCAAGTTACAAGTACCAACTTGTTATACCTTGTGACTCTGACCGAGTCAAACCTTGTGTCTGACGAACGAAGTATTTATATTGTGAGACTTAATCATTTTTATTATAAAGACACCGACGAAATACCAGGATTTTTCCAGTGACAAACATTTCGTATCTAGCGAAGATACGATTTAATTTTATCTTTCACATGTGAAGATATCACGGTTGCCATGGCTACTTCAGTCTCAACCAATGAAATTTAGAAAAGTTATATGCCTTATCGACCAAAATTCGAATGTGCGTAAAATCTATATTTTATTAGATTGATTCCGCGAATAAAGGATAAGTCCAAGAAATCGTTATCCTGGTATTTCATCGTTGTCTATGTAATAAACAGAAAATCATTTATCTTCTCAAGTTGAAAATATTTCACTCGTTCGCTGCGCTCACTCGTGAAGTTTTCAACACTCGAAGATAAATGTCATATCCTCTATGTCTTACGAAGTTTTGTGTACACTCTATCACCTGACTCTATCACCTGGCTTTCTATTGTAGTTTCAGAGCCTTTCAACTGCAGAGTGGTTTGAAACACGTGTATCGGTAATCGAGCTCAAGAATTTCTTCATCAAGTGAGGTAAACTTGTCATTATACTTCTTTTTGGTCGATGCTTCTGTTTGGTGTGATTTGAAGAAATCCAGCTGTTTGACTAGACCTTCTTTGGGTGTGTCACATAATCTGCGGAGGAGGCACAGATTGCTTGACTGACGGGATATTTATTAATTTAAGATTTCGTCATTTCTTTACTCAGGTAATGCTTCAGGATGATAACACACGACAGACGGTTGGTGAGCACCCAAAAGGGAGTTACGAAGGTAACAGTCATCACTGAATAACCACAGAAGCTTCGGAAAACTGTGCAAACAACCTTTCCTTCATAAAAACATGTCTTTTACAACAGCAAAATCTCTACTCAGGACGATGAAGAAACAGGATTTAGTTTGAGCCATAGTGCTGTTGAGTTAATTCGATTATAGTTGTTTATTAGCTTTAACCGTACAGGGATTTTCTGCCGGGCAAACCCTTGTTCGATTCGCTCGTCTTTTTGTTAAGAGCTCCAATTTAATAAACGTTCGATCTCCTTACCTTATCAGCTCAATATAATTGCGCGGCAACTTTGTTTCACGAAATCACTGGACCGTATTTCTCAATTCAAGGTTTTACTTTTTGCGATCTTAGGTCAAAATAAAGCTGTAAGCCTTTATAAGATTTGTAAAAACAACGTCTTTACTTTAGCAGTTTTTTTACACATGGGATTAATCATTAGATTCTTTCCTGAAATAAAGGCATGTGACCGACTCGAGTTTTCTCAGGAGCAGCTTAATTCCCCAATCCTCTGTATTCCAGTTGTTTCAACAATCAAGTTTTTTGTTAACTGAACTTTTTGTGTATGTTGCGTCACCAGATAAGAATTGACCACCAAGCCTCGTTTCTATACGAAATTCTTTACAAGCATTTAGCGACTCGGAACTGTTTTTGTCTGAGTATTCTGTTCAACTTTGTCCCTTTGGAAAACCATTGATTACAAACTTCTTACTCTCATACTTCGAAAGCGAGGGTCGGCTTGGTGGTGAAATTAGCCAGTCTGACGTAAACATGCATAAGGGCTGTTAGTACATCTTCTTAGTTTGTCCTCGTGTTTTGCTTATGAAAGTGGCCGAAAGCCAGACACAGCTTAATTTATCGGCGTAGTGTTCTAAAATAGCGGAATAATTATTTGAAGTGTGGTTCACAGTCATCCTTGGACTGACACCAAGAGCGTAACTAAAAGGAAGAGATTTAGAACGAAATGTCTAAAATGTCTACTTGGTAAAATTGAAAAAACAGGCTAATTAAATGATCCACGCAATCAAAAATATAAACTCAAGGATTGTCAGTAGGAGGGATAGAAAGGAATGCTCGAAAAAAATTAAAGTTTTGTATTTCTACACTAATTGTGGTCATTGTGGTCATTGTGAGATTGTGAAAGAACACTGAGCGTTGCAGTTAGGTAAAAATAACAGATACCACCCTGAAAGCCAGAATAGCAAATCACGTATTTTATTCAATCATTTGATTACAAATATTTTGAAAATTAATCAGTGTGACCTTCCATCTATCAGCAAAAGCCTTTCGTGAAATTACCGACAAAACAATGTCACGTGATACACAAAGTCACTTTAATTATGTTATTAAAACAAAATAGTGTTCAGCAGGGTTATGTTAATTTCATGGATCTGCGAAGGTAATTAAGCAAATTCAGTACTGCCTTGCGTGTCTTTTCCGCCATCGTGAAAGCCGCAGGAAAAGTGCGTCCGTCCTCTAGTGGAAGCGGATCTGAAAACACAAAGGTTAAGTTTGATTGACACAAGTGGGGAGAACCACAATTTCATTATCTTGACCGTGCTACGTATCATACCAAGTATGCACCAGTTCCGATTTGTCATGTTCAACACCAGCAACATCACACATCACTACATAAGCAAACTAAGCCGTGTTTGTCCCTCTTGGTTCATCCTAAGAAAATATGTGAAAATTCGCGGCATGGGTCGGCTGAGTCAAAGGGGCTATTTCACGGGCTTTTTTCAAAATTCTGGTTGCATCAAAACCAAGCATTTTCTTATGCACAAAACGGTCGATCTTAGAACTCTAAGACGAACAATAGGAAGATACGCACAAAGTGGTCTTAATTCTAAGAAGGGCCTTAGAAGAACAGGAAGAAGATATGAAGTTAATTCATGGAAGAAGAACAGGCAAAAATTGAAAAACAAGCCGCCCGATTTTTTTTCAAGTTGCAATCCGTTTCCATGCTGACTGTCCGTGGCCAAAGGCACCTATCTAGAGTTTTAGTGCATTAGCCAGTGAGAGACGTTTTAAACAAACCTGAACGATTATTTTGGGGCTCCCTCAACGCAAACATGTCTTTTGGCTTCTTAAATTAATGCTAAACTTGGTGCAACTCGCGTTCAGGTGTCAGTGGCAGTTCCAATTCAACAGAATTTGACCAAACATTTGCCCCCAAAATACGTCGGTTTGTCGAAAGATATGGGACTGCTCAAATTTAATGCACTTCAAAAGAAAAATTGGCTAATTTAAACTTTACAGATATTCAGTTTGCCGGCCAACAACATGTAACAAATCGTCTTCCTGTCAAATGTCACGCAAAATGTTTTGCCTTTTGTCAATATGGTGTCATATAGGATACAGCAGTTACCACATTTTTGCCCTCGCAGGGTTTTCGCCCAGACGTCGAAACCAGCGGAAGCACCCTTGAGGTTCCCGGGTATAATTACTTACAGTATGGAAATATAATCTGCTCAAGACTTCGGGAGTAAACACCTGTCTCCGGTGAAAAATCAGACAAAATACGTCTACAACAGAACAGCAAAGGAAAGAGGAGACGTCTGCACGCAGGCTGCAACAGAAGAAAAACTCTGATAAAAATATTGGCCTGCAACAGGCATAAGCGGGGAGGGGGTAGGGGAAAGAAAACTTTCTCCCTACCCCTACCCCCTCCCCGCTTACGCCTGCCACGCAGGCTAATAAAATAATATCCATGGATTTAGAAAGATGGCCTCGACAAAAACCTGTGCTAAGCCTAGTAGCCCAAGAGAACAGGACTATGGAATCGTAAAATGCTTTTAAAACGTGGGTATCGAGACGGAAGGCAAGGAATACCGATTAAAATTCCAACATCAACACGGTACCATGTACAGGACTAATAATACGCTCCGCGAATTTACTGTCGTTCTTCAGAAAATTAATCACAAGAGCTGTTCCCAAATTTATTAACCCCCCCCCCTGCACACCAGTGGAGACTACAGATACTACAGATACTACAACTACTACAGATACTATAGCTATTAAAGGTATTACAGATACTACAGGTACTACAGGTACTACAATTCGACTACTACAGATACTACAGGTACTACAGGTACTACAGATAATAACAGGTACTTCAAATACTACAGATACTACAACTACTACCGGTACTACAGGTGCTACAACTTTTACAGGTACTTTAACTACTACAGATATCACACATACTACAGGTACTACAACTACTACAGCTACTACAGCTATTAAATATACTACACGTATCCTAATTACTAAGGCGTGATCATACAGTCTGCCACGTACGTATGTGCCGACGGCTATATGGCATTCAGCCATGAACTATATACCGAAATATATGGCTGAAACCGACAATGCAATCGGAAACAGAAATCTAGAGGAAATTCACGAACCTAATAGCTTTTAATCTTAAAATTCACTTTCATAGAAATAAAGCGGGATTGACCCAAATTACTTTGCGGAAGATATGGATGTTCGATGTTCATGCTCAGGATGCGGAGAAGAGACTGGGAATGAGGTTGCTTCTGTTACTAGTTTCCAGTTTGTCCGTGGCCAATATGGTGGAATAAGCGTGCGTGAATTTGTGGAAGAACGCAATAGCTTTAATTTGGTATTTTGCTCAATTGTAGTACCCGAAATTGTCCGCTGAAATATTCGAACTGTCTCTCTGAACAACATGGCTAAGACAAGGAAAGGATCAGGACCGGAGAAAACTGCCAAGAAGTCTAATAGCAGCATGAATCCAGGTAAACACCACAGTTTTACGATGTGGTGCTATACATCAACATGCTGCACCAATTTTAGTTGTTTGTTACAGTTCACGCCATATAGAAAGGATAAAAATGTGTGCAAATAAAAATAGCAATAACGAAGAGCAGCTGGAGGCTCGCAAAAGAGTCAAGGACCCTATACAAGGCGACCCGCCACACAAAGATTTGTTGGGATTTCATTTTGAACAAGATCAACGAAACATTTAGGTGCCATTTTCAGAAATGGCCTTCTTTTGTGCAGGGGGGGGGGGGGGTACTCGCTCATGTAAGCTATACAGGTATGAAAGCCCCAAAGGGTATGCTCCTAATCACCCATTTTGGTTTCAAGATGGGTAAAGATGTTAAGCATTTAGATTTATAATGCAACATGCTTTGCCTGCTAATCTGAATTAGGTACAGATTTTGTGCCATTTTGTCTTATAGAGAGGGAACGTTAGGGCCAAATCTGAAATTAGGTGTGACCAAAAGTCTGAAAGTAGTTAAGGATCTGAAGAAAGGGGTCACATTGGTCACTTCAGATGTTCGTTTACCAGAAATGATAAAGAATTGGCCGTTGACAAAACCCGGATCGGACCGGATCGGATTGGATCGGATTGGACTGACAAAAAACGGATCGGATCGGACTGGACTCACAAAACCTGGATCGGGTCAAATTCTATTAAAAAAACCCATATCTACTCATTGACAGTAGGCGCATTTCAAATTCCCTTTAAATATGGTCAAGTGTGTCTCTGGATCAAGACAACGAAGAGAGAACAAGAAAGTGATTGCCATTGCACTGTTTTTGCTTTTTCCTTCTCCATTCTGTGGTTAAGACTGACTGTTTATTGTTATGCATTTAAACTACTTCATTAAACGATTACATTTTTCTAGAGAGAGATCCAAGCGGAAAGACATAGAGGAATAGAGCCTAAAGTAACAATGATCGCGTCTTTGCCGTCCTTTACTTGAAATTTTAGCTGTTAATGAATCGACCTGTAAACTATCTGTCGGTAAGGTTTTTATCTCAAAGAAATTGAAGAAATTTGTCATATGACTGAACAATTTACCCCCTTCCAAAAATCAGTGACAAAAGTAAGATTAGTAAGGACAAAAAAATTTCAGTTTGAGACCCCGTTTTGTCATGTAACAACTAATGAAATTTTGCATATGAACTGTGTATTTGGTTTACGATAAATCACGTTGTTGAAATGAAACACAAAAAGGCTAACTTATTCTTTTATACAATGTGGATGAATAGTTGTGTTCACTGTAACGTCTTTGAAACATTTTGCATGCAAAAGCTTGCAAAGCTAATATAATGTGTTCTGAGTGAACACGGCTGTCACTTGAAAACTTCGAGTATACTGTCATTACTTGAAAGGGATTTTCCAGAAAACCTGGAACAAAATCAATAATCAAACCTACATTAATGTTAGAAAGCAAATGGATTGTTTTCTTATACAGTGGTAGCTTGCATTATTAAATAAGTCTAAAGTACCGGTAATTACTATTCTATACTTATTACCTTAGTGGATCACATTTTTTTTCAGTTTCGATAAGGTAAAATCAAACCTTTTGCTCAAACTTGACACAATTTTCCTCATGCGGGCTTACCGCGAACACTAAACCATCGTGAAAATCAGGCTATCGTAATTGTCGGCAAAGATCTCATATTCCACCATTCTTTTCAAGTTCTAAGTTAAGAGTGAGAAAGAGGCGAGTTATCTTGATGTCATTGTTACTTTATGGTCAATTGGGTACTGACTTAATTGTACATACTCGGGCACACGCTATTGAAGTTTCCTCTTCATAATGCAGTAGTTGAAGTAATGAAGTAGTTCACAGAATGTGAAACCATAACAATAAACAAAAAGTCTTCACGACAGAATGGAGAAGAAATAGCAAAAACAGTGCGATGGCAATCACTTTCTTGATCTCTCTTCTTCATCTTGATCCAGAGATACCACTCGACCATTTTTAATGGCAATTTGAAATGCGCCTACTTTCAATGAGTGGATATGAGTTTCTTTAATAGAATTCGACCCGATCCAGGTTTTGTCAGTCCGATCCGATCCGATCCGGTCCGATCTGATCCGATCCGATCCGGTCCGATCCAGGTTTTGTCAATGGCCTAAAGAATTCCTGAAAAAAAAATTCTAACTTTGTCTTGTAACAAATGTGACCCTTCCATGGGAAACCGTACACTCGCAGTTATCCGTAAATGTTACCATGTCAAGATAAATCAACAGTTTCAAGTGGTTGTGACTGAACTGACATGTAACATTTCCAGACCGCCCAAAACCAGCAGCAGGATCCAACATGCGAGACAAGACAACAATCAGCAGACTGAAGATGTACAAATCAGGCGGAAAGGCTGTGAGGTATGACTACTGTACAGTTAAAATGTTTGACATTCATGTAATACCTTGAATTAGTGACGTGAGCTACCTAGATAAATAACATTATTATGCCTCGCTCACCACGAGTCCCCCATAGCTCAGTGGTGAGAGCATCCAACAGTCACCTGGAAGGTCATGGGTTTGACTCCTGTTTAGAGGACTCAGAATTTTTCTGAGTAAAAAGTGCTGTTGAACCACCAGGAAACAACCCAAGATAAATGTATTATTATTATTATTATTATTGTTGTTGTTATTGTTATTATTATTATTATTTATTAAAAATAACTTGAGAACATTTCTTCTTTTAATTCATAATTTTCAGCTCGCCATTACTCCACTTATCATATTGTTATTATTGTTGTTGTTATTATTACTAACTGTTTATTATTATTATTATTATTATTATAAACTTTGAAATAACACTTATATTATTAATAGGAAAATAGAAGACCAAAAAGGAAGAAAATTAGCTTTGCCAATGTGTTTTTGTTTACATTACCTGTGGTTTAAGCTACAATCCCCGCCACAGACCTTAAAACAGTTTGTTAAAGTTTGCTCCCCCATCCCCTTTTGAGTGTTGTTGTCAGCACCAAAGTGCTTCAATCTGATCAACATTGAATGGGGAAGTGAGGTGTTTCAAGGAATTGTGACCCAGGTTGTCTCGAATGGTGGGAGTTTTTTTTTTTGCATTTGGTTATTAGGCTTCAAATGAGACTTTTGCAGTGAATTTCAAGGTGAGAGTGTGTGACATGGCCTGAGTTAATGGCCTATTAAGTTCAATTTTCTAAATAATTGTTTATTATCAACGGCCAGTTTCAGTTGTTTGGAATCTGTAATGTGTGGTTCCAGAAAATATCCATACCCTCCCCAAGGAGGGTCATTGGAAATTCTGAGGGAGAGGGGGGTGTTTAACACCAAACATTTTAAAGGAAAGTGTGAAGGTAAACTGGACTTTCCAGAGGGGTGTGGGGATTCAAACCAAAAAACCCTCCGTGGGGGAAGTATGGATATTTTCTGGAACAACACAATAGAGAAATTAATATAACTTTTCAGAAATTTCACTTATTATTTTTGATACATGTGATACAGAGCTGGAAAATATTCATGTAATAAACCCTCCAGTCTAATTACGTACAGGCTTTAACATGTATACAAAATTACTTTGGTCACACTAAATGTAGAAAAAGTTATAGATATTCTTTGAGGCTTCCAAATGTGGTGTGCAATGAACAATGGCTTGGACGTGTACTTGCTCACGATTTCCTGTCCTGTATTAATTTATCTAGCTGAGTTTGAATCCAATCTGTGGTGTGCAAACTTTTTGAAAAGGGTTGACCAGGGAAAATACCGAAATATCCTCCTGAAAGGAAGAGCAAGCTGTTGAAAGACCTTTCTGTTAAATCCTTTGAATGCTGTGTTTGACACTTTTAGTAATCAGTCAAGCAGTAATTTTGCATGGGTTAGTGTGGAATACAGAGAGGTTTATTTTTATTACTTCATATTATGGAGTCCCCAGGTGTTACCATGGCATAATAAGTTGCTTCTTTTGAGGGAAAAGTAATTCATTTGCTTGTGCCTTATGGCTATTTTGCTTTAAGCAACTGTATTTAGTGAAGATGCCCCCATTTTTTGGGCAAGAGTAAACATGCACTGGTATTTTTAAATTAAGGGTGCTGGTTGTATTGATGAGAAGGAAATTGAGATGATGAGAGTTTGGTGGCATGTTTTCAGTTTCTTTTCTCAGATTCCTGAAAATGAACAAAGAAACTTACATTTCTGCTTATCCAAAAATAATGTTTTGCTAAATGGAATCTTAATCACATTGAACAGTAGTTCTTGGAGTGTCTTTTATTTTTTTAAATGTGTTGCATAATAAAGTTATTAAAATATTGCAACACATGATAAGCCACCACAGTTGAACGGACGGTAAATCACATTTCTATCTTTGCGGATAAATACTGCACGTTTTGAGGAAAAAAAGGTAAGCTTGAATGTAGCTTGTTTTCTTTGGAATTGCTGGAAGAGATGAGTTCCTCTCCTAGTCAGAAAATGAATTAAAGCTCTTTCTTCTGGTGTGGTTTCTCTTGTAAAAACCATTTGAAATCGTCAGTAGCCAGTCAGTGTTTTCTGTAAATCTCGGTTTTTTTGACCAATGTGTACATCAGACTGTTTATTTTTTTATCAGTTCAACCCACATAACACACTACATCAAAAACAAATCAGGATCCAAAATTTGTGTAAGCCACAAGCTTTGTCTCCGTCGCCAAATCTTGTCATGTGATTAATTAGGATGGTGAAAATCACGTGACTAAACATCCCGGTAGATCACCAGGAGCTCGTTTCTGTTGTTGTGATTCATTGTTGGGGCCTGGCAGTGCTTACGCAAATTTTGGATCCTGTGAAAGAAACCTGATTTGTTTTTGATTAGGATCAAGCAACACCAGAAATTAAAAAGTAAAAAACTGACTGAAACATTAGCCGCATCAAAGGAACACTCCTCCTTACATAATTACCCTGTTGTGTTGTCATAGCTGCAGTCTTAACGCTACATGTAACACTCTAGATATCTTAATGTGAAAACATCAGATAACATTATCCAGACACCCTCTTGTGCAACACACAATTACAGTCACAAAACCTCGAAACAGTTTGATTAAGTTTGCTCTCTCATCCCTTTTTCAATGTTGTTTTCAACACAGGTATGCTTAATTTGATCAACATTAAGTTGGGGAGCTTGAGTGGGGTGTTTCAACAAATTGTGACCCAGGTTGTATCTTTGAAAACTGACAATCAACATCAACTCTAATTCTTCACAGTTTTCTGATTTTCACTAAGAAACATTAATTTCTAGTGTTAATAGTATAAATAGTATTCAATTATTCACCCAAATAGATTTGTGAACTTTTGTTACTTGAATTCATTCATTACTTGTTGAATTTTTTTTTTCAGAAATAAGCAGGGAAAAATTGTGAAGCCAGCTCCATTCCAGAAATCGGTTGTGTCAGGAGAAGTGGCCAGAGTTGCCCCAAACAGAAAGTGGTTTGGTTAGTGCAAGCACTCATTATAAGTCGTAATAGTAACTTCAAGCCTCATTTAACTGAAGTGGGGCAGAGAGCCAGAGATAGTCTCCGTGCAGCTGTTTTTTGGCTTGTCACACAGTTCTCCTCCCCACATGCTCCTTCTCCCTCCTTTGTGGGGAGATGCATGAGCCAAAATCAGTGCATAGGAGACTAGCTAAGAGCCAGAGTGGTTAAAGGGGCATAGTCATGCTATTTTAGTTCACTTTAAAAATCAAAAATATGTCCTCACATCAGCGAACATCCACAAATAATGGTCTAGTTTTGTTACAAAAGACTATATTACTTCACCGAAACTGTTTTCTGTCGTCTGTTGCTACAGATGGCACAGATGGAAATGGATTGAAATTTGAAAAAATGAGGCTAAACTTTTCAAATTCTTTCAGCATGTTGACATTAAATCAATGTTAAATGGTCATGGCTTGTTTTCTCTTAAATTATGAAATTAAGTTAATATGTTGCTTTAAATGTTTAAATGTTGGGCATGGATAAAGTTAGCTACCGATAATTTTAGCATAGTTTTGACCAAAAATCTTTGAATTCTTCGTGACTATGCCCCTTTAAACAACTACCCTCCCATCAATTTCTGTCACAGATTTTTATCCAGGATTTTTGCATCAACATAAGGCTTAACTTTTACTTGGTTCTCACCTTGCTGTAGACTGAAGCAGTAATTTTTTTTGTTAAATCCAATGTGTAAGCGAAGTCATACAAATCAACAATGAAAACAAAGTGACGCAAACTGATTGGTTCACTCCTAAATTGCCAATTTGAGAACAAAGCCATCTCTGTTTGGCGGGATAATTTTAAAATCTAAGGAAGCAAGAAGAAGCAATCAAATCTCTTCCAGATGGAAAAGAATAATTAGTAATGTGTTGCCAACCAGGCATGATAAAAGCCAAATCTATCAATGAAAGCTTTTTGGTTTGTAAGAGAAGTCCTTGATGGACATTCCCCTGCACACAATAGCACTGCCACTAACTTTTGTTGCACAAGGTAACAAATGCTTCAAAATTTAAAGAAGAGATTATTTTTTTTATTGAGAATCTCTGGAAACACACTTAGGCCATTTCTAGGGACATTTGCAGCTCGAGCATGTAATCTTTGATTGTCCGTTTTGACTCTTCATAAATTTGGCAATTGCACTTTTTTATGGGCAAAACGTGTACTATCCCAGCCCCTCCCCGCCACCCTCAGAACTCAAAGTGGCTTGTAAGCCTATGCTTGCATAGTTAATGTACAGTAGTTGTAATGAATTACAACTGGTATTAATTATCATAATTCTTGTAATAAATTACAACTTGTGTGAGTGTTAATCATCATAATTCTAGCACATTTTATTTCATCAATAGGGAACACAAGAGTGATAAGCCAAAATGCTTTACAGTCATTTCAAGAAGAAATGGGCAAGGTGCTTAATGACCCATATAAGGTAAATCAGCTTGAATATCATTGGTTAGTAGAATTTGATGCCTTTTACACTGTGTATTTTACTTGCTTATCCTTTTTGTTTTTATCATTTACAGGTTGTGATGAGACAAAGTAAACTGCCACTGTCTCTTCTTAATGAAAGAGCGCAGTCAGCAAGGGTCCATATTCTGGATACAGAAGGTTTTGAAACAACATTTGGACCCAAAGCACAAAGGAAAAGACCCAACCTCAAGGCAGCGGATGTTCAGGTGGGAAGTTGGTTATGTTTATCCACAGAAACCAGAGCATTAACTCAGAGCATTAATGTTATTAACAGCTGAAGTGAACCTATTCATTTCCTACTGAGTAATTACCTTTAGTTAGTAAAGAAAAAAGGACCACATGAGACAAAATTTTTACCTCAGGAAAGGAAGTAAGGACCACCCAAGAGGGAAAGGAATTGATAAGGATTAATTAGGACCCTGCAAGAAAAAGAATTTTTTTCCTTGGTGCATTTTGAACCCAGTGTGTACACTTAATTTTGATCGCCAATGCTCCACCATTAATTTGATTTACAAGCCGGCAGAGAGGAGCAGGTGAGGTGGGTAATGAAGATGGCAATTTGCAGCAACACTTCATGTCTATGTGTGTATTTATGACTAATGAAATTTCTGAAACACCAGAATACAGGCAATACTTTTCACCAGGTTGGAAATCAGTGAGAAGTATTAAGAGTATCAACAGCACCAAATCATTGAAATGGCAATGCTGTCCATGACTATTCAACTCTTTCCTTTTCAGAGTTTTATGGAAGCAGCCCAATTGTCTTCAGGTATAAAATTCTGTCTAGATAGTTTGATTTATTCGTAATTTAGACAAAACCTTTCAGTCATTGATTGCAGTCCATCAATATTTTCCCTTTTATTAAAAAGACACCATTTGATCAATAATGAAAAAGTGCATGTTTGGATATATTGTTAACTGTATACTGTATTTTGAAACTTTCCGTATTAGGTCTCCATTGTTTTTTTAAAATCTTTTTCTGCCTTTGAGGTAATGCATGGTCCTAATGATGTCAGTAAAATATGTCACATAATTCTTCACTATATGACCATCTTGTCTGTATGTGTTGCATTCTATACTTCTGTGTAGTTGTTCACTTTTCTGTGTTTTTTTTAAATTGGCTGTTGGCCATGTTGTGTTGTACTATGCTTACCTCCCCATGTATGAATGTATTTGGTAAACTTATCTTACAGAAATGTATGATGAAGAGAAGGACGTGAACCTTGTAAGAGAGGATGATGGGGAAAAGTAAGTCCTTTTTTTACCAACACTTTTGACTTAAAATAAATGGAATGATCTTTGCAGTGTGTAAGCAAATTTTGGCCGACAAAAAAAAAAAATTCAAAGCTGCAAGAAGAACCAAACCTACGACCTTTGTAATACCAGGGCATTGCTCTTTCTTAACTGAGCTATGAAGCTTTGATGCATTGTGGGTTTTACTATCCCACAAGTGGATTGGATGATGTAATGAATATGCATAAAAAGCAAATTGTTTTTTTCTTGTCTTAATGTCTCTGACTGTTTTCTCAGTTTCCACGTGATGATGTAAATGTTCATTCCCATTTTGTCATGTTAGGATTGTCTTTTCAAAAATATTGTCAGTGATATATAATTTTGTTGCAGAGTGGAAGCTAAAGAGTCCTTGTTTTCTAAAGGGCAATCAAAGCGAATCTGGAATGAGCTGTACAAGGTAAAAAGAAAATTCTGCCTGAAATTGTGAGTTTAATAAGTTACGATGCATGTATTGTGTAATCATCTAAAAACCTGCTTTTATTTGTTTTATTCTGTGTAAATTCAATTGATGTTATTGAATATGTTTATTATTATTTATTATTTATCTTTCATTCTGCTTAAATTTCAGGTCATAGATTCCTCAGATGTTGTCATACAGGTACTGCTCCTAAGCTGACATTAAAGATACTTTCTAAAAATACACCATGCACCATTCCCACTGAGGAAAGCATTTATCTACAGGGAAATAGCCAATGTTTCACTTACTCGCTGAGAAAAAAAAAGTAGATGTCTGTGAACATAAAATTTTGCAATCTGAAAAAAAGTAATACAGTTCGGTCATTTAATTTGATTAAGAAAATCTTCTTTTGGTGTCAGGTGTTAGATGCGCGTGACCCCATGGGAACACGTTCCAGCCACATTGAATCTTTTATGAAGAAAGACAAACAACACAAGCATCTTATTTTTGTCCTTAACAAGTGTGACCTCGTGCCAACATGGGTAACGGTAAGGGCCGAGATGTGAAAACTTCTGTGCTGTGTTATACTTTTGATGTTAACGCGTTGTTAAGCAGACAGTAAAGGAATGATTAAGAATTATATACAAATGCATATGGTATTTGTGAACACTGCAAACCTGTTAATACTCGCAACCAACAGACGATAAAACTGTGGTTACACTAACAGTTTTTTTTAGAAAAGAAAGTAACTGAACTTTTGTTTTGTTTTGTGTGATGCGAAGTGGTAGTACTAGAGAAAGCCAAGAATTTGTTGTGGTTACTCACAACAGACGCAAACAGAACTCGAAGCAAATGCATGGAACTAGCGTGAAGCACGGGAAAATGCGCGCGAGCAATACAAGTGACGATTGGGTCTGGGGTACACTTAAATGTTTTATTAAAATTTACCCTGGTTTCACTTCTGATTTGTTGAAAAACTTGGCGCATGTTCTTTGAGCCAATCACCGGGCGTCAGTAAAGCAAAGCCAAAGCACGCGTAAATTAAATGAAAACTGCTCTATAGAGATAGTCGTAAGGTTAGGTTTTATTGTACTTGGAGAAAAATTTCAGGCCACAGATGCGGCTCCACCCGTAGCCTCTTAGCCAGCCGATCTGGAATTGTACTGAACTTTTGAATTCGTTTTGTCCTAGTTGCGTTATTCTTCTGTTCTTTTTTTTGTTCCTTTTTGATTTTCAAACTCAACATAATTTAAATTTATTACAATTGTCTTTGTTCACAGCAAAGATGGGTTACAGTTCTGTCTGCAGAGTACCCTACTCTCGCCTTTCATGCAAGTGTGACAAATCCGTTTGGTAAAGGAGCTCTTATTAACCTTCTCAGACAATTTGCTAAGGTGTGTTCTTTTAAATTAATTTTGGTCGAAAAAATCTTATCCGTTTTTGCAAAGATACGTATGTTTCATTTTATTCTCTTCCTTTCTTTAAGTGTTAATAATGTCCTACACTGCGAGGAAACCTCAAATCATAAGTCTTAAAAGCCATGACCATGTTTTATCTTTTCTCGTTTTCTTTCCTTTTGCACAGCTTCATTCCGATAAGAAGCAGATAAGGTTAGTTTCTGTAACATTTTGTTAAATATCCACTTTATCTCGTGCCTTAGGAGGTCCTTCTGAGGAAATGGCTGGAATATCGTTGCATATGTGTATATGGTTTTATTCCAAGTACGCGTTGCAGGCATAAGTATTCTCCCGTAATATGTTTTGTCAGTCTTAGCTTCGAACGAGGCTTTCTTTCTGATCTTTTCCTTTGGCATCCAAATTCTCTACTAGAAAGTAAGATACAACGGAATCTATATAAATTTGTAGTTACAGGTGAATCCCTATTAAGCAGCCACCCTCTATTAGGTGTCCAGTTGTCAAAGTCCGGATGAGGGTTCTTCTATTGTTTTTTTCTTCTATTAAGCGGCCAACCCCTGTTAAAAGGCCACTATCCACTTCAACTGTATGTCCAGAGTCCTTGGGGTGACGTTAGGCTTTGTTTATATCGAAACTGAGCTATTAAAACAAACCTTGAGCTTATCAACCGCCTGTTTGTATTTGCTGCTTTCAGCGTCGGTGTCATCGGTTACCCTAACGTTGGCAAAAGTTCAATAATCAACACGCTCAAGGCTAAAAAGGTCTGCAACGTGGCACCCATCGCCGGAGAAACGAAGGTAAACAAACCTTAGAGACAAACCAGTGTTCGCGTCAGGTTTTAAAATACGAGAATCTGAGCACCCTCTTAAAAGCGTCTACGTACTGTAAACTGGTTCTTCATCTTTCTCGATCTTTCTTCCTTGGCCATTCTTTCCCTTTGGCAAAGCATCCTATACATTGTACAATCGACGTTACTTTTTGTGTTAGGAAGCACTCAAGCTCCTCTCTCACTCTACACTTTGTTTCATTGTTTGTATGTCGTTAACCCTGGCCAGTGGAGAAAAGCAACGAATGGTTCCTGTGATTGCGTAAGGATTACGTTTAGCTCACCTAATCAACTAGTGAATGAAAGGCTTGTTTCCTTCCCTTGATTTAAAGGTTGTTTACAAGCTTTTTGAAGGTTCTTTTGTTGCCTTTTTTGAGGGGATAAGTAAAAGACAACAGGACTTATTAGGTTGTGCCTCAAAATCAGAATTAAACTGCTACATGAAACAGCCTTCATTGGTTCAGATACTCTTGTTTCCTAAGCTAAAATAATCTAATGACTGAGCGAGTTACAAACAGCCGTACTAAGAATTTAGTGGTGCATTTATCCCTCAGTAGCCGTAAGCAGACTGCAAGCGTTCATTCGATACGGTTTCACCCAACTTTTCTCCATTCTGCAGGTGTGGCAGTACGTAACACTGATGAGACGAATTTACTTGATCGATTGTCCTGGAGTCGTGTACCCGAGCGGTGACTCGGAGACTGATATCATACTTAAGGGTGTGGTAAGTCATATGACAGGGTTGATAAACGTACAGGAACTTGACTTAAAGACCCATGGCTGGCGTGTGACGTATGGAGGCATATACATACGGAAGCTCAACAAAGCTTACAATGACAAAGACGCCTCCAAATCAGTCGCTTTATACTTCAATCTCCCGGTTCAGTCTAGGCAACACATGACGGTCGGCAGCCTTTCCCTGCATCAGGGCAACAGGGAAAGCCGTGAAAATTGAGAGCAAAAATTCATCTTTCAAATCGGCACTCTCATTCCTTATAGAATCAAAGAACACGTTTCATTCGACCTTTTCATACCTGACCAAAAGCTAACAACGAGCGCTAATTATTTGGGCGAAATTACTTGTTGGGTGTTACTCGTATTGTCTCCGTTGAACTTGAACAAGTCTGCAATAGAAGCTCACACTGGGAGTCTCTAACGTGCCCATAATTTTATGATAATACCTCGCATGAGCCTTCATTGCAAGTTAGGTTCAGTTCAGTTTCATGAGAATACCAAACAAAAAGGCTTTAGGAAATCATTTAGAATCGCCTTCTCGGACCTACTTCTCTCTCAGACATTTTTAATCGAATTTCTAGGGGCGAAGTCGCGAGAAAACCATCGGTTCACGACGACCATAAAACCACCTCTAGAATGAAATGATCTCTCTCGCCAATTACATTTCGTGTTTTTATGATATTATTTTGTCAGGTTCGTGTGGAGAATGTGAAAGATGCTGTGTGTCATATTCCTGCTGTACTGGATCGAGTGAAGCGGGAGTACATAGCAAAGACCTACAGGATATCATCGTGGACTGACTCGACTGACTTCTTAGAACAAGTCGCTCAAAGGACTGGTAAATTACTCAAGGTAGGTTAAACAGTCATCTTTCCGATTTTGTGGGGGTGGGGTGGTATAGTGGTTAGCGCTTTGGCCTTCAGGTCTACAGGTCGGTGGTTCGTACACAAGAAAATTTAGTCTACGCTGTCTCTCTCCACCCAGGTGTATAAATGGGAACTGGCCGCATACTGCTGAGAGTAACCCTGCGATGGAATAGCGTCCCATCCAGGAAGGAGTAGCAATAATAATAATAATAATAATAATAATAATAATAATAATAATAATAATAATAATAATAATAATAATACTCTCGATTGCTTCATGCTACAGAAACGGGGCGGGGATTAGCTCCCGCCCTGTGGGCCTCCATGGCTCGTGTGCGACTTAACCCTTATCTTTCAACCGATTTCACTGCTGTGTAGAGCTCCGGGTTTTGAACCATCACTCGCCAGTTCTGATTCGCTAGTCATTATTAGACCATTATCGCAAAGCGGCGAAGGATCCTGTGAGCTTTGGCTTCTTTTGATTCTATATATTACTGGAAGTTAGAGTCTCTCGTAAAATTATTTCATGAGCAAATTTCCATCGTTATTTTGTGATCATAGGCGAATGTAGCCTCGCGCTCCACTTATTGTTATTTCTTGCGCTCTGTTCCCCCCCCCACCCCCCCAAGGACCTTGTTCACAGGCTAAGGTGAATGTTGGCAGGCGAATCATAGTCGGCGAATGAAGGTTCGCCCATGGTCAGCAAATAATCATCTAAATTTGCGGATGAAATGAGTTTACAGAGGAAATACTACTTTCCTAAAATATAAAGAATCAGAAATAAGCAGAAGCTTCTTCTGTCATCGCTTTGGTCGAATGGTCGAGTCACGACGGGCGAAACATGACCGGGGAATGATCATGACTTTGACTTCATGAAGTCAATCCACAGACATCAAAATAGGCCTTTCCCTATCCGTACCCTGCTGAGGAGCAAGGTTGCGCTAATATAGTCAGGAACGTGGACCTCCAGTTGTCGACTGAAACGTGTGCATCTGAAACGTTTCTGCATCTTGTCTTGTTTCCACGGACAAGAACCTCTAAGCCTGCGTAGCAAGCGTTTCCGGTGGGCTTTTGAACGCGCGAAAATTGGGGCGAGCGCAAAAAAGTGCGAGAAGGGGGAGGGGAAGGGAAGAAGGGAAACTTTATTCACAAGCTGTCGCGCTATGAATTCATCCAACTGTGTAAGTGTCAAAGGGGCGTTTTTCAAAATTATGAGGTTTGCGGGCAAGCGTTTCCTTTTCTCGCCTCCCCTCCCCCTCCCCCTCCTTCCATTTGTTGCGCTCGCCCCAATTTTCGCACCGCCATAAAGCGAAAAATGTCTCGAACGGGCGGTAAAACCTACGGAAACGCCTGCTATGCAGGTTAAGAACCTCTAAGCCACAGTGTCTCCCTCCACCCAGGTGTGTAAATGGGTAACAGATAACTATAAGGAAAACGGAACAAAATGGTCGGGGACAACCCTGCGCCGGACTTAGCTTCTCATCCAGAGGGTAGCAGTAATGCTGGGCTAAAGTTGCGTCAGCCATCAGTCTCGTGAAGAACTTTAATTTACCCAATTTCTCCCGACTTTAAAAAGCCTACTTCGCTCCCTGTAAATAGACACTTCGGTCTTTGAGCGTTGAACCAGCCATAACTGCAAACATAACAGTCATTAACTTTTTCTTTCCTCAGGGTGGCGAACCAGACGTAAACACGGTGGGCAAAATGATCTTGAATGATTTTCAACGAGGAAAGCTGCCATATTTTGTGGCCCCACCAAGCAAGGTAAAAGTCAGTCCATGTTGTCAGCGGCTTACAAATTAAGAGTTCCAGGAATTGTTCGTTCTTGCCAAAGTAGTCTTTTGGTGATCTCGTGTAGTGTCGCCAAAACTAGTTACACTGATGCCGCAGGTTTTAGTTTTCGCAAAAATCTTGCAAAGAAGGCTGATAAAATTTACCCGATATTAGACGAGTCAGGAGCAAAATTGAGAAGAAGAAGAAGAGAAAGCTCGTTCCAGTCCAAAAAGAAAAGTATTAATTTAAATAGTACATACAATAACGTTACCACCCCTCATTTGTTTTATGTCAGGTAAGCGAGCAAAACCCTTACATTTCATTACTTTGGATTAAATTTCCCAGTTGCAATTTTCACCAATCTTAAACGATGCGTGGAAATCGTTAAAATAAAACCCACCCGAAAATGTTAGAGGTGTATTAGGATACTTTTATGTTCTGACGTTCTTGCTTGTTTCTAAATTGCGTTAGACATAAACTTCAGAAAAGGTATTATCTGAGGACGTGAGAGGCGATAGCGAGTTTTTTGTTTGTTTTTTATTCATTGCAGGTTCGCGGTTGTTTACCATTTACTCAAAAAATCCGGAATTTTCGGTTGGAATGTAAATGGGGAGAGTAATTTCCGTTTCCCATAGGGAAAATTTCCGGGGAAAACGGGATTTTTTGAAAGGTAGTCCAAAATTCCCAAACGGAATTTCCAAACGTAAAATTGTGTTCCATTTACGTTTTTCTACCAGTTCCAGGTCCTTGTGCCAACAGTCAAACTAGTTCCAGACTCTATAAATTAGAGTGAATTGCGCAAATGGTACATGCTAATCTCGAACAGAATTTTCCATTCGGGAGGTTTTGCTTATCATTTGCACAAACCGCAGACCAACCAGTTTCCCCCTGTAAATGGTAAACAACCCATGTTACCGCGCTTGAGTCATCTACGACGAGCAAAATTCTGGTCACGTGATAATGTCTAGCCAACCGTCAGGTGGAGCCAATGGTGCGTGAAACTGGTTTAGGTCAAAATTTGTCTGCGATCGTAAGTTACTCCTGACGTTTCAACTGGGCTATAACACTTGCTTATGTACTTGTTTTTGAAATTATGAATATATGAAATTCATACATTTGAACTGCGGAATGAAGAAATAAATGTAAAGAAGATCCTCGCAGTTATTAACGCAACTTATGCAGTTGAGAAAAGAAAGCCTGAAAAAATCAGGCTTGCCGGGATTCGAATTCGTATCGCAGAGGTCAGGGTTCGAATCCCGGCAAGCCTGATTTTTTCAGGCTTTCTTTTCTCAACTGCATAGGTTGCGTTAATAACTGCGAGGATCTTCTTTACATTTATTTAATACTTGTTTTTGTTATTTTTATTATTATTTTTTTTTGACAGGAAGGCGAATCAAATTCCGAAGAAATACAGAAAGAAAGAAAAACATCCCGTATTCCACCGCTTTCAGATAGTTTTGTTAAAGAAACAAACGCCAAATCACATGAAGAACAATGTTCTACTACTGAAACGGTGAATATAAAAGACAGCCAACCGGGCGCAAAGGAAAGTAACTTTTTGAAAGATTCAGCTCGTGAAACAAATAAAGTAGAAAGCACAAACCACGGAAAGAGCGCTGACAAGAATTCTCACAACAACCAGCTTACAGAAAATGGCGATGATCTGAGTGGGACGATTAGTGAGAATAGAGAACTTTCTGGTCAGAAAACAAAGCATGTAACTCCGCATGTAAAACAGAACTTCAGTGAAATAAACGTGGAACTAGAATATACTGGAGACGATATCAAACCATTACAGGAGAATAGCGAAGAAGACGAAGACAACACTTCCGTTGAAAGTGAATCCGAGGATGAATCAGAAAATGACGAAGAAGAGGAAGACCAGGACGGAGATGTGAAGAATGAAGAGCAGGAGGATATAAGGGCGGCTTATGGGAAACCCGAGACCGAGTAAGTATTCCAGCTTTCTAACAGCATTGTCAGGATTTCAGTACACAAAAGTGAACATATGAAAAGTCATGTATCTGAATTGTGGATGAAGGATGTCAAAGGTGGAAGACCATCGCAGTTATGGTGGTAGCGCGTTTAAGCTTGAGGTTTGTTTGTTGTTTTTGTTTCAGGCCTTCTTTTCAAGTCGCGAGCACAACTGTGATGGTCATGTCACGGTTTGTTGCAAACTTTCCCATAAATGGCCGCGGAGCCGTAAGCTGTGGTTACACACACCGTGTTTCTTACGCCGAATATCGCTGTAAAATGCAAATCTGATCATTCCACCGTGATAATGGTCGTGTTTGAGTGAAGACCAGAAATAACAGTTAGAAAGTATCCTCGTTTTGTGGCAAGCTGTTGGCCTCTGAAAATCGGATTGCAGACTTGACGTCCTTGCTTGCAAGGACGCAAAAAAAAAAAAATATGCCATGCCGGGTAGAGGTTTACAGTGGTCAAACGTTAGACGTGCCCGCAGTTCCCGGCATAACTTTGTAAAGAAAAACACAAATGTGGAAACTTCCACTTTAACCGCAAAACTTAACGCTGTTTCTGAAAACATTGAATGTGTGCTCAAAATGAAGTAACTGTCATGCACAAGTTTTATCGGCGTGAAATTCGGTTTTCTGGGGCATGTTTTGCATCGCGTTCTACAGACTTCACCCTCGTACAACTTTGAACTGATTCAAATTTTAAAGCGCTAAAAACTGAAAGTGGCGTTGCTTTTTTGACGTTGGAATCCCATGTTAAGTCCCATGAATAAAATCTATCAAATTCGGGGTGGCACGATTTTTAAGGCGCTTCGCTGATCAAAAAGCGTGCCGTCACTAATTAGCACGGTCTTCTGATTGGCGAAAAACCTTAATAACTATCATGAACGCTTCTTTTTCGCTTTTTGATCTTTCCATGGATATTTACCGCGGTGAAATGACCCGTCGGCCAAACGGTCCCCCGTATTGTTTATTTTTACCGTGGTTAAACAGCGCGGTGTAAACGCAGCTATAACCTTTGCCCTGCGTTTTCTCGCGGTAGTAAACTTGAAAATAGGAAAATAGTTTAGGGAACCCCTAACTCTTTTGGTTTATTTTATCTGTTTTGATCTATAAATGGTCAGGGTGCAAGTCTACTGAATGCGGATTCCAGTTTATGATGCACGTCTTCCTATGAAACAGTGTAATGCTGTTCTTGTTGGCAGTTGCAGCGGTTTTTTATACGTGATCGCCATGACAGTGAGCGTTTGTCAAAGATAACTATGTGCCACTTCCACCTCAGCAATGTAGAGACGATTATTCTTCCACTTTTGCTAGTCACATATTTATGTAAAACCTGTTGAGATTTGCCCCGGGCTCAAGTTGTATCACAGCTCTATGCTGCCGCTATTAAATCAGTTGTTGGCCCACATGGTAATCGACTCTGAGAAACCAAATTGACATGGAAAACTTATTAAGATAATCTGGATAACAGACAGATTAATCATCTATGAAGGTAACACCCGGTGTTACCTTCATAGAGGCTGTCATTACCTGGCTATTTCCGACTTTTTTTTTCCTTTCTAATTGTGTAAACGCTGACAGTTGGCTGTCAATTTTAATAGAATAATAAATTAAACATCACTGAGCTTGAACACACGGTGGTAATTGTAGCAAAACGATTCAAAAACTGCAGATAAATACTTGCTGACGAACGCGAAAACAGGCCACTCGTTGAGAACGGCAGAGTGGACAGCAAACGTGAAGAATTACAAGAATGGAGGAAAATCGTGATTACTTGGTTATTTCTGCCGTTCCCGTTATGCTAAATTTCTCCAATTCCGGTTAGCTGCCGGGTTGCCAACTTCTATCATTTTTTGTTTACTGTTAAAGAGACCAGGAAATTGGGAGCGAAGAAGATGCGACAGATGAAGAAGAAGAGAAAGAGGAACAAGATAACAAGGAAAGTGAGGATGAGGACGATAACGAAGATGACGGTCAAGATAATGAACTCTCGGATAAAGAAGAAGAACTGGAAAATGACAAGAATGCGGAGGGTTCGGTGACTCTGCTAAACAAAGAAGCTGATAAGAAGAAGCGAAAGTTACTCAAAAAATACACAAGGTCACCAGGTAAAGTGTGTTCTAAAGCCGTTTATATTGCGCCTTGCTTTGCAACGCCTTTCAACAAAACGCTAATTGAAAGGCTCGACCATCGTGACATTTTTACAGCCAAACCAAGGATAGCGTTCTACACTTCATAATTACGACAATAACTAACGGACCCTGAAAAACGAAAATACTAAAAACACGACGTGGGCGTGTCTTTTAGAATCCGTTAAAGCAAACTTCTTTCTTGAGACGCTGAGAAAATTTCTGACAACGTTTAGCTTCGATGTTCGCGTGTCATTAACACTATTCTTTCCAGCTTTAGGTAGTGTACGTTAAACTGCTTTATTCGCAGCATTAAGTGGTTTCTTGTGATCTCTATTTCAATTCTTCCTTGGCATTTAATTGATATTGTAAGGAGAAATTAAAAGTTGATAAGTGTGCTAAATTGCTATTTAGGTTCTCACACATTACCTTCTCGCCAAGCCCAAGAATGGACCACGCCCAGCGAAAAACGCTTCTCAATTTCAGTCAGTCCTTACATCGCATGCGTGGAAGCTGTGGGAAGCGATGATGAAGAGAATAACAGACATCATATAAAGACAGCTGCAAACCACACGCCACGAGCGCGTCCAGACAGAATGAAGGGTAAAAAGAGAGAAGCGACAAACATGACACGTGCAAAAGAAGGTACTTGCACGTCTGCTGCTGTTGGACTTAAATTCGTGCGTTTTATTTTCAAGTAATAGTGAACTTATATCTTAAGATTTACCTGTCGAGGTACAAAAGTTGGTATCACACAGTAGAACCAGTCGCTATTGCTCGAATACTTTAGTGTGTCCCCACTTCATACGTGAAACCGAACGGGGAAGGAAATATTAGGAAGTGATTTTTTTTCCTTAAAAAAAAACTAACTTTATTTTAACAGAAAGGCTAATATCTCCGTGTAACAAATATACGAAATAAATATCGAGAAAGAAATAACAAACTGAAAATAACAAGTAAGAATCCCAACTGGCCGGAGGTAGACCAGTTGGCTATGTACAAGCATGGCCAAGGAATTGAACTCAGACTACTAAGAAACAACTCCAGCTAGTGACCAGAGCGGGATTTGAACCCGGGTGGACCGAGTTGGAATCCAGGGCCCTAAACCACTCGGCCATGCTACCTCCCACACTTCACCTTCTTTCCCGACGTACTTCTTACCTTTATTCCTCTTTTCCAGCTAATCCTATTTGTTTTATTTGTTTTAAATTCAAGATACTGGAAGTTCTGGTAGAAGACGCAGTAAAAGGAAAAGCGATGGTGAGGACGATTCACCAAATTCAAAGGTGAGTCACGTGTATTTCTTTGATTCTCGATTGCACTTTTAGAATCGGAAAATGACGAAACTAAAGTTGGCAAACTCCTGTTTCCAGACGACTAAATTTCGCAAACTTCAAATTATTAGTTATTGTTTGAATACCTGTTTGAAGACATGTTCAGTTTAATAAACTTTGATAAGTGAAGGGTGAGCCTGGGAACACAAAAACGTTGTTGAAGTTGGTAAGAGTAGAGACTTGTTCTCGCCAGCAGTTCAATGACATTGCAAACTGTTGCTCTAACCTACACAACACAAGTTTGCAAACTGTAGTTTGCCGAGTGAATTGAAAGCGCTCGGCTGAAGCCCGATTCAAACGTCCAACTTTCATGTCTCGTATTCAATTCAAATCAGCAAAAGTTACTGTTTTGGCTAAATAGCATTGCATGCCGAGCACGAAAAAAAGAAAAAGAAAAAAAAAGATCGACGTTTGAAACGGGCCAAACTGTTACTTGAAATTGCCTTGCATAATTCAAGATTATACGATTATAAGACTACAACACAAGTTAAAGTTGCCCCGCCTCGCGGCGAACTAGATATTTATTGACAATTTTTAGTCTTACTCTCATATCAATCCTTTTTCTTTGGTTTTCAGCAACCTCGTTTAAAGACGAATAAACAGAAAATTGGTATTCATTATTACGGGACAGTGAACGTCAAAAACAAGAATCGAAACAAAAAACCAAAACTTCAGGAAGGACAGACTGGAAGGAAGGGAAGAAAAAGAAAATAAATGAACCAAATTTAGAATTTAGATGAATTTAGAAATGTGAAGAACATAAACAATATGAGTGTCTATCGCCATAAAACTTGTTTCTTTCCTGAGAACTGCAATAAAGAATTTTGTACGTCAAAAAACTGCGCTTGTCTTGATTTTGATTACAAATTTGCAAATCAGTAAATGTAATAGATAAGGAATCAAAAACCCTCCTCAGAGGAACAACTTTCTTTTTCCCTCTCGTTTGAAATGAAATATTTCAACTATTACCCCTTGGGGGTAGGGAGGAGGGAGGGAAGCCACTCCCCGACAGTTTTTGTCCAAATTCTCGGGGGGGGGGGGGGGGGGGCATTCAGTCCGGCAAGTAAGTCCTCTCCTCTAGAAGCTATTTTCTTTTCGCCTTTTTTGTCTCGACAATTTCCTCAATGGCGCACTAGCTGACACCTTCTGTGAACTAATCTCTTTTTCCATTGCCATTTATAATGCCTTCGTACAGATCACTCTGCATGTTGCTATAGAAGGATCTTGTACTTCTCCGCTCTGGGTACTCTATTTATGACCAATCGTCCATCGTACGACAGCGATGCAAACACCCAGGGATCAGCGGTAGACCACTCTACAGCATAAACACTGTCCTCGTGTTCGTCGAAGGTAGCAATGACACCATCTTTTGTGGGCTCGCGGGACCTGGGAACGAAATTATAAATTAGCACACAACCAATCTCGTTCCCAGAGCCCGAGTTACCCTTTTCCAGTGGAAACGAGCACTGTGATTTGTTTATCCTTCCGCTTCTGCTTCCGACTCCGACAATCTGGTTTTCACTAGATCGTAAGTGACGGAATCGTAAGCGGAGTCAGAAGAAAATGGAAACGTTCTGATTCATCCGACTCCGATTCCGTCGAGCTTATGACTGCGCGTACGACTCCGATTTTTGATTTTCACTAGGTCGTAAGCGCTCTTACGACTCCGACTCCCGACTCCGTCGCCAATGAAAACCAGCCTTAACGTTCCAGGCACCGTCTACATTTTCAGAGTTTTCGTAAAATTTTATTACATAACTGAGATTTTTGAAATCGCATCTTCAATTCGTTCTCGTTCTTCAAACATATTAAAACGATTGAAAAAAAATCGAAAACGATGCTTTGTAGTGATTCGTTCCAATCTTGTTATGTCATCTTACAACGATCTCGTTGCGAAAATTCCGTTTTGGTCCGTGTTGTTGATTGTTTAAATGTAGGTAATGGCTCAAGCCGTATGAAAATCTCCGTTTTGGTCGAAGTTTACCGTTAACATATCAACTTAATTATTGAATAGAGGAGCCTGAAAAGATTCTCGCTTAAACGGGATTCGAACCCACGACCCTTACATACCGGTGTAACACTCTAACCAACTGAGCAATCAAGCCAGCTGGGAGCTGGACAATTGTGAGTTCGTATTCACCTCGTAGACGGTGAACAGATGAGTGTGAATAGAATGAAATAGTCATAAACACCAACTGCGGATGAAATAAGAAATGATGATGACCATCGCAGTGAACTTATCAACTTGACCAGTTGAAAAGAAGAACCTAAAAATTTTTTTTCAACTGCATAAGTTGATAGGTTCCTTGTGATAGTCGTCATTTTCTTTCTTCTCGACAGACGGAAGGCATAGCCGAGTATAAAAAATATCGGCTTTCAAATAAAAACGACAAATGTGTTAATGTGTAATCAACATTCAAATAAAAGCCAAGTAGTTTACATTGTGCAGTCTCACTTCTTTATAGGTATTCAGTATTTGATTTCTTCTTGTAACATCAACACATGTTTAAACATAGAAACATTTATAAGAATAAAGAGACTGATCACCAAATACAAAGTGCCCCTGCGTTTAAACATTTTCTTCCCACTGGTACTACTATAGGCATAGACACCAGTAAGGAGAATTTTTATGTAGATAACTAACCCCTTGTCCTGAACTCCATCTTCTTCATCCTCCTCGTCCAGATGGCCAAACGGTTCGGACGACAAAGATACGATGTTGTTGAGAATCACGCGACTGTCGCTGCTTGATGTCAAGATAAGCTGATCATGAAAATGATTGTACCGCACACTCCACACCCTAAAAATAAGCGGCAAATTATCAACATTCCTTCTCGTCCAAAGCAAACATTTTTACATTGGAACCTGAACGTTTTCCATTTACCGGAAAAATTCCGGAAATTTCGCTGGAAATTTCTATCCGGTTAAAAACGTGTTCCATTTGACACAAGTTCCATTCGTTCCCAAGCTGCCATCCCAGGCTCCATTCTCGCGCGATTTTGCGCGCAAAAATTAAAGATATGGCCGCGAATAGCCTGGAACTGGTGAAACTTGTAAATGGCACACGAATTTCCATCGGAATAGTTTCCAACAAAAATTCAGACGTTCCGTTGCTCCCGGATGTTTTCCACTGGAACGACACGAAAAGTCGTGTTCCAGGGGAACACGGGATGGCGCAGTGGTGAGAGCGCTCGCCTCCCACCAATGTGGCCCGGGTTCGATTCCCGGACCCGGCGTCATATGTGGGCTGAGTTTGTGTTGGTTCTCGACCCTGCTCCGAGGGTTTTTCTCCGGGGTCTCCGGTTTTCCTCCCTCAGCAAACACCGACACGCAGCTTATTCGAGCTGGCTGTTGGCTGTGCTCCAAGGTCATGCATGGACCGTATAGCGGCTGCCAGCGGCGCCTACACATGCTTTCGGTCCGACCTTGTCAAGCTGCGTCCTTGTTGTACTTTGCTTGGGCGATTAGCGAGACAGTTATTATTATTATTATTATTATTATTATTATTATTATTATTATTTACTTTCCATCCGGAATTTCCGGAATCTTTTGGCAAATGGAAAACGCCCCCTGTCTACGGCCACCCTGTTAGAGCGGTTTACAATCGTGTGTCGGAAAACCAAAACCAAAGCAACTACTCTGCGGACCAATCACAACAGATACAAACAACAATGAGCCAATCAGAACTCGAAGCGAAAGCACGTAACTGGCGTCAAGTGCGGGAAGCGTGCAAGCAAGTGAAATTTGGTTTGGGTTTTACTTCTGATTGGTTGAAAAAGTGGTGCAGTTTTTTAACCAATCACAGAGCGTGGTAAAGCAAAACCAAAGAAAACTTAAATTACTTTTGACACTGTTTCGAGCTCACCAAGACCGCTGAGTAAAAATACTAAAGACGCATTTTTACAGGGTGATTCTCAATCTGAAGTAAAATATACTCAAATACCAGTGGGAAAGTGCTGAATTCTAAAAATAAATAAAGAATAAATAGAGTTGTAAACAGGTCATCTCACTGGTATTTGCGAATACTTTACTTCAGATTGAGACTGTACAAATGCTATTTTTGTACCCTGTACAAATGCTATTTTTGTCTTTTTATCAGCAGTCTCGGTAAAATCGAATCTGCCGGACTGATGAAAACCGCTCAAATAGCTCTAATGGGGCTGCCCCCTTATTACAACCACCTGTTTGTTGCCCAGACAAATGCTCAGTCGTTTTCTTATCTGAAAACCTCCTTGGTCCGTCTGTTTTGGAGACCTGTCCCAAACTACTATAGTCTTTATAAATTCACCCCCTTAAAAGACCACTTGAAATGACTGACAAAAAGAGAAACTGAAACGATATTTCATGCAGTATTTGGTAACCAGTTGAAAAGCCATTTGGCCTTCTAACTCACACTAGCTTTGTCTGTCATGTTTCTTTTTCTCCTCCTTCTATTTGTACGCTATCGCAGTTTAATGCTTAACCGCCCGTCGGCGGCCGTATTAATGTATCGGGTATTCCACTTTTCTTTACAGAATGAAAATAACTTTTTAACTTCCTATAATTTGTTTTCTGAACCTTGGAAGCATTACGCAGCTAGTCGGCCTCGCTTTAATTTAGTTCTCACAGCATAAAAAATGATTTGAATATATTTTAATTTTTGAGATCTTTGCGATATTTTCGATCCTAACATTGGCTAACAGTATTTCCTACGAGAGGTACAGTGAAGCTCCATTAACACGATGGGCTATAACAATTTTTCGTAGTAAAAAGACTTTCAGATAGGAAAATAACTGCACGAAACTTTTTTCGGGCGTTACCGTTGTCGAAGTACATTTTCTGCGAAAATATTTAAGAGCTACTCCTGCTTTGAGGTGTACGACTTGCTGGAACTGAAGAATAAATGGGTCTTTTTTCGAGGACAGATCTCGCAAAAAAGACACCGATAGGCCTAGTTCAAACGTCGAACTTTACATGAGCCGAAACTAATGGAAATGAGCAAAAACAACAGCTTTTGCTCATTTGCATTAGGTTCGGCACATGTGAAGTTCGACACTTGAATTAGGTCTCAGTGAACTTATTCTCCGTAATTCCATCTGTTTCGTTGCTTACAGAAAGAACTCAAACTATTACGGACTTTTTCCTCAACCAACTCGTGTTAAACCTGATACATTTTTATATTTTTTGTTCATTTTACGTGTGTGCTTATGTGAGGCCTTTGCAGTGTTGCTGAATAGGCTTTTGAGAAGTATTGTGCCAAATTTAGTGTCCGTAACAGAGAGACTTTCCATAATAGGAGAAGATATTTCCAGTAAAACTTTATAACTTGTTAATTTTTCTGTAATTACTACCAATCGATAAAAGACGGATTTGAAAAAAACACAAACGTGCCCCAGGACTTCAACCCCTATCTGTAAAAGGGGTGTCTGTCACAGCGAGCTTGCTCCAGGACGGAGTTAACTGTACTGAGGGACACTAATTTGACCTCAAAATAAAATGAAACGAGACTAGCAGTCAAAGATATGAAGATAAGGAGAGAGAACCTAAATGAACAGCACACTCAGGTTAGCTGGGTATATGGCAACACTACTAATCAAGACACTGATCAACGATAAATTAAAAAAGATGGTAATTTTGAGCTTGATGAAGAAATACAAGTAAGAAGATGTAATATTCAGTTGGCTACAAGCTTGCGACATGGTAAATATTATCGGATCACCACTATTGATCAATGCCAGTTTACTTATAGCAGGTAAATCCTGTCTTACCAGTGTGAGTGATCTTGTAACACCATCAGGGGGTTGGTGGAGTTTCTTGTGTCCCAGAAGCGCACCTTACAATCATCACCACAGCTGACCAGAAGGTACTGCTTATTCGGGTTAAAGTCCAGATCTCTTACTAGTTGGTTGTGTGCATTCTCAATTGTATATACGGACCTAGAACGCCAACAACACATAACCACTCATTATAATGTTCTGTAAAATCATGCCCTTTGCTTATGCTGTAGATTACGTATTACTTGCCCTGGAACCATTGTCCAATGCTACATTTAGTTCATTATAAAATGACAGTGGAGCTCGGAAAAATGTAAAGCACTCAAAACCAAACATTTTCTTTCTCATTCAATCAAAAGGGCCAAATTTTCAACTGGCAACTGAGAAGTTTGAAATTTCTACTGGACTGCAGCTTCACCAGCAAGGTTTTTGTCAGCCTAGTGTGGTGGACTTTTAGTAGCACATCAAACTTAAGAACTGAGGGGAGTGGGGTGGTGCCCTGAGAGTTTTGGATGAGGTTAACTATAACATGTAAACCACAGAATGGAACTAACCCTATTTCAGACCATTCCTCTGAAATTATTCCCCATTTTAGGCTAAAATGGGAAAAACGAACGTCACAACCCATACCCAGTGTCACCACAAAACAGCTCAAAATCATACCCTCTGGGATGGAGTTTACAGAAGTCACCACCTCTCGAGTTTTTAAGTCTCACTGTTGTGTTCTTATGCACTGGCGTACTAACAGACTTCTGGGAAAACCTGCATGTAGGTTAGTAACTAACATGCTATATAGCCTGCAAGTAGAATACATTTAAGAGAATAGAAATAGTTGCCATGGGTTACAGTTGGTCCAACTACTGCCTTCACCCCAACTTTAAATTGCCAACCTCATGGTTCTGACGTCCCATCCTCTGATTGTTGTGTCATTGGCTGTGGCAATCTGGGAACCACTATGATGTGGGTTCCATCGACCTGTGGTGAACTTAGGTTGACCTTTGCCCTCCAGTCGAGCTGAGTCAATGGACTGTGTGGTGAAACAGTGAGAAAAAGGTCAGTCTGATACACATGGATATAAGCAGTTCCTAACATTGGTATATTGATGATAACCTTTATGTGCACAACCATTTAAATAAAAGCTGCTTTGCAGTCCTTTTAATTGGCGCTTACCAGTGGTGCTTATTGTTTCAGGTCTCTTTAAAATAAATAAAATTTGTTATTTTAATTTCTTCACTGATGTTGGCTGCTTAATTGAAACTTCGGAGGGTCAAGTGCAGTGCACTGGTTTTTCATTTTATGACAACACACCTCTGCTGTTGAAGAACTTTTGTCAAGGTCCCACAGCTCAAGATGCTGTTCACAGACTGTCATAACCTGACTTCCATTGCCAGATGGGTTCCATAACACACTGAAAACAATTTAAAAGAATTAATTAATTAACACACCCTGATAAAAGTCAAATATTTATAGTCAGAGAGTGCTGAGCTATGTAATGAGGCAGACCAACCTTCTCATGTTTTCCTGCTTGTTGTCAAATTTACAGAGTAGTTGAAGTGAGCGAGAATGCCCACTCCCTGGGGATATTCCTGGGGAATCCAGAACAGGGGGCTCAGTATCGTCAACTGGGGGGATTCTCCAAAGAGCCCCATGTATTTCAGCCTTGGATTCAGTAACTGGGTTGTGGAAAAAGAAAGAAGAAAATGAAAGATCACAATCTTTTAAGAGAACATCCAAATAACTAGCAGTTTCAAGACTAAATATATTTTTGGGCAAATCCCCTTATATATTCATGAATTACTATTTCTACATGAACATTTATCCCCTTGCACACTTGCTTTTTCTAGCAGGCATTTTAATTCCAAATTGCCAATCTCAGTCTACTACTAAAAAATTCAAAAATCGACTGAAAGCATTTGACAAGGTGGATCAGAATTTACTGACTAAACATAAAATAGTTTTCAGCATGGAAATTAGGCCAACAAATGTTAAATTGAATTGAATGAGTGAGAATAATAAACTATAATATGATCATTATGTCAAAAGATCGTACCTACAGTATGTTATACAGAAAGTAAATTTTAGGTGAATAATTCATGATTGAAAAGACCCTTGCAGTGTTTTTGCCAATCTCAGCAGTTGTTACAAAATTAAATTAAAAATAAAATGTAATGGTTAACTTTTTTGGTAACAATGATCTTACCTCTGTTGTAACATGTTGCCAGAATACTTTTGTCAGTTGGACTTGTGTTCATGGACCTGAAATTAGTGTAAAGTTACATTAGGAAAGCCTGGAAAATGACATTAAATTCACTGAGAGGGTTAACGACATATCAGCCTGTAAATGAGTTACAAAAATAAACCCATTATAGCCACACTACATGTGCACCCTGTGATCGAGATGCCAATCTGTTTTAAGATTAATATATTGCTGCAAAAATAATTATTTTAATTCATAGTTGCCTACAGTAGATAGGACAGGTAGCAAGGATAGCAGCCAGAAGATGGATTTTAGAAAGAAGAATGGTTTTCAAGCAAAACAGAGATAACAATAGTAATAATAATAATAATAATAATATTTATTTATGTATTTATTTATTTATTTATATAGCACTATTTCCAAAAATAATTGCCCAATAGCACTTTTACAGCAAGTGTCTTACAAATTAAATTGTAAGGGTGAGATCCCATTGTGACCAAGAATGAGATGGTGGGGTCAGATTGCATGACAGACAAGGCCAACGTGGACAAGACTGGAGAAAGAGTCAATTACACAGGAGTGGGCAGCATTGGGTGAAGAGAGTGTAACAAATAAAGAAACAGGGCGACGAATAAGTGTAAAAGACCTACCAATAAATTATTTTCTTTTAAGTATTACTTAACATTTACCTGAAAACAAAGAGATGAGACAGTACAAAGAACAGAAAACAAAAAATGTTTGACCTCTGATCTTTGCATAATCAGTACCCTACTGTTAGAATGCCAAGCAGCAATAAAGTTCCCAGAATCGTGCCCCATAAATTTATTTCTTTTAGAATTTGTATACTCTTCCTTTCACTACTTTTCGGGGAGCGGGTTTTTACGTTGCGGCAAAAATTACACACTCAAGCTACAAATGATGAAAAGCAGTGAGAGTAAACAATAAAATACTGACCATATTTCTCCTGCAGAATGCATGAACACATTTTTATTTATAACATTGCTTTCATCATCAAAGTCTATCAGATGTACCTGAAATTTACCATAATTCACAATATTTTTACTAAAATATAATATCACCATTGGTGAAGAGCTCAAGTGCAAACCAAGGTGAAAGAGAATTACATTATGTAATGAGAAAGTGATCTCACCTGGTTATCAAATTTAAGAGACTGTGTCCCAACAATAAACCTGATCACATCTGTCTCTGCATGCTGAGGGACAAGTGCTCGAGCCTACAAATCAGTGCAAAGCATTTTTATACCTACACTCTCATAAAGTAACCTTTTTGATATAATTTCCAAACTCCCTAGTGGCTTAATTTCAGAATACAGGTACACTTATTTTTATACTATTGATTAAAAATAATGCCCCTTGCTGCATGCGTGGGATTATTCCATTTTATGCCCCCTTCTCCTCACTGATAACTTCTTCTGCAGGAGTCGCTGCCTTGGCTAATTCTTTGACCTGTTCAGCAAATTTCTCGGGGTGGGGGGGGGGGGGGGATGGGTTAATTGGAGAAAATTGAATTCGCTTTTTTTTAAGAGTAACAACACATCAGTTTCTTTTGTGAGGGAGAAATCATGTTGGCACTTTGATCTCTTTTTTTTTTCTTCAGGGGATGGGGAAATTAAAAGGACCATACAGCTGTATCATGCATTGACAAGTTTATGTACGAAAACTTTTGATTCAAGAGTTGCCACTCACTTTTCTCCCAAAGGAAAAGATCACATTTACAATTTCTTAACTAAAATAACTTGCTCGATTTAATTACATCTTTTCAAAAGTGGTTTCATTTTCCATTGATTAATAAGAAGCAAAATAAGTCCCTACTTACATTCAATTCCAATCCATAGATGACCGGAGAATCGTCCTCCATATTGATTTTGGGCAGATACCGCTGTAATCTGCGGACTCAGGACGGCGCCAGTCCCCACACATGCAGAGAGGGTGGGGTACGCCTGTCACAAAATGCCGTAAGCTTACCTTTTCAGTCACAAGACCAGCCGATCCTCTAATTAATTATTTTCGCCCGGGATCTATCGTCTCCTTCCCCTCCTCGTTTCCAAAAATGTCCTCCTTTGCACCGCCGAGTAAAAAAGCAAGACGATCACGCAGCAATGGTGCCGCAGCTGACAGCGACGGGGAATTTTTTCCAGGTTTGCTCGCCAATGAAACGATTAATTTTTCTTTGGGAGATATTTTTCTGGGCCGGTATCTCAGTGTTATTAGAGGGTGTGGTGTTTGTTGAACTTCGAATGGTTGCTTCGATCTTTGTAGGAATAAACAAGATTGAATACAAGCCTGATGGAGGACCCGGTGACAACTTATGCTTCAAGCATTACAATGCCACAGAGGTACCTAAATTTTAGTTATGTTGATCGGTTTTTAGGAAACTTAGTCATTCGTCTATCGACTGGTTTTTACAGTTGCAAAGTCATTTTTAGTAATGTCTGTTATTTATTTGTTTTATTTTTATAGTTCTATTAGGGAAAACGTAAAAATTTCTTTTCATTGAGCTCGCAGCCTTATCTCGACTGTATATATTTTTTCTTTACGCGACACTCAAATCATTTTGTTGTTGCGTGACGTGACGGAAAACGTGACTTTTATATAATTATACAGGAAATTGCCATCCGCATAATCTTTCAATGGACATATTCACAAAAAAAGGATTTGTTGCATTATTTTTGGTACCTCCACTAGTAAGAATAAGGGGCCGTCAACATATTCACAAGTTCCCCGCTTAACATCCACTGGATGTTGAGGGGGGAGGGGGTTAGGGAGAGTCAAGATTTGGACGTTAGAGTGGGGAATCTGGGATAAAACCAAAATAACGTGTTAAAAGAAACACATTTTACTCACAACAGAACATGAGAAAAACGTACTGCAGTAGAAAATGAGAACAAACTCGATGCTGCTGTGATCCACATAGTTTGTCACTTACAAAGATGACGCAGAAGTAATGCGCGTTCGCTAGATTCTACAAAACCAACAAATGTGTTCTGCCTGGATATGATATGACGAAACAAAGTAACAGTAATTAATTTTAAAAAATCCAACCAAATTTCAAACCTTCCCAATCATTAAGGCCATTCACTGTCTTTTTGGCCAGAACGTCATGCTAGCCCACATATAGGGCAAGAACGTCATGCTAGCCCACATATAAGGCACTAATGTGAAGGTAAGTGAGTACAAATGAAGGGAAGTGAGTACAAATGAAGGAAAGTGAGTACAAATGAAGGAAACTGAGTACAAGTAAAGGAAAGTGTGTGTTAGTGGAGGTAGATGCATTAATCAGTTGGTGTATATATTCATATAGGATTGTAATGTTATTAGGCCTTATATGTGGGCTAGCATGACGTTCTTGCCATCTTCTCTATGCGGAATTCATTCCAGTTACAATACAACTGCATCTTCTTGTCACGGGTATAAATTTCATCGTAGTTTTCGGCTCTAGAAAGACATGGGAGTGCGAAATTCCATGTGGACGTTAAGGAGGAGGGTGAGAGGGGGTGTGACCTAAACGTCCAGTGGACGTTAAGCGGGGAACTTATGAATATGTCAACGGTCCCTAACTGAGTGAATAGGCTGTGATAAAACACTGAAAAAACCTTCAAACCTGAAAAGTTCATGTGTATCAAGTCTGAGGTCTGTGGTACAGAGGTCATGTACAAAAGCAAGTTTGAAAAGTGAACATTGACGCACTGCTAGTGGCATTGCCTACTTTTTACGTCTAAATCAAATAGGATATTTTAGTATTAGAAATCAGTATTTTATTTCTTGCACTGATTAGTGGAAACAGTGCATTTAAAATAATATTATATATTTGCATGTCAACAGGTAGTCATGGGAAAAACTATGGAGGAATGGTGTCGGTTTTCTGTCTGTTTCTGGCACACATTCAGAGGCACAGGTAAGTGGGTACATGAAACCATACATGAAACAGCTTGCAGCCCACTGGGTGATCCCTTATGTTATCTATATAACTGTATAACTTAAAGTGATACCAAAGGGTAGGGAGAACATGCCCCCCCGCCCCCCCCTTCCCGTGGGTCTTGTATTTGAAATGTTGTGTTTAATGGTGCTCTTCACTGGTTCAATAATGCACAATGTTTCCATACACCCAGCCATATTATTTAAGGTGAGCTGCCTGTAATCCGTGGAACACAGCTTCATATCTGTTTTAATTTGCTGCCCTCTAAGATTGTTGCAGTTTAACCTCCATTGTATGCATAAACATTTATTCTTTCCTTTCTCAGGTGCTGATCCATTTGGCTTTCCTACAATTTCAAGACACTGGGATGATGGAAGCAACAGCTTGGAAAATGCAAAAAGAAGACTGAGAGCAGCTTTTGAATTTTTTGAGAAACTTGGTGTGAAATACTACACTTTCCATGACAGGTGACATGAAGCATTGTTTTAAGTGCAATCTGTTAAAAAAAATAGTCCTGTTTTATATCCAGTGTTGTTTTAAATTAAAGTAACCTTTGGAGACCACCAAATATACTGTCACCACTTACTGAAACAATTTTTCCTTATAGGTTTAATCTATATTAAATAGCACTGAACTTTTTTCCAAACTGACAAGTAAGGCCATCCTCATTAAATGTTTCATTTCTCGTCACCCTCTCTCACTTGAAAGTGGGTCGGTTGGTCAGTTATAAAAAGGCAGAGAAAAGGAACATTGACGAATTCATAAGTAGATGATTCCAAGCAAGCCTTGGTTATATCTCCCTTGTGACCACCATTTTGGGAATAGCCATTTAATCACTCTAAAAATAATGTGTTCCGAGACACCATTATAAGGGCTGATTTAGCTGTCACAGTCAAATTTAAGAGGTGTGCAAAGCATATTAAACTTAGAACTACCCAAGGAAAGGGAGTATAGAAGCAATGGAATCAAAAGCTTTCGGACAGGTGGGCAAAGAGAAACGAATCATTTTTTGGGGACAGCCTACTCAATTACGCAGATTGACTGAGAGATTTCAGTGCACATAATTTCCAGTAGGGAATTATATGTCTGAGTTGCATAGACTGTATGGCGAACATCAGATATCAGTAGTATATTAATCTTCTAATGTACGAGCAAAATTCATCATCATATCAGGATTGTTCAGTATCCCAAGATCCAATTTGTGCTCATCATGAGATCAGATCAGGGATCAAGTGGTAGTTTACCAGAGGTTGGAAACAACAGAGTTTAGTTTAAAACCTTCAACCCTTAAAGTAGTCATGGTCACTTGTGAGAGGTAGTCAGTTATCAGAGGTTTCAACTGTAGATGCTTGACTGGGAAGATATTGGTATTTTTATTTTTGGAAAAGTTGGTTGCTTGCAAGATGTGGTTGCTTACGAGAGGTGGTCTGAGGGTTGTCCAATACACCCAAACTGAGTCGGACCGACTAAGGCAGTGTACGGTTCGTCTTACCGGAAGTCAGGTCGTGAGAGACTTAGAAATATGGCATGTGGGACTTTTGGCAATACACCCAAACTGAGTCGGACCGACTAAGGCAGTGCACGGTCCGTGTTAAGGGGAAGTCAGTTTGCGAGAGACTTAGAAAAATATGGCAGGTGGACTTCAGAGAGGGCTGGAATGTCGGCGAACCAAGTCGATCGGACACGGGCCGTCACGACCCGTCTAACAAAAGGCGACCTGACAAACCGGAAGCCAGTTCGCAAGAGACTTAGAAAAATATGGCAAGTCGGCTTCAGAGAGGGTAGAAATGTCGGCGGACCGAGTCGATCGGACACGGGCCGTCATGACCCCTCTAACAAAACGCGACCCGACAAAGGGAAGTCAGTTCGCGAGAGACTTAGAAAAATGTGGTAGGTGGGCATCAGAGAGGGTAGAAACGTCGGCGGACCGAGTTGATCGGACACGGGCCGTCACGACCCATCTAACAAAATGCTACCCGACAAACCGGAAGTCAGTTCGCGAGAGACTTAGAAAAATATGGCAGGGCGGCTTCAGAGAGGGTAGAAATGTCTGCGGACCGAGTCGATCGGACACGGGCCATCACCACCTGTCTAACAAACCGCGACCCGACAAACCAAAAGCCAGTTCGCAAGAGACTTAAAATAATACAAGTAGAGCGGTATGAGGGAGGGTAGAAATGTCGGCGAACCGACTCGATCGCACACGGGTGGACACGACGCATCTAGCAAAATGCCGCCCGTCTCATCGGAAGTCATCTTGGCGAGAAAAATATAACAAGAGCGAACTTTATTCCTTCCAAACATCTCTAGACTAACAAGGGCATTAGTTTCTAAAGAAACTGTGGTGCTGCGTCGGTGGTGACGTGAAACACAAAATTTTGGAGTTATCAATTGAGTTGATAATGTAAATTGGCCACCGTAAAGAGATTGAAAGCTGACGTTTCAAGCGTTAGCCCTTCGTCAGAGCGAATCCGCTTCGCTCTGACGAAGGGCTAAAGGTCGAACTGTCATCTTTCAATCTCTTTACGGTGGCCAATTTACATTTATCAACTCAGTTGATAAATCCAAAATTTTGCATCTCTAGTTAAGTTGATCTCTGAAAGCGCGAACGTAAAAGCTGAGGACCTGAGGGCTTAAAACTTTCATTGAAAAAAACCTCTAGCCCGTGTAAGCGCTACTGCTGTGGCGGATCTCTACGTCCAATGAGGCTAACGGGTTTTTTGACTATTCAACAGCCATCATGTATACGATCAACTAAAGAGAAGCGCTCGAAAAAACAGCGAAAACACTTATGAATTTAACTTTGTTAGTTAAAGCGTCTTAACTTTTTTGCATGATAAGCGCCACAAGGATGCTGTCCAATTGAATCAATGCTGAATTCTACACAGTAGACCATTCAAGCCTGTTTCATAGTTTGCCAATAATAGACGCTGAAAGACTCAAACAAGTTTGATCCGACGAGGTGCGAGAAATATTTTGTTTGAATGGCCTATTGTGTAGAAACCAACAGTTACGCAATATGACAGCGTCCTCATAGCACTTTTCACACGGGAAAAAGCAAAGTTAAAGTTGTAAATGTTTTTCCGTCGCTTTGCAATGCGCTTGTGATTAGGAGCTCGTCAATGGCTGTTGCGTAGTAAAATATCCTTTAGCATTAGTAAACGGGGAAATCCGCCGGGGCGATAGCATTTACGCGGGGCGAAGAGGTTTTCAATGAAGGTTTTAAAACGACCTCATGGTAACAAGTCTGCGATTGTACGATTCGTCCAATTTTTCCGATTGCGCGAATCTAATACCGTAGTTTGCGTTTTTACGTCTTCTTGTAACAAGACTCCAATTGTCTGATTGTTGAAACTGTCAGATTTTCACATTTCTTGCATGGCGCGCTTAAGCCGTCTTCTTTCATTGCACACGCTTAACGAGTTTCTGTTGAACAGCTGAGTTGTTGTTATGCAAATTTCGACGACTTTAGGAGCAGTCTTTGAAGTGAACCGAGTATTATGAGTTCCCCCCTTGCGATTTTCATCCCCGGCTCACGTTTAAGAACAAAGCATTCATGCATTTATCTCTTCGTTGTTCACTTTCGTATGTTCATTTGCTTTTCCCACTTCGGCTCGTTCGTTTTCAGTTCCTAAAGAGGGAAATTGATAAATTGATATGTTGCGATTTTCATTTACCCCTCACGTTTAAAGAATGAAGCATAAGGGGCATGTTTGTTTGCATTTTCCGCTTTGGCTCGCGCGTTTTCCTTTAAAAAGTAAAAATCCTAATCGGTGTGTTGCGATTTTCATTCGTGCCTTACGTTTAAACAATCGAAATAATATCGTCTTTATTGCTCGTCTGACGCTTAGAACGAGTTATACATGCACGTGTAGGTTTGTTTTTCGCCTGCTTGTGTTTGAATATGCATCTCCATTGCTTGTCTGACGCTTATAACGCGGTATACATGCACACGTAGTTTTGTTTTTCGTCTGCTTGAGTTTACAAGCGTCTCCATTGCTTGTCTGACGTTTAGAACGAGGTAAACATACGCGTGTAGAATTGCTTTTTGTCTGCTTGCGTTTGAATATGCGTCTCCATTGATCGTCTGATGCTTAGAACGAGGTATACATGCATGCACAGTTTTGTCATTCCTCTGTTTATATTGATAAGTGTGTTCATTACTCGTCTGACGCTTAGAACGAGGTATACATGTATGTCATTTGGTTGCCATTTTCCTCCGTTTGCATCGTGTTAAGCTTTTGTTCACGAACTGACTTCCGGTGAATCGGGTAGAGTTTTGCTATGACAAGTCGTGACGGTCCGTCTCGGGCCGTGACGGTTCGCCAACATTCGGTACCCTGGACCTCCATTAGCTAACTTCTGGTCCACCTCGTTCCCAGGGTCTCTCTTCTTCCCATATCCCTGCTAGAATTCTACTTCTGGTAAGGCGTAATAAATTTCGCGACCTGACTTCCACTGAGTCCGGTCGTCTGTGCCTACAGTCGGCCCGATTCAGTTCGGGTGTATTGGACATGAGTGTCACAGGGAGGTACGACTTTACTTGTAGAGTTAACTTTTTTCTTTCTGTGATTCTTGTAGGGACATTGCTCCTGAAGGTGAAAACTTGAAGGAAACGAATGCTAATCTTGATGAGTTAACAGATCTTGCTCTTGAGCTACAAGAAAAGACTGGTGTCAAGCTTCTTTGGGCAACATGTAACCTTTTTGCCAACCCAAGGTAATAAATCTCTTATATATTATTACCATCTTTGCTTAAACTGAACTCTAAATCTATACATAAATCTATCATGTTTAAGGAGGGATAACCTGGATATCCTGAAACCTGATGAAAAGTTCCCTATAAGGGAAGTGCAAATTAACCATAGCAAAGTTAACATCAACACTGGGTAAATATGGGGTGCTTTCCATTATGCCAAAACTTCCAGAAATTTCAGTCGAAACATGAATGGAACGCTTCAGTCCAGGTGGAAATTATCTGGAAAAAGTGGTCCACCTCCAGAGATGGTCCTCTTTGACTTGTTGCCCTGTTCGACCGAAACTTGCCACTCCATTTTCAAAAATTCTCTTTTCCAGTCCCACTTCACTAGGGAGTAATCATAATATTGGTCGAAACATAAATGCAATGCTTCGGTCCAGTTGGAAATTTTGTTTCTTTCAAACAATGTCATTCCATTTTCCCTTGGTTAGTTCCATTGGTCTCCAACCAGTCAGTCTGGCATAATGGAAAGCACCCATGTTTTAATAAGATGTCTCGTTCAAGACTGAACTGACTGCCCTTGTTATGTGATCTCAACTTATGACCTTATGCAATATTTTTGTAGTCTGATGCTTGTTTAGTAGGGGCACAGTTGTGTAGTGGTTAGCGCATTATACTTCAGATCTTATTAGGTCTGTGGTTCGATGCCCAGTCCCTGACATCGTGTTGTTTGCTTAGACAAGAAACTTTACCCCACATTATCTCTCTAGATCTCCACCCAGGTGTATAAATGGGTTCCAACAGCATACTGCTGGGGGTAACCTTGGGATGGACTAGCATCCCATCCGGGAGGGGGGTAGCAATACTCTCAGTTGCCTCATGCTACAGAAACCCAGATAAGCTCCAGCCATGTGGGCCTCCTGGGGTTCGTGTGCCACTTTACCTTACCTTTACCTCTGGTGCTTGTTCAGTGGTCTGTTGTCATAATAATATGACCTTAGCATACTCTTAGAAGTTTTACATGTAAAAGCAGGACTCTAAGATAGGAATAATTATCTATGAGTTGATCAGCTGATGCTGATAGTGAAGACCCTTATTGTCCCTACCTTTAATGCCAAATATTTGTATTTTACACAAAACAAACTAGAAACTTCTTTTATTTGATCCAGTTTTCTTTTCACAGAACAAACTTACCAATTTTATTGTTGGGAGTATCAAAGACACCAATGTTTTCTGAATACCTTTACTGCCATTAACATCAACTTCAAGCAAACAGGCAGTAATAATATTAAATGCTCTGATCGTTTTTCTGGTATTTCCTACCTTAATAAAAAAGCTACAACAATGTTTGTCAAAAGAGGAATTTGGAGGCCAACATTGGGCTGAGTATATTAACAATGATAACAAGTAGTTTTAATTAATATTTCACTGGTGTTGGTATTCACATTGTAATCAACAATGCCAATATTGACAGGTACATGAATGGAGCGGCCTCTAACCCTGATGCCCATGCATTTGCTCATGCTGCGGCACAAGTGAAGAAAGGACTGGAGATTGCCAAAAAACTTGGATCAGAAAACTTTGGTAGGAATTACAACACCAATGGCTGATACAAAACATGTACATGTCACAGGTCATAATTACAACTCATCATGCTAAGGATATCCAAGCAAGCTAGACAGTTTACTCCCAGTAACTCAAACCCTTGGCAACTTGAAGATTTACTCCATACATTAGCTGTAATTTTACCCTCAATAAGTTGGACCCTTGATAACACTAATCCTTTGCTAACTTGAAGTGAATTATTTCTTCCCTTCAGCTCATTTTCCTTATAATTTTACCCTCGATAAGTCAAACCTCGTTTGTCAAGGTGTGATGAGGTGGGCTCCTGACAAATTGTGCTCCACAGCATTGAATTCATTTTTATCAATGATCAAATTTTGAAAGAAATTGAGCAATGTATTTTTGAAGTGTCTAATTTTCCATTGTGTCAATTTCTTTAGTTTCCTGGTGTTGTTCAACAGAAAACATGTCAGTTCCTCCTGTGAGGATACGTGTGATAAGTGGTATCAGCAGGAATCCCATCCCCCGATAACTCAACCCTATTTTTATTAAATGCTTTATTAAATGGCCAGTCCATAGTTGTATGAACAGGTATTCACAGTTTAGCTATCCCCTGTAAGTTTCATAATGAAAGAAAAAATGAAACCTGAGTTACTATTAAATTAATAATTTTACTGTAATTATGCTTAATTGTTAATACTTACAGTTTTCTGGGGAGGAAGAGAAGGTTACCACACCTTACTTAACACAGACATCAAGAGAGAACTTGATCACATGGGCCGCTTCTTCCAGATGGTTGTAGGTAGGTTCACTGAACTGTGACATTTAACTGCTGTTAATTCCCAAATGAACAGTGTACATTGACTGTTATTTCAGATTTTACTTCAGCTTTGGGTAGATTTTTAGCATTAATAATTATTACTCTTGGGCTCAGCATTTACATTTGGTATGAGCTGTGTCAAACTGTAAATTAATACAGCAAGTTTTCTAAAGATATTTTCACTGCAGGCCTGTAATTTATAAGAAAGTCTGAATCCACAACTGCTATCCCTCCAACTGATGATTGTTCCAAAGCATGTTTGCCATTTAAATGTAATAAACTGGTGATAAGTTGTACAGTATCTTGCCGATTAATTGCAGCATTGATACACTTTCAGACTATAAGAACAAGATAGGATTTACTGGTCAGTTGCTTATTGAGCCCAAACCAAAAGAACCAACAAAACATCAATATGACTATGGTGAGTAAAACAAGGAAACCTTTTTTCACCACTGATCATACCTTGACACCAAGTTTTTGCAAGCTCTAATAGCCAGTTGATGCTAATGTCAACAGTTCTGAATCCAGTACTCTTCTTGTACTGCCATCTTCTCTCATCTTGTTTCCTCTTTCCTAAATCCTTTCCACTTTTCACGTTTCCTTTCTCTTATTTTCCTTTTTCTTTCCTTCCCTTTCCTCAACTCATCCCATCTCTTTCATTTCCCATTTCTCATTCCCTTTCTCCTTTCTTTTGCCTACTCCCAGACTGACAAGAGTGTGAGTGATGTGAATTGATCTGGCAAAACGTTGCAATAGAGCAAGGCAGGCAGCTTAAAGGGGCATAGTCACGAGGATTTCGCAGATTTCTGGTCAAAACTGTGCTAAAATGATCAGTAGCTAACTTTATCCATGCCCAACATTGTGTTTGAACATTAAAAGGGACATATTAACTTAATTTATTAAGAGAAAACAAACCATGACCCTTTAATATCGATTTAATGTCAACACGCTGAAAGAATTTGAAAAGTTTAGCGTAATTTTTTCAAATTGCAATCCATTTCCATCCGTGCCATCCGTAGCAACAGACGACAGAAAATAGTTTCAGTGAAGTAATATAGTCTTTGGTAACAAAACTAGACCATTATTGGTGGGCGTTCATTGATGTGAGGACAGCATATTTTTGATTTTTAAGTTAACTAGAATAGCGTGACTGTGCCCCTTTACGAAATCACTATCCCGTGGGTAGCTTCTTGACTGACACATAGACATACCGTAGTTTATTTACCCACAAAGAGCTCAGGAGCCGGAGCTCGTTAACATGCTATCATGAAATAAAAAGGTCCAAAAATAAAATAGATAAAAAATGGATTAAAATAAAACATGAAATAAATGTAGATATATATACAAATACAGCAGTAGTTAAAAAATAAAATGGTATTTACATATTGACTTAGGAAACAAAGCTGAGCAGACCTTTCAGAAGTAGTGTTCAGTTCTGAACTTGCATTAATGTGTTTTTATTTTACATTTCAGATGCTCAGACTGTGATTGCATTTCTAAAGACATACGGATTGGAGGATGATTTTAAGGTCAGTTTTCTTGCTGCATACTGTAACTTTGTTTCGTAAGTTAACTGCCTTATCTCGCTATCTATTTCACAGCTCAACATTGAACCCAATCACACCACGCTGGCAGGGCATTCGTATGAACATGATGTTGTCATTGCTTCCAAGTAAGTTTAAGTGATTTGCCACTTCGTAATTATCAGCTGAATTATTAGCATCACAAGACTGGCTTAAAATAAAGAACTATACGTTAATACCCTGACAGTTTCGTTTTTTCTGTCTTGTCTTTGAATGTGGGAAAATTTCAAGTATTTGCAAGTACGTAACGAGAACAGAAAGTAAAAAAAAGCTTTTTGTGGTTGGTTGAAACATGTCGTGAAAATTTTTCTTGAAACATAAAAAGATCTACAGTGACCAACATTTTTGCTTCATTATCTAAGCTACGTTGCAACTAGACTGCGAGTTGTCTCTAATTTTGGCGGATTGTGGGGCGGGCGAAATACACACACGCGCGCGCGAAATTTCGAGGAGACGTGACGTGAGGGGAGCGCCGAAAATTGAAGACTACAGACTAAAGAAAGAGCCAATCAAAGGTTTGTGCTTGGAATGGCTAAGTCTGTGGTCTCTAATTTTTGGCGCCCCCTCGCGTCGCGTCTCCTCGAAATTTTGCGCGCGCGTGTGTGTATTTCGCCCGCCCCACAATTGCCATCGCCAAGATTCAGTAGAGACTACTCGCAGTCCATGTTGCAACTGGCTGTTTTTCAATGCTGCATACAGGTTTGGCTTTCTTGGTTCAATTGATTCCAACACTGGTTCACCTGATCTGGGTTGGGATACGGACCAGTTCCCCATGGATATAAAAAACTGCACACTTGTTATGAAGGTAGGTGACTTTAAATTCCTCTGAACAAAAGTAAAAGATGGTTGTCTAAGAAGGATTCGGCAGGGAAAGAGGGATGACTTCACATCTGTGTATCAACTGATTACCAGTTACTACTTATTTACAGGCCATTATTGAACAAGGAGGCCTGGCGCCTGGTGGACTTAACTTTGACTGTAAGATTCGCCGTGAATCCACTGACCTGGAAGACATGTTTATAGCTCACATTGGTAAGCCTGTGGTTAACACCAAATTTAGATTAAACACTCTCCATTGGACCGGCTAAATCTTTTGTTGTTTTAGGTGCAATGGACTCGTTTGCACGCGGTCTTAAAAATGCTGCCAAGCTTATTGAGGACGGAACTTTAGACTCTTTAGTCAAAGTAAGTTCAAACGCTTCTTTGCGTGCTCTTTTGTTCCTTTGTGTTTACCAGTTTTGTCAGTCTGTTAATTTTCCTGCTTCAGTGGCATTCTCAGCCGAGGCAGGCATCTTGTAGAACGCAATTTTAGGCTGCACGTATCTGTTACGATCTCTTTTTTTAATACGATTAACGGGCATTTTGTCCATAAGTAAATAACCGAAAACGCTACCCAGAGTTAAGATTTTCAGTAACTGAGATTTTACAGTGTAATATCGTTTGCAATGTGTGGACGGCAAAGACGGATACGACGAAATGTTATTATACGGCTTGTGGGCTTCCGTCCACGGGTAAACGATAAAAAAGGTGATCGAAAATGGACGTTTTTAAAACATTTACGTAACAACACCGGAACAAGTCACTAAAAAGAAGCGTTTTCATCGTTAAGGTTTGGACAGTAAAAGCGAATGGAAACGCACTGGACGGTTCCCAAGATTCTTCTCAGTTAGAAAAAATCATTTTTTCCCCTGTTTTCTTAAGTTAACAGTTTTTTCTCTTCTTGCATTTCATTTTAAGGAAATAAACTGTCATCGAATTTCATTTTTCTTTTTCAAAAAAAAAAAAAATACCGTAACTATTTAGCGCAGTGTTTGCTTTATTTCCAGGATGGCGGATTTTTACCGGCGTACAGTGAAACGAGAAATTTCACATGATTTGTGATCATTTGTTTTACCGTCACAAATACAAGTTTTTCATGACTCTTACGTTTCATCGTTTTGGTTTCAGGAACGTTACAGTAGTTTTGATAAAGGAATCGGAGCAAAAGTGGAGAAAGGAACCACCTCTTTAGAAGAACTTGAGGTATATCAAGCAATGTGTGTCGCAATGTGTACTTTCCCTTCAGCCTAGTACCCAGGCGTTCTCTTCTCGCTCACACGACTTGACGCCAAATTTTCGTGACGTCAGGCGTCACGACATTTCGCACCAAGTCGAGTCGAGTGAGCGGGAGGAGAACGCCTGGGTACTAGGCTGCTTTCCCTTTGTTTATCAACTCTTCCACGAGCGCGCGGTGAATATGAGATGATACACGTTGGTAAGAACATCCAACAAGCCGGAGTGAAATAATTGTTTTAACAAATTCTCAGCTTCGATATTTAACTCGATGCTGAATTTTTATGCCATCTTTTTGGACAAATTTTTGCTTCGCGGGGAATCGAAACTTTTGAACGCCGCGGCACCTTACGTGACATCCAATTTCCTTATAAGGCAAAAAGCAAGGGTATTTGCTAATAACGTGTGTACAATGAACCAATCAGAAACCTAGAAATTCAATAACCGAGAGTCATAATTTAATAACTAGAATTAGTTCATGTGAACTCGCGTCTGTTATTTTGGTGTTATAAGATATCTTACTTAGTAGCCTTAAGTAGTTTACACGCTCTCTGACAAGTGGAAAGCACTAATAGGAATGTTCTCCCAAGCTTCCACTCATGGATATAGCTTTTTATTAAATTCTCAATCTCGTTTTTAGAATTTCTACTTGAAGTTTTCTCATTATTTCATCATCGCACACAGGTTTCCAGCGAATAACCCTGCTTTTTCCCTCATGAGGTAATTCGATGATGCAATGTCAAGCGTCGCAAGAGATTTCACCATAAAGCAAATGTTCCGTTAAAAAAAAAACGTATGACAAAAAAAAAAAGACCAGCAACGATTACCATAGATGACAATCTTTCAAAACAATCATTTCTTGCGCGGCCGTTGCATATGAAGAGACTATAACCAACTCGGTGCTATGCGTTTTTTACCACCCTATGTCTAACGTGCACTTGTGGAAAAATTGTTTAATATAACTCATTTAATATTCTTTAATTATCTAATCGCCGTTTACTTTCGAAAGTAGCGACCACCCAAAAAGTAACGACCAAATTTGATAGTTTGCCACCAGGAATTCCCGTGGCCACGCAATGAAAGTAACGGGCCTTGCTTCCAAAAGTTTTGATGTTAAAACGTAACTTGTCGCTTTGTTTGTGGATAAAGCAAACCGCACGATTTTGATGAATATTGTAGAGTACAAAAAAAGTGCGCGGTAGGGCCTCTTCGAATTTCTGTTGGAAAGAGCATTTTTCAAACACATTTGTTATGTTTGGCACAACACGTTCTAGCAACCCGATAGCAACGAGCAGAAAGGAGCGATAGTTAAATGTAGCCTAGTACCCAGGCGTTCTCTTCCCACTCACTCAGGACTGGGCGCGAAATATCATTTCTCATTCGGTGACGTCACGAAATTTCGCGCCAAGTCGAGCAAGTGGGAAGAGAACGCTTGGGTACTAGGCTGAGAAAACACTGTTAAATCCAAACGTAACGAGGGTCTGTACTCATCTCATAAACACGTTCTTGTCTTTGCAGGCTTACATTATGGAACATGGAGAGCCAAATCTTATATCTGGCAAACAGGAGAAATGCGAGGCGATCGTCAATTTCTTTGTGTAGTTGGTTTCACTTACCCAATCAATATGAACTTAAGAAGACTGGCGAGTTTTATTAGTACTAAAAATTAACGACTTGTGCTACACAGCACGCAAAATATTAGGATGGATTTTATCTTTTAAAGGAATAACAAAAGGTAGCCTCCAACGCAGATATTCTTTGGGCTGTGCGTGGCGAGCACTGAGGACGTCTGCGTTGGAGGCTGAACAGAAGGTAGATAAAAACATGTTTTAGGCGTGAATATATTTTCCGAAATAAAAAATAGAAACTGATGGCAATGTAGCGTGCCAAGAGCCCATCACTTATGGGCACCTTAGCGTGCTGGTTTATTCGCTTTCTTTGAGGTCTGTTCAAACAAAAAAAAAAGAAGAAAAGAAAATCCCTCGTTTATCTACAATAAAATCTGGATGTGAAATAAAACCTCTGGCAATCGTGTTTCATTGGATACATTGTTGCGTGTACATTAACATAATGTTACACAAGTTTTGTTTCCCTTTTAGTGTTCGAGTTAGCAGGATTCAGTGAATATAAGGCGAAAAAAGCACATTTTACCCGTTATCCCGCGTATCCTATGTTTTGCATCCTATAAAAGTGTATGTTGGACCTATTTAGACACTTAAGGGTTAGACATCCAGATGGAGGTAGCCTTAACACGGCTGCCGACATGCATTTTGGTCATTTTGTTTTAAAAAGAATCTTTGTTCATTAGCACTTTCAAGGCTACATCCGGTTTTAAGTTTTCAAAGTTATTATAACTTTACCGTCACCTTTGTTAACACCCACCTTGTTCTCCTGATTTGTACCATTATTGTAAGAACCCCCTCCCCCTGCGGTACCTTTAGTTGAAGTTCCTGTCACTCCCCCACCCGAATACCCTCCCCCTCCCCCGCCAAGTACAAAAGCAAAGGCACCCCCGCCAAAGCCTCCGTGGGCTACTGGACATGTGCCTCCAGTACCCCCATTTATAAAACTCAAGGGTGTTTTTGCAATTCCAACTTTTCCATTTCCGTCCCCTCTATGTCCTGCTCCTCCTGCTGCCATTAAACCAGAATCGGGTTTTCCCTTGTCAGTATTACAGACTTGCCCCCCAGTGCCTCCCGTCCCACCACATCTGGTCCCACTCTCTGTAGCCTGACCTGGGTCACCGTCTGTAAATTGCTCACGTGCTGTACCCCCTCCCCCTCCCCCACCGGCAATGATTAGTGGAGAATTGTCTATCAGAGTAATAAAACTTCCACCACCCCCTCCCCCTGGCATATCACCGAAACTTGCAGCGCTTGTAGCACCCTCCTGACCCACTAAGATTTTTAATTTTGTTCCTTGCACGAGATGGAAAGTTCCTTTCATCTTCGCTCCTAAGCCACCGAGCTTCCATGGAATGGGAGGACCGGACTGAGTCCCATCTGTACCATTTGCACCGGAACCACCTGTAACTTCAATGACGTAACTTCCTGTCACGGGAACAGTCCAAATTTGGATTCCATTGTTCAAAACGACTTTTCCCTCCAGCGGTGTTCCGACATACCCGGATGTAGTACTCGGTCCATTCTCTCCTCTGGCACCCAGAGTCGTGAAGACATAGTTATGGCCTGAAACGATAAAACAACAAATACCAAAGAAAAGGTGAGCAACCTGATAAGACGCTTACTAACTTAAAGTAAAACTAATGGTGTTTAATTTACAAAAATCGTAGTTAAAAATATTTTAATGATAATTTATTAAAACTATTGGCCAGTAATGAAGTACATTTGTAGGAATGGTCTTGCATTCAACAAAAACCACTAAAAAGGAACAAACTTTACAACGGCCTTTACAACAATCCATGTGCATTTACACACAATGTGGGAAAATAACTGCGCTCTCATCGTTCAGTTCTGAGATTAAACATCGAAGGAATATCGCTATTGCAAAGCCAACGGCCGTGCAGGCTAGCCCTAGTTAGCGGTATGAGATGGTTAACATGGGCTCGACTCATGGCGACTGGCAGGGGGATCTTCAATGACTGAGAGTTTTGGAGCAGTGTTAATCAATCTTATCTCACCGTTCTGTCCTCCGCTAGCTGAAAATACTGGGTGCTGTAAAAAAACGATACAGTCAGGAGCAGTACATTAGTTCATGATCTATTTTCAGGAGACCATCAGTTCAAAGAAAGGAAAAAGGTTTTGTTCGTTTGCTTAAATCTTCGTGTTCATACGCGGGGAGCGAGAACCATCGAAATACTAACTGATGGAACAGACCCTCTCCTTTACATCTTAGTTTTTCACGGCAAAAAGGCTTAGAAATAAGGAATTGAAAGAAAAATAATTCTCATTGATGAGGATATAAATCTACACAGATATATGGATTAAGCCAACCTGGTTATCAGGGTCTCATCTCTTTCCCGTCCTTTGCAACGAGATTAGGATTAAGCCACTTAACCTCCCCCCTCCCCCCACAATATCGCATATAGCATTCAGCAGCTACGGCAGCTACAGTCTTTATTCAGTAGCTGACGATTTTACTGGGGGTATGGGGGTATGGATTTTAATGGGGATATGATGGTATAACGTTTTGATGGTGACACTTTACCAATTTCTAATCGTGGTAAAATTTGTCATCATTTTGGCGTTAGGGATTTACTCACTGTTGACTTTTGCATGATGGCCAATAATTTAAGCCATTTAATTAAAACCTCGTTGAGTCTCAGACGTTATTGAGTCAATAATGTGAAATACTCACGCTAATGTTAACAAACTGGCCAAACAAGTAACCTCTCTGAGCAGTGAGTGCATATCTGTCCACCAGCATGCTCGAGTGAGAACCTTGCCCATTTAACTCACACAATCCATTTTCGATGTTCTCGTAATTAAATGAGAAGCAACTTGGCATCGCCAGACATAACTGTGCGCATGACATGAAGTTATAACTCCGTTGTTTTTGAATGCCGTATCCCTTGAGTACGTGACCCTCTGTGGTGCTTACGGTGGACGAACGACTGACGTCTGTTCGAATAAGTAACACCCTAACAGGGTTGGGACAAGTCGTAAAAACAAGTAGAACTGCGATTGAGAAAACCCTGTTAAAAAAGATTGACACGATAAAATGTTTGCGCAAATTTCAAAAACAGAAAAAGGTTTACTTTCTGTTTCATTTTGATGAAGAACGGCCATTTATGAACTGATTAACCTTATTCTGCCTGGGCTTTTTCTTAGTTTCTGAGCTTGGGCTTTCTGAGCTTTAGTTTCTGAGCTGTAGACCTCGAAAAGTATTCCCGCTCTTGTGATGAAACTTGGCACGTTGTTAGCACGTCATTAGCTTAACAGACTGGGTTTATGACGTGTAGATTAGGACGTGTCATGACGTCACAATGACATCACAAAGCAGCCATTTTGAATTTTGAGGCCGCCCTCTTGAATCCACAGCCCGGCCGGAAGTCATAAAGTTGACAATGACGACATCGAAAAATAGATGAAATTGTTCTAAGAAATATACTTAATCAAAACAACCACAAGAAAGTAAAGGATCATCTTCTTTTTACAAATGAAGGGGAGAAAACTGAAAAAAAAAAGACTGAAAAAAGCCAGAAAATAGTCAAAACACCTCCTGAGCAGACGGTTTCTATGGAAACGTCAATCATCATAGACACGTCATTGACACAGGAAAATTTTCTCTGATAAATTTCAGGAAAAGTCACGAGATTTGGTGGTTATTCGTCAAGCCGTTTAAAAGTTATAATTCGTTAAAGAGGGTCTGAGTGGTGGTACCTCGATAACACTTAAACAGTTAAATTTTAGGCATTTTAACACTAACGGTAAAAAATTCACTGTAACAGTAAATTTCATCCAGAAAGAAACAAAATCGGCTCCAAAATTGTCGGAAAGCAGTCCCAAGATCATTCGAACGTTTCCGATCTTTCCGAAGATATTCCGAAGACTACGGAAGATTTCCAAGGAGAATTCCGAAAATGTTTCGACTATATACCAAGGACAAACAGTTCATTCATCACTTAAACAAGGAAAAGAAGTTAGCAAACGTGACGTAATCGATATATTCACATGTGAAAGATATATCTTTTACAGTGTAAAGACAGAATTTTTTTCAGTGAGAGAAACCCTTGTAATTCACTAATTTATATCATAACACGGGATATTTTTTACCATTAAATGCTCAACAAAAATGACAGATGTAATTCCTTCCTTGCTAAATCTACATGTATATAACGTAAGCTTATATGAACCACGAACTTTTCAGCGCCAGTTTCCGTTCTGCTCTCGAATATGAAAACTCTTTTCAGAGATATTGCAAGCTTCAAACTATCCAATCTGGCTCGAGGGCCTTTTCGCAAAACAATGACTCTGCACGTGCGATACAGATTTTGGTACATTTCTTTGCCATCCTCTGCAAAACAAGAACGTGAAATGACCAAATTCAAAGTTTTATGTAGATCGTGAAAACACGGCAGTAAATTTTCTTTTTTCTACCTGAACTTTAAACGCCGTCCTTACAGAGTCAGCTCCCGAATTGTTCGGCTACATTAGACAGATTGAACGAATTGAAACTATCGCGAACAAGTTTGAATTATTTGGAAGTCATTTTTAAAATGACATTTTCCTTGGCGTTGCCGTCGTGGTTGCTTAAGCTCCTCCCTTTTCAGTTCACAACGGCACCGCGAAAAAGAAATGAGAGCATCCGAAAAGCTATGGACTTGAAGTATTGGCCAGCTGCGTTTGGGTTTGGGCCAATTTCAATTTGGATGAAATGACGTCAACAATACGCGGCCAGGCTCCTAAGCGCTATCCAAAATGGCGGTGCCCGATGACGAATTTTTTGCTTCTTTGGAGAGGAATTTCATCGGGATCGGATGCACTATGGAAACTCAAACAACGGTTAGTAACTCAACTCAGTGTGGTCTTTTTATTGGTGAGTACAAAAAATATACACTTTCTGGAGTGACCTTCTCCTTTAAACTGCCCCTTTGAGCATAGGCTCAAAGTTAGGGCAGCATGGCGATTGCGTGATCTCATCAGAGCAGATACGTATTTACAATGCTAAAAGACTATGATTTTTTTCAAAGAAAAACCTTCTAAACACTAAACAGTATTTTCTCCAAAAACAGTAGACATTAAAATATTGGCCAATTTAACAGCAAACACTAAGAATTGTGGGCAAATAACAGTAAACACTAAACCCCATTCAGACCCTCGTTGAAGTCAGCGCGGGCACAATGTGCCCCCCTCCCCCCCCCCCCCCCAAGGCTAAATAGGGTTAAGACGAGTTCTGTGTGGATCTGAGTTTCCTGAACTTTTATACAACAAGCTTTAACCAGTCAGGGCGAATCTTTTTTTCTCAAAAAATCTCCACCAAGGCAAAAAAATTAAGGCTCCAGGGTTCCAAAGACCCCCCCCTCCCCCATGGGACCTTGGAAAATGTGGCCGTAAACACAAGGCGGCAGTATTTTAAGGGTATTCAGTGTAAGTCGAGGTTCCATTCCACCACTAAAACCTCCGAACAGCGATCCGAGTGAGGAGGGTTGACATTTATAGGTACTCATGTTTGGGACTGATGAGGGTAAAAAAGGGGAACTGCTTGTATCGATGGTAAGTTCAATCTTCTGCAAACAATCGATAGATTTTATGACGCATATCGATTTCGTTTGCGAATATCACGAAAAACTATCCTTGTCCAAAGCAAAAAATAATTGCTAACATGAAAATGTTGGCGACGTACAGTTTGCTGATTTTCTACATGTCTCAGTTTAAACTCATAAAACAACTGCCACACACAAGAAGTCACGATTAGCTAAGTGAAAATGATATAAATTAAATTCATCCCTTACCTCAACTTTGTTTCAAAGTACTTTTGTAGCATATTCAAGGCGGCAGTCTTCTTGTACTCGTTCGTCGCTGGTTTTGACCAAGTTCAATGACTAGAAATTCTGGTTTGTTTTCTGTTTCGATTCTACAGGCAAAAATTCAGTTCATTTTCTTTCACCAGTAAACTTGATCCAAGTTCTGTTTGTCCATTTAGGTGACACCCACTCTTTTGTTTCACAAAAATGGAATTTTTGACAACCTATAAGAACTGCAAATCTTTGTTAAGCCTTAGAGACAACACCTTCCTCGAAAGAATTTTGTTTGAGTATTAGGGTAAGTGTTGATTTAAGTTAGTAGTTTCTTTATTGCACTCTTGCAAAATCTCTTGATTTTTGTTATTCTTCAATCCGAGATTCTAGTTTTCTCACACGTGCTTGTATTTTATATACAAATAAAATGAATGCCGGTTTATCCCGAAGCCGTAATCACAGCATGCGACATGGGTTTTATCCGGCTTTGTTTACGACTCCGTGTTCATCCCTTGCTTTGTTTATTTTTATCTACAAATTGCTCACAAAAGGGCTGCTGATGTTAGTTTAGGACGATTTTTCACTTCCTAAGTTGACCCTTATTACAAAGCACTAAACTGACAGTGAACTGAGATCGATGGACGAACAAAGTATTGAAAACACGGACATAAGAAGATCACGTTTACAACTTTTTTTGGTCCGGCAGGTTGCATGAAGGTCGGCCATCATTTCTGAATCATTTCTTTCAGTCCAGTGAAATGATCAAGCAAAAACACTGATCTAACGAAACAGCAACAAGAAACTTCTCGCAACTTCGTTTTAAAATAACCTAGTTTTGAAGCACTAATGCACAGTCACTTTTTTTTATAAGAACCATTTTTATAAGAACGTTGAGGCTGAGATTTGCCCCAAAATTTAAGAAAATGTATGGGCTAAAATAAGAACATCCTCAGGCTCAGCCAAACTTTGCGCGTTCTTATAAGAAAAAGAGTGTAGCAATAATATAGTAACAGTAAGAATAAGTTTATTAACCACAACTGTGGCAGTTCATAGGATTAAATTACAATTAATGAAAATCAGCAATACATTGCATCACAATACATTGAGACTCATTACATTCATTACATTCTCAAAGTCGTTAATTTATTCTGAACGATTCACCCAAGACGCGCACGTTTTTCTCTTTGATGGCTTTTTGCTTGCGAATCGGTCCAAAGAAAACTAAAGTGAGTGACGGGACAAGATGACCACCCCGGGATGACCACATTCGTGGGCAGAGGTCGGCGTACGGGTAACTGACATTTTATCTCATGTGCAAAAAGCCCAAATTGTTGCCGTTTTATGGACTAGTCAAATTGAAGCTTCAACATCCCCCCCGGACAACCCCCCGGGCATTTGAACTTTTGAAGATTGGCTTGTTCAAATTCCCTCCCTCGGGGAAAAAAAGCCGTTCAAATGCGCCACCCATTCGTACTGAAATACCTCTCCTCAAAGACAAATTTTGTCTTCAATCAAACACTGTTCACGCTTTTCAGAGAGAGATATGCCGTATTGACACCTTCAAACTTCTTTTAAAGACCGTTTTGAGAGCGTTATTCACTGACAAACGCGAAATTCTATCTTGGAAATCCTTCAAACCCTGCAAAAACCAAAAAAACTCACGGCCATATTATGCTAGAACAAGAGATAAATCTGATTCAAATTCCCCACCCTTCCAAGGCAACGTTCAAATTCCCCCTCCCCGGGCACTATGCACAGTCAAATGCCCGGGGTTTGCCCGGGGGGGGGATGTCGAAGCTTCAATTTGACCGGTACATTATGAAAAGAAACGTTCGTGGAAAAGATGGATTGGTGTATCTTATCTTAGGTTACCCTTCCCCCTCTCCACCCTCCTCACCCCCCCCCCCCCTAAAAAAGCTAGAAAGAACATTTTGGTCACCTGGGAACAAGTTTTTCCCTCTCTCTCTCTCTCTCTCAGCAACTTTTAAAATGGCATGCCCAATACAGATAGTGTTGCCTAATATAAGCGCAAAAATGCATGTTCAATTATAATAAATAGTAATAACGAAGGTTACTATGGAATTTTGTATTACGTAATTAAATCTTAAACACTGGTAGATTTAAAAGCTGGGCCAGCGAGTTGGGCAAACGGTGGCATTTTTTGCTTGAAGCTCTGATTCTCGCGTGCGTAACTATGGAAACGTAATCGGCTTTAGTACCCAGTTTCCAGCGTTCTTTCCTGTTTTGACTGATGAGGCGACAGATGAACTGTTTGTTGACTCTTGGAATGAGTATCATGAACTTAGGCACGATTTTGTTCGAGAAGACAGGGCAAGCTCCATCGCCGAGCAAAGACTTTAACCAGCTTCTGGTAACCGAAAATCAGGTGATTCTAAGAACATGGAGGATTTCGATTAGAAAAGACCAGCGCTATATTCCACCGAGCCAGCGAAAAGTTCCACTCGACGAGTTCGATGAAGACTCGCAGCTGCAAACAGACATCAGCCGTATATTCGGTGCAGAAACGTTACGGCTTGTACACGGTATTGTATGTAAAGACTGGCTAGCTCGGTTGCCTAAAAATATCCTCATTCGTATTGCTACGTACCTTGATCTCGTCGATGTGGCAAGACTTGGCTCAGTGTGTAGATCACTCCGTAAAGTTTGTTCAAGTGATGAGTTGTGGGAAAAGATTTTCGTAACTCACTGCGACACCATTACAGAGGAAACTCGAGCTCTAGCCCAAGAAGTCGGCTGGAAAAAGGTGTTTTTCACCAATAAGCTGCAGCTACAAGTTCAAATGAGACGTCGTAAGGAGCGGCATAGCGCAGAACTGAAAAAGAAATCAGTTCCACAAGAACAGAAGATTCCTCTGACATTTGTCACGCAGGCCAACGGTCACGACCAGTGATCTAATTAACTGGTGTTAAGCTTACTTCGTAACGGTCACTAGTTTATGAGGTCAAAGTGTTTATGGGTGTACAGGGCAGTAAAAGTTATCAAAGAGTGAATGTTCACAGGGGATTTGTTTTAGTTTGCACCTAGCTTGTACAAGGAAAACATTACATTTACTGTATGACACATTAGTGCTTGTCTGCTTGGCTGAATGCAGGACGTACCTAATCGATGGGAATCGATCATCGGAGAGCTAATCGATTAATCGATAATACTCGATAGTACTCGATATTTTTCGATTGATTAGTCAATTTAATCGATTGAAATCGATAATCCCAAATTTTTTGTCACATCGATGAAAGTTGATAAAAAAACATGAGCCATAGTTTAAATTCGATCTCCTCAGAAAAATGATGAAAGCTGTTCCTGAGGGGGATGTCAAAACTTACCCTCGAACTTACCTTCGAATTGACTTTGAAGATTAAAAACGATGTAAGTTCCTTCTCTAATGCAGATGGAAGGCAAATTTTCTAATTTTCTTTCTCCAGGATCACTGACAGGCAATATTCCAGCCTAGCAGTCCTATGGCGCTGTACTCTATGCTCATCCGTCTGTGCCATACTCATGAGAATTGAATATCGCCAACCAATGTACAAAGCAAAGGAAATTTTACGCGCATTTGTATTCATTTGGAGAATTGTTGTAAAAATATCCGGAGTCTCTGCCTAAATTAAAAGTGACAAAAAGCTGCAGAAATTGACAAACTGTTGCCTGTTCTCGAAGAATTTCAAGCGCTAATGTGGGGAGACACGCATGACCGCATAACGTGGGGGCTTGTTTAGATTTGTAGGCCACTCATGTTCGATCCTTTTAAGTTTTCTAGCAAAATTTAAAATCCTGTAGTCAATCTTCAATAAAGTGTTAAGGGGCTGTTAATTGGATGTAATTATGCGGGCTGCTGTTTATTAGTTCTAGTGAGTTGTGATTCATTCTAGGGAGGATCAACCAGACGCTGAAACTGAACACTTTATGAAAGTGAATATACTTCGTCCAGTTTTTTCGATAATTGTCGAACAAATCCATAAAATTGATAGCCAGTTACAAAAATCGATCGAAATCTATAATCACAAGAAAGCGGGCGATCGATTTCTATCGTTTTCCAATATTGATTGATTGATTAGTATCGATTACGATCGATTACCATCGATTTTTATCGAGTATCGAAAATATCGATTAGGTACGTCCTGCTGAATGAGTAGCCTGAATCCCGAGATTGGCCGAATGGCTAAAATTCAGGCTACTGATTGGATAAAGCTGATGCAAATCGTTGAGTGTAAATGGAGAAAAAAGTTTGAAAAGTTCTTGTTCTAAAAAAAGTGAAAATTACAAGCTTTGATCTAACACAATTCAAGATCAGTACAGACCAGTACAAGTGCAAGGCCATTGTTTGCACATGACTATCACACCATGATAAACCTATTATCATTAACTTATTATTAATCACTTATAAAATCAATATCGCACAGTTGTGAAAAGGCCTTATGCATGTAAGGCCACCAGATTGATCCAACGGCTCAATACTGTTTTCGTGTGAGTAAGCTTAGATATTATTCTTTTCAACCTTGGGATTTGGTGCTGTGAAAAATTTGCTGATTAACCTTAAGTCCTTTAAGCCCTAGCAGTGAAAAATAATTTTTTTTTTTTTACATTTTGTTACTACTTATTCAAACATTCAAGTGACAAGAATGAGAGAAGTAATCACCAAGGACGAGATGTCTTGATATTTAGGCAAATTCTCCCTTCTAGTTCAATACAAAATGTATGGGGAACAGTAACCAATATACATTTCCTCATCAGGGCTATTATTACCTTCACGGTCTACACTTCAAAAGCAGGGCTTCAGGTGAAAATAGCCATGAGTCTGATGTAAACGTGGATAACCACTTCTCGTTTCCTATACATTTAACATATTACCTTTATTGAAATTTAATGCTGCATTTATGACAAGAAGAAAATAGTCAATAATACTGTACTCTTATTTCTTGGCAACAAATGGAGGTTATGACAATAAAGGTGATTGATTGATGATCAACAATATAATTTATGAAATCATTGTTCCTTGTCAGAAGTGAATTTTCCGTTAGACTTAAAGAAATATGTGCTAGTTTTGCCATTTTTAATGAGTTTGGCAATGCATAATGTCTTGGAAGCAAGTAAGAGCTCCAGTGCTGCTGCCCAAAAATGTGGGTCACGGCTCCATCGCTTCACTCTGAGAATGAGTATTTTTTGGGGGGCTCCATGTAGAGATAGGCTCAAGGCTTCACAGCAACAAATATTTGAGCTCCAAAGACTCCCCTTTGGAACTCTGAATAATGGATCTTAAAAAATAAGAAATATTAAAGGCCCTCTCAGACTTTTATGGTGAGCTCTTTTCCTTGGAGAAGACACTAATTGCATCTCATGGTGGTCATGTGCACAAGCTAAGGATGCAGGCAAAAAATTATTGGTAGAAGCTTCTAGTTGCTTCATGCTTCAGAATTCCAGGTCTGATCATTGGTCTGTTGAGATTGTAGATTCATCACATACTTTAGTTTGTCGTCACATCAATAGGGTCAAAAGGCTATTTACATAACATTCTTTTTCTAATATATCAGTATGTGTTCAATTTTCCATTAAGAATTAATTTTGTGTACTTGTCCCCCTCTCCTCTGCATATATTTTATGTTATATAGAATGAATATATATTCTTTTTATATATATTAATTTTATATTAGTTTCCCAAGCATGTAGTCAAGGCGCGACTATATGAGGCCTCTGCAGACGAGAGAGTACAGGTCCAGTTATCTTTAAACTTACAGGGCTGGCAAGTCTCCATCCCCTCAAGATTCCATTTAATTCTCACGTCATGAGTGTTCAATTTCCATATTGTGGCTCTCTCCTCCGCAGAGGCCTCCTACAGTCACGTCTTGACTGCAGGCTTAAGAGAAAGCACGCGGAGACCGGACAGAGGGAAAATCAAGCATGCAGGGAACTCGTTCCTCACGCTCCCAGTTTTCTCCTTCCCTGTTGTTTACTAATAGGAGCCTCTGTGGAGGAGAGAGAGATTGTGGGACAAAACGTTCCCAAAATGACCACCCAACAGTTCTAGCACCCATGAAGGATAAGGAGTGGGGGTACTCAAGTATCTTATTGACCCGTTTGAGGTCTAAAACTATCAGTTTGGGGCCTTTTTTGAAATTTTCTTGTCGATACTTTGGGTAGAAAGAGAAAGACTTTGGCATATCTTGGTGTTCTTGATTTTATATCAAGCAGTTGCCTTAATTTCATTTTAAACAAGCAAGAAAAAGGGGACTTTTCAAGGCTGTGTTCTGCACTGTTAGACGTTTTTGTTTGGGGTGTTATTCTTCCCAGTCCAAAATGATAGGGGTCACCCTAGATGAAATTTCTGTGCAATTAAAATTATGGATATGCAAGTAAATTTTTGTACACATCTCAGATTATGCAGAAAATGTGAAGTAATTTCACTCCATCTTTTTTTTCTTTTGCTTTGGTGTAGCTCAAACACTGCCATCCTTGACTGCAAGCGTCACACATACATCTACCAGAAGCAAGCTGGTTTTAGTCACATGGTGATCAACTTTTATTGTGACAGTTGAAGTTATATTTACTCCATGTTAGAAATTTAAACATAAATAGATTAACAGGCACACTGTTAAAAAGCATGCTTTACAAGCCACATACCTTACACTCAATTTTTAACAGAAGTAAAGTAGTATATTTTTTCATAAAAATTTCATAATAATATATTCACATCTTATGGTAAATATTAAGAAAACACTTCAAGGATTCGTGAAAACATTGAAGAAACTCTCCATTATTGTGCTTTTAGGTTGGATATTCATGCTCATTTTTCATTTTTCACTCCTGTTTTCACTCCGATCGAGGCAATCATTATTAATCATGGGTTGAAAGAGCAAAACCAGTTGAAAGTAAACCACACACGCACTAAACAACCACACTAGATGAAAACAACATGATGAATCATGCCCCCCCCCCCAAAAAAAAACGGACAAAGACAATATGTCACAACTGCATATAACATTTTTTTTTGTGCTGGTAAATGACCATGTAATAAAGCGACATCTCAATTCAATCAGTGGCAAGTTGTTCAAAGCACAAATCAATACAATTTGAAGTAAAATGCAAATAATTTACTTTTAACCTTGCTTAAAGCAATGCTTCTTAATATATGACTAAAAGCCTCCCATATTGACTAAGCACCCATTAGAATCATGAAATTTTGAATGTGCAAATAATGAAAGATGACACTAACTCTAAGATTATTGTCAAGCAACTAAGTCGTCTTAAAATAATATTTAGGCTGGCTTATTAACTAGGTTTTAAATTTAAAGAATAATTTTAATAATAATAATAATAATAATAATAATAATAAATAATAATTAATATTAGCACCTTTGGCACATGATCAAGGTAACTACATTTTATATGTTAAGTCTTTGTGGTCATGTCAGCTAACAGATGTGTTTGTCCAGAGGGTCACAGGATTTGTGCCATTACTCTGTGGAGTATGTGGTAGTTCTTTAATGTCAACCACTTCACACGACATCACGCTGCAGCTTATCTGTGAAAGAATCACAGGAATCTTTAATATAAGTAAGCACTTTTAATTAAGTAATAAACAGGCTGTCAGTTACATGGTTTCAGTTGTTACCACTGCACCCCAAAAACTCGAACTCGGTTAACTTGAACTTTTTTTTTTCTCTTGGCTCAAATTTACCCAAACTCCAGTTTAGAAATGTTGATTCCTAAACTTCAAAGTGTCAAGGATGAGAAAAACTTGTACAAACCAAACTGAAAGTCACAATTACTACAGAGTCTTGAAAGGTTTTGAAAGTGTACCAAAATGTCTTGTGATTGTGAATAATACGACTATAACCTTGATACCTCAGTAAGCATTATCAGAATACTTGAAATTCAACAACAACCACACTATATCTCAACACCCTGCGATAACCTTGGGAGTTTAAATTATTGGGGTTCTACTGTATTATTCAATTTGGAAACAATAGGTTAAGAGTAAACTACAGACTCGAACCTTCCTGAGTGACCACCCTCTCTTAAGCAACCACTATTTCCCTGATACCAAGTATTTCATTCAGTGAAATAACTAAAGTTGAGACTTGTATGCATTCAATCTGCACTTTTCTCAGCATATTGGGTGGTCACTTCATAATGCTTGTGTTACAAGTTATGTCGACATGCACTTGTTTACTCAAAATATATTAATTATTTTCTTCACTTTAGGTGAACATAGTGGCCTTAACATATGCAGTATTTACCTCATTCATTCCCACCTCTGTAAAATTAATACTCTGCCAATAAACACATTAATTTCCTAAGTACCGCAGTTGTTAACATGTACACGTTCAACGTATTTTCCATTACTTAATAATATATATTTGCTAACCAAGTTTTTGGAGCTATTTTTCCGTGACAACTGAGGGCCCTTTGTTTTCTCTTCCTCTTCTTTGGGAAGTGCATTCCCATCAGCAACCACCTCTTCTAAAGGCCTAACGATAACATATAATCAGAGTTACACATGACAAGTTGAAGGCCAGCTTGTAACTTTAATTTGAACAAATTATAACAAAACTCTGTATTTTTTGCAATTAATTAGTTAATTAATTATTTAATGGACTTAAATAATTAATTAACTAACAAAACTTATAAGTTGATGATAAATATTGTAATAATTATAATGTGATTATGTGCACGCGAACGTCTCTAACCAAAAAATGTACACAAGATTTATAGTCAAAGAATTAGAAAGCATGAGTGGTACTTTCTGTAATACCGTATTTACCCGCGTATAGGCTGCACTTTTTTCAAGGAAAAAACGTTTGAAATTTGGGGTGCGGCTTAGACGCGGGTACAAGAGTTTTGAGCTCATTAATATGCAAAATTTCCCGACACACACAGAGTCAACAAAGTTACTGAATGCTTGACAGTTTGATTGAATGTATCGTATGAGGTCAAGTTAATCCATGTCTTCGAAGAATTTTGCTTCTCTCCGCTGCAATGAGTGTATCTAGTTTCCGAATATGTTTGTCATTGGATGAAGTCCAAAGAAGTTTGCAGGTCAAGCCGTGAAACCCTTTCGATCCCGTTCACGTGAAACCGCGTTTGTTTATTTGCCAAACTACAGGAAAAATACACAGAACCCGTCATAAAAAGAAAAAGTCATAAATGAAACTGATATAAAATATCACAGTTTCGAAGTTTAATACACACTGTCAGGTCTTTAGCGATAAATAAGAGGTGATTTATTTTTACCCTACACACGTTAATTTGCATACGTCAAAAGCGAAATGTAAACGCAACGATGCTTTTGATACAACTCTCACACTCGACAGACGTTTTGCCTTCCTGTTTCACGTGTAAATGTGTAAATTCTTAAACAATCGGAAATTTAGCATCGCTTATACAAAGCTTGTCACTACGCTGAGCCCGTGAAATGCCTGTTTTACGCAACAACAGGGAAAAGCTTGAGTTTTTTTCTAGCGACTTTACGTTGGAGTGTTTTGTCTAACTGCCGTTTGAGAATTATCGCAACAATTTCCGTAACATAGAAAACTTAAAGTGGATAATTTACCCTATGAGGAAAGGAGCAGCGAATTCTAAACGCATGTGTATTACTTGTCATTATTTGATCGGACAAAACGGCGACGCTTGCACCTCATTTTTCGACACACTTGTTGGATCTGTACACAATAACGCTCGCGATCAAGTTCGGTCCGTTTGTCCCATTCATTTCTTGCTAGATCACTCAAGCGACAAGCTCATTAGTTTCTCGACTCGAAACTCGATTCTTCTTCTTGTATAGAAATTATTTTTTTCCCCAAGATTAGGTCACAAGTTTGGGGTGCGGCCTATACGCGGGTGCAGCCTATACGCGGGTAAATACAGTATTTTCAAATTCTGTGGAAGTTTTTAATTACAATCACCTTGGTAAATGGACATGAACAGGTTGTATTTCAGCATTGCCTGTTAATGCTTCACCAACTTTTTCTGAAAGAGCAATAAATAAATTGAAAGTGTAATTAATTTTATATCTATAACACCTGAAACAAGGTGATCTATACCTAAGATGTAACAGTTACTAAAACAAATCTTATGACAAACAAGAAAAAAAACTGCAAATTGCAATCACACATTGTCCAGTTTTATGCATCAGCAACCAATCTGTCTGAAAAATTATGGTTAAATTAACGTTTGGTTATTAAAACATAATTCTTACCTTTTTTTCGTCCATTTTTCCTCCTTTGCCTTAAATTTTTCTTTTTCTTTTCTTCATCACTGTGGTTGCTAAGACATTTTGTTATGGCAGTGCTGGCTTTACCTCGTTGGAAACCAATGAATTGCTTCTGGACATCTACGGTGCTTAAAATAAACAATTTACCAATGGTTATTCTTTGCAAGGTTTAGCCCAGAAGACTCCAAACTAGAGGATACATACACTTTACAGACCAGAAAAAAAAGTTCTAGGTGAGTAGAGTTTTTATACAAATTCTGTGCTAAAATCATTGCCTAGTGTCTTTACTCATACACAAAGTGCTCTTGTAAAACTACGAGAAAGACATCAAGTGAATTTTATCAGGGAAAGCTAACCATAATAAATGTTTTTTGGTGATTTTTGAGAACATATAGCATCAAAACTTGAAAAAATCAGCCCAGTTGGCCCCATTTCCATCCTTGCCATGGGTAGCAACAGACGACAGGAAACAGTTTCAGTGGCATAAGAAAGTCTTTAATAACAAATCTAGACCATTATTTCTGGAATTCAATTGATGCAAAGACACTTTTTAGCTTTTTCAAAAGATACTAAAATAGGGTGACACAGCCCCTTTAATTTGCATACCTGACTCTCATCTCAACAGGTGGTGACAAGGTTTTGCTGGATGGCGGCAGGTGCTGGACATGAACTGGAGGATGGTGGCGGAAGTTGTGAACCAGTCTCAATGTTGGACCCTTAACCAAAAAAACATTTCATAAGAGAACTAGTAACAAATTTATGAAATACACATGATTGTTGTCTGTAATTCATTCCAATAATATATTTTTATGTATTTATATTATTTTATTCATAGTGGTAGATCCAGAACCTCACATATACATCAAACATGAGAGAGTCATCATGATTTCCATCATTGAAAAGAAAGTTAGAGTAGCAGTCTGGTTATACAATGGAAAAATCAGAGAATTAGCTACAGACATCTCAGAATGAAGTGTAAGTTTAAGTGCTGGAAAAAACCATGTTTTTCCCAATACACCTTGTCGAAGTAAAGAAATGTGGACCACATAAGGTCTCTGACCTTGGCAGGATTTCAACCCTGACAACTCCAAAATTTTGATCACGGATGCACCATGATGGACCAAGCTCCTGGGTATACAACGGATACAATTACAGTCGAAATTTCAGTTCGAGTGCTGGAAAGATAAAAACCATGACAAATAACCTAACGAACAGACAACCTGCTCCCGAACACTGGCAATCAATACCCAAAGGTCATGGGTTCAAATCCCACTGAGGTAAAATAATTTTTTTTTTACTTTGTGCAGTCCACTTTCCTTACTACTGAGCGACACTCTGTTGGGAAGATCTGTAGTTTTAGTTATGTATTAGTTGTATCACTTCAACAGTGCTGTTAATTAATATCAATAGAACAACATCACTTGGAGTCACTTGGAGTCACATGGATCACATGATCAAAATTAAAATGTCTTGTTATTTGTAAATGAATAATGGGTACTGTGACCTTGACAAATACCCATCAGTGAGTTTACAAACTAAAGATACAATCATGTAAACTGTGGTCATTGCAACAACTGCTTCCAAGGGTCAGTTCAGTTTAAATGACATGCCTCATTCTTTCAAGTAAGGGAGTTCTATGAGGTTGTCCCTCTAGACGTATTTAACTCATTTTAGCACGAAATACGAAATTCAATGTACTAGGTTGTTTTTGCATCAGAAGGTGGGATGATGAGCTGTTCAGTGGTATGCAGTGACACTTTCCTTGGCTAGGTGTGACAGTCAAGATGGCATGGTTAGAAGTCGGTGAAAAAGACACAAGAGTCACTCACCGTTTTGGGGAGCTCTAGAGACACTCTTGGTTGTTCTTTTGGTCTATAGACCTAGGAGTGAAAGACAAATGAAGTAACGTAGAATATTAACAGTTAATCACTTTCTAATCAGCAAAGAATAATCTATTCAGTAACAACTGAGCGACTTACTTGGGGCTTTGGAAGACCAGCCTCAGGTAATTGATCCCTATTTGTCCCTCCCTGCTGTCCAGGAAATGAAGAAATGTTTTCTTGGTTTTTTCCACTTACGTTCCCTGCTGCTGGCATGGCTGACTTTCGTGTACTTGCAAGGGTAAACTGTCGCCTTACAGGACTAGCTTCTACAACTGGTTTCTTACCTAGAAGTTGACATTATTTTATGAATAAAAATATTCATTTAATGATTAAAATCAAAAAGCCTACATACATGTACAATAAGGTAATCTCACAATCATGCAGAGTGATAGAGTTCAAGTTTTTGGATGTATTCCAGGTGTTCTAAAAAAGGAATATTGACACTGAAAATTATATGTTAAAAATATTCAAACAGAAAAGCTTAAGCATTTAGGCATATTTTTCAACACTTGAGAAGAGGGATATGTGCAAGAATTTGATAATTAAGGGGCAGTTGTTACAGAATGAAATACAAGTCCTAATAAAACACACCCTTACTTAAAACAATACCGTAGAATTCCAAAAGTAACAGCCCCTCCGAAAGTAACGGCTCCCTGAAAGTAACGTATCTTTTTTGCTTTTCTACTAAATCCCAAAAGTAACGAGCCCACTGAAAGTAGCGATCCCCTCAAAAGTAGCAGTCCCTTTTGTTTGAAGTAGCAATACTTCTCAAACATAAAATCTACTGTATTTAATGTGACGTTTCTTCAAGTAGTTCAGTAGGTTCTTAGCAGTGAATTAAAAAAAATTTTCAGTGAACAATCAACATGATGGCAAGACTGTAATACATGAACCCTACTAGAACGAAGAATTTGGCCCTTTGTTGTCTACTTATAGTTTGCTTTGTTTACACGGATCAGTGTCATGTGCACGAAAATCAGTCTGGGGCGAGTGTCACTCGCCCCAGACCGATTTTCACGTGAATAAACGAAACATGTAACCTGAACGACCTTTTCAACTCCTGTTGAGCTTCCTCTTTATGAAAAACGACCGCTGAATTATGCTACAAACTTTTTACAACCATCCCAAAGTAACAGCTACCCGAAAGTAACGGACCCTTTGGCCTGCAAAATCCCAAAGAAACGGAGGCCATTACTTTCGGAATTCTACGGTATTATCACATGACTTGTACATGACGCCAAGAAAGCACAAGGTGACAACAGTAAAGGAAAACAAATAAGTAGGATGCATTGTGTTGGATGAAGGGGCTACAGCAGGTAGCCCCTACGTACAGGTAACCCCTTCAGACTAGCTACTGCTATTTGTGGGATAGTGTAGTCCTTTTTATTTTACTTGTAAAATTGAATAATAAACTTTGAAACTTTGAAGTGTTTAAGTCTCCTAACAATAAAAGAAAGTTGTATAGCAGTCAGGTACTTAGGGAGAATTATGATTTCAAACTTTTGAACATGACACATACCAGATTCCTTGACAGCACCTCTCCCATTCTGAGATGGGTGTGGCCCACCAGTGGCAGCAGCATTATCAGAGGAAATGTCACTCGATGAACTTGTCAAGACTGACAGTTTCTGACGAGTACCTGCTGTAGCCCCTGCCACCATGCTACAAAGTGCAAACCAATCATTAAATGGTAACCAAATAAACAGACTGGAGCTGGATCCTTATTTACAGCTGTACTTTCAAGTTTTAAACTTAATAAACCAGTTTAGCTTTGTAAGTTGAGATGCAACCATTAGGAAAGGGTTTCACATAACCAAACCATGACACTGAAGATTTGATAACTTTGTTTAAAAGATGCAGGTCTATTTGCATTCAACCAGGATTCAATGCTGTGACATGTACTGTACTCTAGAAACCTACCAACTGTGCTAATTATATCCAGATTTATGGATTCAAAACATTAGAAGTGTATGAGCTTATGATGGGATTCTATCCAGTAAGAAATCCTTTTTTTGTCTACATGATAACAAAAATTCACACTACATGCAGAGAGTATAGAAACACACCTGGAAGTTTTACTGACCACGCGTGATAGTTTCTTGGGAACTGAAGGCGCATTCTTGGAGCTTTTTACAAATCTCTTGACCCAGTTTCTCACACTTTCCAAGGAGATGAACTCGCTGAGTGGAAGGCGTGACCAGGGGTTTGAATTGTTCATATCAAGCACAGCTACTGCCATTGCCCGTCCAACCTAACAGGACAACCAGAAAGTAAATCATTGAACCTATAAAATTAATCATATATATACGTCTTTCATATATTCATTCCGTCAAAAATTAATCTCCTGGACACCACAAATTAAAACTGACACTGAAAGCAACTTAGAAGCGTCTTAAAAATTACCGTATATATTAAAAAAACCATACTTAGTCTTGACTAATAATATTGTTTAGAGCTACAAAAAATTTGATCTGACTTATAAACCTGTTTTAAATAAAGCTTAAGTTTAATTCAAAGCAATTTGTAAACATTGTTTTGCTTTGATTTTCTTTTACTGTACTCCTCAATATTTTGTTGTTTGTTGTTCGCAGCTCTTACGAGGTCTTCTCTGATTTGCTGAGAAAACAATAGAACAAACAACAAAACAATGGACACTAACCCTGAAAACAATAGAGCTGCATGATACCAAGGCCCTATGAAATTAGAGGTTGTAAAGAGCTGCGTGGTATCTGTTTGAAACTCCTGAACCCTATGAAAATCCCAGTTAAGTTTTATACTTTCCTATAAAACTTTGCCCCTTGAAACCCCCCACCCCCTTGGAATTTCCAAAGACCATCCATAGGGTGCATATTAAATGTATGGATATTTTCTGGAATCGCACATTGCATTTTGGTTTTAAGTAATACTCTGCTACTCTTTTTTATAAATAAATCTGAACCAATTAGAAGTAAAACCAAAACCAACATAATAAATCTATTTTAATTTGTTGCTTGTTTGTTGGGCACATTTCTCTGCAGTTGGCACTTGTCACATATAAACTGACTAGTTGTTTGCATTTTTGTGACTGGTCAGAGTGACCTCTGTAATTTTGTTTTTGTGTGGCACTCAGACTAATGAAAACCACTCTTGACTATGTTTTCTTTTTTACTATTAAGAAGCTAATAGATGTGTTGTAGGTTTAAATGAATTTGAGGTCAAAATGATTTCAAACTACCGTAGTTTGATTTGTATTTTCCTTTGTTTCAGTTTGATGATAATGACTGTAAAACGAAGGAAATACAAATCAAACTAGTTTGAAATCATTTTGACCTGAAATCCATTTTAACATACAACAAATGTATAAAATGTTGTAGTACCTCTTCATAAATCTCTGGTGTATACTTTGGTGGAAAGCCTGGAGCAGGGGGCGGGGTGGCACGCCCATTGTCACAAGTGGCAGGTGGAATACAATTCACCATTCTTCCACAGTTATAGTTACACTCCAGTGTGTAGCTATGAGGCAAATCGCAATTATTAATTTGTTTATAATTTAAAATAAGGAACTCAAGAAGTTGATGTGAATTAATTCAGTTGAAATGATACTGAACTGCACTTGAAGGGCTGAGAGCATAACTGTCTCATGTTGAATTTTAGGCTGGTTTTATTTCTTTCCTCCAAACAACTTCAATTTTTGCATGGGACCTCCAGTTCATTCAAAGAACACTGCCTAAAGCTTTTTGGAGGTCCTATGCAAAAGTTGAAGCAGTTTGGAGCAAAAAAATTAAAAGGGCCTAAAATTTGACATACTGGTAAGACAGTTATGCTTTCAGCCCTTCACTTGGTCCCACCTGCATTTAGATGGGATGTTGCCGGGGTTTTGGCAAGAGGTAGAAAAACCTTTCAACTGAAGAAATTTACCCTAGCACATGTCAAGTAACCCTTTGGATTATTGAGAGCAGAGAACCTGGATTCAACACACGCTCAATCAATTTCCCAGAAGTGAAAAATGAATAAAAAAGTTCTCTAGATGTGTCACACTTGAGCAGAACATTACAAAGAAATGAATTCTGCCTAGTGACAGAAAATAAAAACAAATAAAACTATCTTGTCAACAGTGTTATGAAATTTTTCAAAAGAGTTTTGGGCTAACCCCTTCATCAGGCCCAGACCATAACAAAGAAACATTGTTGATGGAAACTTTATGACTGTCACAATTTTAGCACAATATCTGTGTGGATTGACCACCCAGAGATAGAGAGCGAGCTTAATGGGTTAAAATTGTAACATCGGTACTATTATTAATTTTAATGGCTGTTACCTACCTATGAACAATCCCAGTAGCTTTATAAATAGCAACCCTTCCACTGCCTTCCTTTGACATGCCATCTCGCTTGTCTTTGCTGTACATATTCTTTTCAGTAAAGTTACAAGCTGCAAAGTCAAAGTTGGCTGAATTTATCGAAATAAGTTTAGGAAACAAAATGGAGCTCACATAGTTATCTTCATTCTCCAGATAGTTTGCATAAACAAAACACCCCCGCTTGGAGGCATGCCCATGAAGATCAATGTAGTATGCAACCCCACTTCTGCTTTCTGTTGAAGTATTGCATTGCTTTGGTGACTCACTCTTATGCACCTTGCTTATTGCTAACTGCTTGAGATGACGACTATTTGACTGGGGTTCTGAGTGACAGCCACTTGACATGCTGCTAGTGCTCTCATTGGAAAGCTGATTGATAGCAGAATTCTCCTTTTGAGCATCACTGCTTGCTAATGACGAGTCAGCTTGAGTAGCGGACAATACAACATTTTCCTCCAGAACCAAACAGTTGAGATTTGCTGATAGAATCACAGTATCACTATTATCATTGTTGTTATTTATATCATCTTTCTCTGCTACATTACTTGCCACACTTTGTAACTCCATTTTAACAGACTCAGAATCAGGTGATCCTGGTTTTAACTCTGGAGAAATTGGCACAATATCCATTATATCAGCCTTGATCGCAGATTCACTGCCGTTTTGTACATTGGCAGTGTCATGAGCCTCCTCTGTATTACATGTACAAACTTTGTTGACTTCAGAGTTTTGATGCAAGTCTCCATGTGTATGGTGGTACATGATAATGCTTTTAGCAGCAAATATTGAAGGGTGGAGTAGAGGATCAGGGTCAAGATACACCCGGTTCAAATTAACACCTTGAGGGTCAGTCCGGTAATGACCACGCTTGACACCATCTGGATTTAACATTGGTATCAGCTTAAAAACATACTGGTTCCGTAATGCTGCTGCCCTTGGATCCTCTTTTCGCAAAATAAAGTCCAGAAATCCATTAAATACAAAGCTTGAAGGTGTTTCACCTGGATGTACTCTAGCACTCAAGAAAAATACCTGCAAGTGCCACAAAACAACAGAAAGTTAATGACTAATATTTTCATCCAATGTCTTTAATTTTCATAATTAATATATTCATGTAAGTTTTCTTTTCATTACACTGGTCCAGTTACTGCTGTAGAAGTTGTTATTGTTGTCCTGAGTCCAAGAAATCCATGACGCCCCTGTAATATTTGAAGGCCAGCTGGTTAGCTGCCAAAAGCCATTCTTAATGGGGACCTTGCACTTTTAATATCAGTTGTCCAAAGCTTCACTAGTTGTAATAGATAAAAACCTTGCAGTAGAACATAGAGGATGGCAAACAGCTCTACAATAAAGAGCAAAAGTAAATGACTTGGTCCATTTTTTGCAAAAATTTAGGCCAACCTTGAGAAGTGTGATTTCAGGCACCCCCCCCCCCCCCACCCCACCCCAACTTGTGCAAGCCTAACCATCTTCTGAGACAAAAAATGTCAAATGTTGCTGTTTGTTTTTGTTGTTTTCAATGTTTTATATTTATTTAATAAAAATAATATTAATTACCCTTTTGCCTTGGAACTTGTGTGCCCTTGGAATAGTTTTATCAGGAAAAAGACGTGGCAGGCATTCCTCCCTGCTATCTGTCATGCCCTTGGCTGATGTTATTGTCAGCAGATCCACTCTCAGGTTGTCCAGTGAATGACAAAGAAGTTCCCGATGGTAATAAATACCATCTTTTGGTGAAGAGGGTGTCATTTGCTGACAATAAATAAAGCTTTTATCTAACTCTTCCAGCTTTGCCTGACACTCTGAGTAGGAATATGGATAGCAGAAAGCAAAATAATGCACACCATTCTTCTGATCAGGAAAGCGATAGGTGAATGATAGTCTGAACTGTCCGTCAACTGTCTGAAATTGAAAAGTATAAACACATTGTATGTTTTGGTAAAGATGTGATGATTGTTCATCGTGGTGTGTATGATACGTAGATGAACGCAAGGCCAGTGATACTAAGTAATTTGAAGATTTTGCAAAAATTATGAATGGTAGAACTTACAGTTTCCAGTTTGAATAATTCACGTTTCAAAAGAATTAGATAGACGACAGATTTAACATTCCCACCAAATGCAAGCTGGTAAGGCACTGTTTTAACCTGCTTTTATAAAAAAGCTCACAAATATAAAGACCACACCTAAAACGGCGGGAATTAATCAACAGTCACGGATCTACAAACGCCTTTTGTTAAAACAATGGGTAATGATAAAGCCAATCTTAATCAATTATAGAAAGCGGGTAAACTTTACATGTTTACATGTTAAATCAAAGCTGAAAAAAAACAGATGTTTCGACCTTTTTTGATAAAAATCCACAGAAAAACAAGCTTACCTCAAATTTAGGCTTATCTCGTATTCTTTCCCATTTATTCCTTGATGGGACAGCTTTCACTAGCGGTGACATGCCCTGACTATACAGTTTTCCTTGGCGATTCAAATTCATAATATTAATTCGTAAAAGTTTTCCTAGTTGGCCTCCTTTGACGCCAAAATAAAACCATGTCCTGTTGGCATTTTCACACTCCATTCCAGCACAGTCAGGAGCCGTCCAAACATTGTAGTCATAGTCCGGGACAACAACAACAGACCCGTCCGCATCTTCAGGAGACGAGCTGTTTTCCTCCTGTTTCACCTTCTCCACACGGGCTAAATTGCCCGAGTCAAAGTTCGAAAAGAAAGTTAAAGGACCTATTCTTTCCTCCATAACATCTTAATTCACTTCCGTGAAATCTCCTCACTTACTTCAACCGTTTATATTTTCGTCGTTTTTGTAAACAAAGTGAGTGGACGCTATCTTTCCGCCATTTTGACCGATGTTCGTTTCCAACTGTCCCCCGTTGCCTCGCAACCATGCCTAGAGCTTAGTTCTCCGCGCCACTATTAGTTGTCACGCTTTTTCATTCATTCTATTCATAAAGAAGGACAAAGAATTAAGAAAGGGGTACAGTAGAGAGTCAGTAGAGCCCCGGTAACTCGAACTCGGATAACTCGAACTCCCCCGCTTACTCGAACCAAGTTCCATTTCCCTTGGATTTTACCCTACTGTTCAGTCATTTTTACTAGATTAACTCGAACTAGGATAAGTCGAACTATATTTCGTTTCCCTTGATCAAAACTTACCCCGATAACTCGAATGCTGTTCTTGCAACTCACCACGGATACCCATTGAAATATCCCATTAGCTCTTCTTGTCGAGTTATAAATCGGTTAAAACATTAAAACTACAGCAATTTGATTTAAAGTGCAAGAGTTACATTCACAGTCCTGTGTTATCATCTCGTTTCTGACGAGATAAGTTTAATTTGCGCTGTACTGTATATACCCATACTGAAGTGCTGAAAATTCAGTAAACTATCAATTATTAACATAGCAGATTGAATATTCAATCGCCCCCGATAACTCGAACCTCCGCTAACTCGAACTGTTTTTCGTTTCCCTTCAGGAGTTCGAGTTTCCGGGGTTCTACTGCAGTAGTGTGAAAGGAGGGGGGAAAAAGAATAGCAGAATAGCCTGCGAGCAAAATTTTGGGGAAAGGAGAGGGGGCCGATGGGGCCGGTATAGGAGGATACAATTATTTTTTCTTATCTATCGTTATTTACCCACGGAAAATCGTCAGTACAAATATGCTACAAAACTATTATAAAAAATATCCTAATATTATACGCTACAAAAATCAACTGATTTACATGATTGCCGTGTGGGAGCCTAAAGAAGAAAAGTAAGCTTTCGCCTTCTTTTTGAAAGCCCCGAGGGAGTTACATTCTCTAAGAGCCTGTGGCAGAGAATTCCATAAAGCAGCCCCACAACAAGAGAAGCTGCGCTTCAGGTACTTTGTTTTAGGCTTAGGTAATAAGTTCGTTTGTCGAGTTTCTTAAACCATAATGAGTATTAAAATTGCAAAGCATATTGGGAGATACACTGGAATGAGATAATGTAAAGACTTGAAAAACATGATGGCCTTGTGCTTTTGTTGGTTGGAAATCAACTTTACCCACCCAAGTGCGTCCAGAAGAGGAGATGAACTAACTTCATAGCTAGATTTTGTTATGACCCTGGCGGATCATCGCGGCAAACAAGACCATAAGCCAATTCTGCAATCAACGAGGTTGGGAGTTCATACCGAACGAGAGCATGACAAGTAGTAACCTTAGCACTGTAAACAGCTGCCAAGGCCGGATCGTTGGCCATACGTGCGAAATTAACGTTGCCCTTTTGGTTAAATCCATTTGATTTCAAGAAGGCATGGGGAGAATTGAGTCAAGGATTTGGACTAGGCCGAACTAATGGTAAGGCCGTGCAAGGGAAGAGGGTCTAATACTTGCCCCCCCCCCGGGGGGGGGGACACTTGACCCATGTTTGGGTAAAGGGGTGCCGCTGAGGGTTTGAAACCCTGACCCTGTTTAGGATAAAAAAAAAGCCCTAACATACCTACCCTGTGTAGAACAACACCCTCCATTCTAGGTCCCTGTTTAGGACGAATGGCAAAGTACACGCTCTCTTGTTATACACAATTTTGGAATGTTTCAAAGACCAGCAAACGTCCACGATTGTTGTAATTAAGGGGGCATTCTGGTCAGATGCCCTGTTTTCCCAACGTTTTAGCCCTCTTTCTTAATTATCTCCTCGAAATTTCATTCAATCCAAAAACGCTCCCATAGGGTTGTAGTGCTTGTTCCCAGAAATGTGTAAGAATTTTTTCGCGATTGTTAAAGTGAATGTAAAGAAAAAGAGAGGGGGGGGGGGGGGGGATTGATGAATTTTAAGAAAATTGAAAATTGATAGAAAATAGAGGTGAGTTAAAATTAAATTTTAAAGTTAATAATTAATAGACGGATACCAAAACAGGCCACAAACAACCCCAACTGCTCTTGCTTGGGGGTGGCCTGTCTGGGAGTGTGTTGATTTTATCCCTCTTTTATTTCTCTCTTAAATCTTGTCCTATTTCCTAAAAATTTGACCAGAATGCCCCCTTAAAGATTACAGATCTAGATTACTAAATAATGTATGCCATCAATCGTACTGACCATACCCTATTTAGGACTGGACTCGCACAAAAGTACATACCCTGTTTAGGACAGATAGAGCAAAAAACCATACGCTGTCCAGCGGCACGTCCCCGCAAAGGCCACATAAGGGACCCCCCTCCCCCACTGGGATTATTTGATAGAGATAATGAAAAGAAGACAAACGCGCTGTTGATTACAACTGACTTAAAATACTTTAATTGAATTACCTTTGTTAACAACAGTGGAATAGACTATTATTCTGAAACCTATGTTGCAAATTAATAGCTATCTGCTCTGGAAAATACAAGCAGAACTCCTCCGTCTTTCCACATTCCAAATAAAATTTTCTTTAGCACTCTTATAAAGCTAAGCTACGCTAGATTGGTGATTTTTGCCTTTGCTCTTAAAGCTGATAATTGCTGTGTGCGGACCCAGGTCTTTCAGACATCATTGGTGGTGGGGTTAAGGGCAGTGGGACGTGTACGGGAAGTGGGAAAAGAGAGGGCGGGAAGCGAGGAAATAGGGGGGAATCACACAATAATGTGTAATATTTTGCAAATCGAAAAAGGGCAAAGGAGGGAGCCAACAAAAAAGGGAAGAGCAGCTTGGACCCCCCCCCCCCCCGCTTCCCCTCCAACATAATTCGGAAGCTGTCGTTTAATCACAAGGCAGTGAACGAACTTCTGGATATTTACTACTGTTTTCATTTCAGGGATTTAGGATTTGATCTGTAAACTCGTCTCATGCGCAAATTTTCATCTTTATGTTGCGGCCATGGGCGAATTTGTGTATCAACTGAATTAAAAAAGAAGATACTAACTTTCTGAGATATAAACAATCATAAAGAAGCAAAAAATCTGCAAATTTCTTCCACCACTTTGCAATTGTGGGATAGTTACGTGGGCGAATCACAGCCGCCAAATCAAGTTTGAGAAAACTGGGTCCGCTACTCTGCAAACAGTAGGGAAAGTGGCTGTACACATTTTTTTTTTCAGCAAATTGTGAGTGTTTTCTTCAAGACAGATTCAATTTCATAAATATTAACCCAAAATTTTCTCTATAGTATACATACTTTTCGATGGCTTGTAAATGATTTTTCTTAAGCTTTACTTGAATCGCTGATTTGAATCGGTTATAAGTACAGGTTTCGTTTGACTAAATGACGACATTGTGGTTATTTAAAAGAAATAACAACGCCTCTAGTGTCATCTAACATCGCTAAAATTTGGAAACACGCCATTGGTCTCCACATCTAACCTGCCCAAGAGGTAGCTTGACTGGCCAACAAATGGACTCTCTCTAGTCCTCCATGGTAACAACTTGGCTTCCAAAACACAGAGCATTCAATGAAACCTGGCTTGGGAATCCCTGTCCAGTGCTTTTTGCTTTTTCTACGAGAAAAGTCACAGACACAATCAAAGAAACTCCAGAGGATGATGAAGGTAAAAGTGCGTTTCATTTTAAACACACCAAAGCAATTTTATCAGTCTAGCCAACTAAAGCTGCGTTCACACTTGTACCGAAACATGTTTTGGCCTGGTGTGAACACAGTATAGCTATGGTATGGCTAATCACAGCAAACGCAAACAGCACAGTGAAGCAGTCAGAACTCGAAGCAAAATAATGTAACAAGTGATCACCAGTTGGCTTGCTTACACTGTGCCGACAGAATTTCTTGCAGAATAGGTGCTCATACAGATTCACAAGCGAAAAAGGCCTTTTTGCAGCAGAATATGGCCCATGAGGAATTTCACCGAAATTACGAGGGAAAAAAGGGTGTTAAATCGACGGCATGGCTGCTAAGCCGTCTTTTCTTTTTGGCAGAATTCAACAAAATAGTTCTCTTTAGCAAACGTCCAAGCAGAATTGGCCAATTGACGGGTAGAACAGCCTTCTTTTAGCAGAATGTAAGCAAGCCTAGTAACAAGTGACATAAGGGCGGGAAAACAAACGCAAGTCAAATCACCGCAGGGTTTGCTTTTTCTCCTGCTTTGGTTGAGTTAGGGAAAAAATGCCAAAACGAATAAAAGCATACCTAGCTTTCGATCATACGTGTAAGTTTGTAATCTCCTCGCTTGAGATCCGGTCTGTCATGATGGGGACATCGCGTAGAATGGCGGGTCACTCAAGCGTGAACGTTCAATAAAAGCGCCTCAATTACAGAGGAAAGGGTCGAATCGGGTGAAGTTGACCGACTGTAATGGTCATTTTGCAGTACTTAGAGGGAGCATTTCTAATATTATACAGCGGATTCTTGAAGTGCAAAGCTAAAACTACAATTTTATCCAAAAATTGAGGAAATTGATCCATAACAAGGGTATGTGGAAGAAACTCACCCAATTTGTGTTCTCCTCGCTCGTGATCAGATCGATGATGGCTCGCAGAAGAGCACTCTCCTTGTTACCTGCCCCAGTCCCCGCACTCAGCTTCATCTTCGGCTGAGCTATTTTCTGTTTCAGCAGTTTGTCGACTTCAACTCGTAGCTCCTGGAAAGGAACAAATAAAAAGTTATTTCTTTTTATTACCTGCTAATGTACTCCTCCTTAGATATAGGCTACCCACTGAACAGCAGGATTTCCACTAGACTTTCACCAATTTCATTTGTGCGCTTGAGTTCTTTTCCGCAAGACAGTTGACCAGAGAAATGAATCCACTCACCAAACGACTGCCAATCGACCCCCTTTACTTCTAAGCTTCATCAGTTAAAACACTAAGAACTTGCTGACAATGCAAATATACCGCCGTGTTGGCAGTTGTTTGACCGTTGAGAGTGTAAATTCGTCTTTGCTTTAATTCGTCTTGCCCTACTTCGCTATGTGATTGGATAAAAAAAACTCCAAAACCAACTGTGTCATTCGAGTACAAATAAATCTTTATCTTTTTTTTAGCACGCGTTTTCTCGCGTTTGGCGCCAGTTACACGTATCTACTTTAAATTCTTATACGTCCACTGTGCTGTTTGCGTTCAAGTCCTTTGTGTATACGGCCAGGACTTTAATACGTTTTTTTGTGACATTTTACAAACAATAACACCAACCTTAACCAAATTAGCGATTCTTGTCGGAGATTTGAATTTAATAACTTCGTCAACTGCAACAGTTTCATGGCCTTCCTCCATAAAAACGGAAATATCTCCACCAAAGAACAGCAAAGGAAAAGGGGCAATCATAGTGCTGTCGTACAGGAACAACTGCAATGAAAGTAACAACAAGGTTAAAAAATGGAGTCCACTGGATGGCTACGCACAGGGCATGCAAGAAACAGGGAGTTGCTGGTTTTTGTTTTTGTTTGTTGGTTTGTTCCTGTTTTTTTTTTTTCGGGGGGGGGGGGGGTGTTGTTGCCTTTTTTTTTTTTTGGTGTTGTCGTCTTTTTTGACATCATACAAAAAAAAAACAGTGCGACGAGGCGGTTAGACTGCGAACAGTCTCTCGTTTGCTCTAAAGTTCCTGCCGGAGGAGCGGCGAGAAAGCGGGTGCGATATTCGAGCGGCGAGCGGCGAAGCCGCTAGCTGCGAGTAGCGTGGGTGGGAGAGTGAGCCCACGCTATTCGCGGCTTCGCCGCTCGCCGCTCGAATATCGCGCTCGTGGCTTTGCCGTTCGTCGGATTCTAGAGCAAAAGAGAGACTGCTCGCAGTCTACGAGGCGGTTTACGGTTTACTTATGGATATTTCTTTTATTCGTCATCCGGAATACAATCAAACGCACGTTAATTAGCGTTGCTGCCCTACCGAGGAAGACTTCATCTTTTCGTGATATATCATCCAGTTGTCCTCAAACACTGTCACCTCAGCATTCACTGACTTCGGGTGAAGAAAAACTCTGCCATCCTCCTGTGTGTAGAGCTTTGGAGGCCTGAGGATTTGTAAAACAAAGAAATCCTTTAACCAGCTATTTTTAGGGTCACTGTGGAAACCCTGAATTGTATATAATATAATACGCATAATATATTGGGAAATCTCAACACAATGGCTCAGTTTTGCGAAAAGTTATAAGCGCACTAAGGCCATCATCAAGGACGGCCACGTATGGTCATGACGAAAATAGATAGATAGCACCCCGAAAACGTTGCTTCCTTTTGGTATTATAAAAAAATACAAAAGGATTTCCTGAGCAAAATCAAGGTCTTTATAACTCACTGTCATTTTGGCCTGCGTGCAGATGTCTCCTATTTCAGGTGAAGAAAAGGAAGTGGGAGACGTCTGAATGCAGGATATCTCATCTCGGTAAAGGATATATTTCATCTTAACTCTTCCATGTTTATATATAACTTGCCTTTTAAACGTCCGTTAGGGTACAGTCCCGCACACAAGATGGCTTTCACAAGCTTTAAGGTAACTGTAAAGGTAACGTAAAGGGAGGTGTACTTCATCTTAACTCTTACATGTTTATATATAACTTGCCTTTTAAACGTTCGATGATGTTCTATTTTAGCAACGTTAGGGTACAGTCCTGCACACAAGATGGCTTTCACAAGCTTTAAGTTACCTGTGAATGAAACAAAACCATCAGTTACTGACGAAAAAAGGAACTGATAAAGGAAGAAAAACGACAAAATTAAAACAACAAAACACCTGAATTGTGGTTAGCAGCTGGTGCCTTAGGGTCGGAGGAGTCGAGGAAACCTATTTCACAAAGTAATCCGGAAAACTGCTGCTTCATATCTTTTATCATCTGAAATTAAAAATAAAGGATAGATGTATACAGTACTTTGTTGTGATACTGTTTATTATGCTAGAAAAGCAGGATGTAACTTTTCAGTTCGCGGATGAATGAATCAAATAAAAACTCTTTGAATGGCAATTTCATGTTATCCTGCTTTTTTTTTCTTATCAATACTTTTCCAACTTTTTCCAGCTTCGAATTCAAGCTCTCCTGAGAGAAAAAGATTTTTAAAAAGATTGTTAACTGATGTCGACCGCAATCGCGCATCTGTCAAATGAAATGAATGCAGGGATGTCGGTAGTGTGTAGGTAGCTGATGGAAACACTTTTCTGGGATCAGTCTTCTAGTGTCGATTTTATTTTATTTTTACTTCTGACTGGATAGTTTCGTACCTTACAGGCAGATCGCTACTTTTGCCTAGTTATTCAATTTACCATTTTTGGACACAAAACTTACTGCTTTCGATTCATTCACAGCGAATTTTTGTTGACACAAAATCGCAACCCAATAAACGCTAATCCCACATTCTCTGTAAAACCTATAACGCGTCCCTCCCAACCCACCCCAGAAAATAAACTATCTAAAAAGCATTTGTAACAAATTTCGCTGTCCCACTGCATTAAACGTCTAGGGTATTCCCCTACCCCACCTCAGCTTTCAGATACCGCCGGCTGTGGCGTGCCTTATACTCATTAGCTTCTTCAGAACTTTCAAGGGTGTGCCCCTTCACCTTCATTTTACGGCAGGGTGCACCAAATAACTTTATTCCCATTTTTACTTTAAAGACCGCATAGTTTAATGCGTCTTCTGACCAAGCAACACAGTTGGTAATTAGACCGCCTAATGCATTTTACCTTCATGGTGTTTCCAGAAAGGAAGTTTCTCCAGCAGAAATCTTTTTCACGCCCATGCCTAACTGCGCGCTCCCAGCCCTGATATAAAGAGCAGACAGAAAACACATTAAATAAAATGTTTATACTACTTATACATTTTCCGACTGTAACTTCCTGCTTCTCTTTCGTTTGTTTGCTTTTACGTTGTAAACTACCAGAGGAGGATAATTTTAGTCAGGCTCCAGGCAGGAGAAAGCGTCAATATGCATAAGTAATTAGCCGTCATGCTTGTCACACAGGAGATTTGAGAGATTTTGCTCTCCTCTTTCTTAAGCCGTCCTGTAGTGTAAGTTGCCGACTTTGTAAACGGCCTGACATAGCCTTACTACTGACAAGGCTGTGGCTCTAAGATTCCTGGTCCAATTAGAATTAAGAAATATTGCTTTTCGAGAATAAAGGAACCGGAGACCCGAAAAAAGATCGTCGGGGATTCGAAACCGGGCCACATTTGTGGGAAGCCTTCTCCGAAAAGGACAAAGGACAATTCACTTAAACAGTACTTATAAGCCGATTTCTGCTGACAAAGGTTTATCAACAAACTTTTTCAATTCCAAACACCTCTAAGACTTTGAACAAAGAAACTTTAATCTTTAGCACCTAATCAAAGAGTACCAGGTTCATTTAACTGACAATAATTGAAATCCTCCTATACTGCTAGACACCAGAAGTGTCGGCTTGATTAAGGCGGGTTTCCAAGACCTGTGGTTTTGTGGTATCATCACACTGATTGATGGTATCTCACCTGAAAAGCATTCAGCAAAGCTAAATGATCACTACGTGTTTCACCAGCAAACTTAGAGCGAGCGTTCTCAGCTTCCTTCTGTTTTCCCTGTCAATAAAATGAAAATGATGAAAAACTACTACAAACAGCGTAACAAAGATATTTTCGAGAGTCGGCCACAAACAGTTGTCGAGTGAGTTTTCCTTGTAATAAGCCTACCCGGCGTTTCCTTTTTTAGGAACCCTCCCAAGTTTAAGTAACCCTCCAATAAGCACTCTCTAACTGTCTTGAAATACGAGATACACACTACCCTTTCCCACTAAAAGGCAGTCAGAAAAAGGTACATAAAGTAAGGAATTGTTCTGGGTTTCCAATATTTAAGCTGGTACAATGAGCTTAACAAAGGGAAAAATCTTAATTTCAAATAAGCAGCTTGAGTGCCTGTATTTGATTTTGCAATATTTCAGCAAAATACTGCACTCAGCTTACTTACCAAAGGAAAAACAAAAGGATCCTTAAATCCCAAAACAGATGCTACAGTCAGCACGGGGTCCAAACATGAGAAGATTGCACCAAATAAGATCATCTTGCCGATTCGTGGATTGACTGGTAATGCAGCCAGGTGATACCCCAGGGGGGTGAGCCCTTCATGAGCGTCCAGTGCATTCTGCAATGAAATAAACATCCAGTTTCTCCTTGCACTACAAACCCAATATCAAGTGGACAAAAGTCGCGATCAAAGAAAGTCTCATATTGCCTGCGCTACAGTGTTTGATTAACGACAAAACAGCACTTGCCTCCCGACTGGGAGTACTTATTAGATTAAGTTTCTTATAACACTAACACATTTTCAAAAGACGAGAATAGAGAATAAGAATCAAATTCCATGAATTAGCAGCGAAACGAATGTGTGACACCCAGTAAGAATTGTTTTTTCTAACGTGACAGTCGTAAGCAGCCCGTACACGCGGTCTTACGTGACATCAATAACGTAAGCTTATTACTTGTCTTCCGAATGGCACTACGTACCAGTTGATGAAGTACTTCCAGAGCATTGATAACAGCTTGTTCCTCAGGAGGTTGCAAGGCCTTTGACAAAAAAGGCCGGATCATGCCCAGTTTGAGAATCTACCAAATAAGAAAAAAAAAAGTTCAGAAAACCAGTAATCGCATTCAACTAATGAAAAAACAGACATTAACGCAACGAACCAGTCAGAATTCGGCAACGGAAACAGCGCGAGAGGGACTTTACTGAGTTTGCTCTGTGATTGGTTAGAGTGTGGCAACGGGTGCAAAGCGCGCCAAATACTTGGCTCTGTGATTGGTTAGAGTACGGCAACGGGTGCAAAGCGCGGCAAACACTTTGACGCTCTGTGATTGGTTGAAGTATGGTACACGAGTTTATTTAACCAAAGAATGCGTTATAGCGCCCCTATAACAAAACTCCAGATCGCAATTTTGTGCAAACTAAACTGCTGTGTATATGTGAGTGATTACCTTGATTTGAAGACACAGTTCTTCAAGCGGCGTTCGCATCATCTCTGGCAGCTGGTAATCGTCAAGAGACTCGGCACGGAATCGGGTGAACAAATGAAAGCAGTAACCAGGCTGAACTCTGAACAAACAATTTAGCCACATGAATAATTACTGACCACGCTTTCTTGAAATGTCCCAAGTTCAAAATAAATAACTATTTCCCTTACAAGCCATTGGACAAAAGTATTGCGCCGTGCAATATGCTTCAACTACAACTGGGAAATATTTAAGGTTATAACCCACCACTTAATTTTAGCGCGCGCACAGTAGTCCAAACACATCACGTGATACAAAATCGGACGGCAGGTATCAGGCGATACCCGTCGTCCGATTTTATCGATGAGAGAAAAACATGAAAGGAAGTCAGTTTTTCAGGTTTTACTGAACTTTTCAGATCTAATCACATTGTAATAAAATCAAGTAAACTAACCAAATTGGATTTGTTTAGCCGCAAATGTTCTGTGATCCCCACTGACTTTTCAACAATAAAGAACACGCGTTGTAGAAATTAATCGGAGGGTTATAAAATAGATAAACCCCTTCCTGGCTTGCTGGTATATCGGAGGACAATGCCATTGGCTGAAAGATTGTCCTCAAAATTTCACAGTAGCCTTCGAAGCTTCGCTTCTCGGCCAACTGTTCATTTTTAAGACAATCTTTCAGCCTCGGGTATTATCCTCCGAGATACTAGCCGCCGGAAGGGCTATTGTTTACTAATTATCTCTAAAGCAACATTTCCCAGTTTCAAAGTTTTGTTTTACTTTTGCATTTTCACGTTTTGGTAGAGAAGCGTGTGGATAAAAGAATATTATTGTTTATTTAACTGATACAAATATAAGAAGTACTACCATCACGCCGCCGTGAGGATATATTAAATAATAATCAGTTTGGTTTTAATACTTTCCTGACATTACCCACCTTCCAGCTCGACCTCTCCTCTGACGTGACGAAGCCTTGCTTATCCACACTGGCTGCAAACAGGCGATTTTGTTGTTCACATCGTACGTCTGGTCATTAAGACAAATGTTGGAATTAACTGTGCAGTAATTCAGATAGAACATTCTTGCTAAACCAAGATCAAACAGAGTCACAAGTCGAGTCATCGCAAGTTTGAGAATGTCAACTTGCCTAAACAGATTGTCAAGCCCGGAGAGGGAGTGGTCAAACTGTCTGTCAAATAGATGCACCTTAGATCTAGCAATTTAAAAAAAACGATAGTGAGAAGAACATGTGTCGATCTGCGACACAAAGTTAGTGCAAGATTGGAAACTTGTGTCTACTTGCGACCACGCGACTCTGTTTAGCCAAGGCTTGAATGTCCCGATATTTCGCACCAAAAATAAGTCGTTGTTTTACCTTTTCCTTCACCTTGCCGGCATCCACAACAAAGACAACATCGTCAATAGTGATGCTACATAAACAAAAGAGGGTTGCAATGCAGTTACAATACAGCTCTCATACAGCATAACGATTAGATAGAATGCACAAGATCTCTTGCAAATACACGACTCACCTGGTTTCTGCAATGTTAGTGGCAATCACAATCTTTCTGACACCTTTAGGTGGACGGTCAAAAACCTGCAAGAAAACTGCTTATTGGTAAAGTGTAGACTTTGCCATCCTGCAGACTGCCTCTTGAACTTTACAAATAAATGCACCGTGTAGACAGCCTCAAAAAAGACAAATCGTCATCAAATCATCAACTAAGAGTTCGTCATCTTGATTCTTGTCATACCAGCTTGAAGGGATTTTTAATGCAAAAAGAAGACTCCATCCACTCTTGCTTTTAAATGATTTCATAATCTGCAGAGCAATCACCATTAAATTTCGAGGTGCAGGAATATAGGTCAAGGGCCTGAAATTCAGCTTCATCGCTTTGTTCTAATTAACAATTAAACTACAAGGCCAAGTTTTCGGCTTTAAGCGAATAGTCAGCAAGGCGCAGACAAGTTGTCTTTTGCTAATAGTAAACGAGGACGAGCAGTGTAAATGTTGTAGTAGACATGCATATGCTTTTAACATGAAAACAGCTGTATTTAAGTCGTATTTACAATAAATCAGAATAATTTTGACTTCCAAGGCCACAACGTGCACAATCATTTCCTATTCGACGATTCAACCAAACAGATTCGCACTTTCACAACAAAACACAATAAATTTCTACTGATAGGGTTATTCACGGTGTTCTATATCAAATACGCAAATCTGATTGGCTCAATTATCGTTGTCAGCTTGTAGAAAGACATGTGATGTGTGTGATATGTCCAAAGAAAGCAAATTTTCTTCTCTAATAGTATGGTATGGTACGGTAACTTAATTTAGGCAGGGTGGCCAATCCACCGTACGGAAAAAGATGGCGACTGTACATTTTACCACAATACCTTGCGAACCTAAGACAGCCAATACGCACATAAAAAGCCATATTTTTTGCATAAATTTGTCCCTGTGCTAGCAACATTCTGTATGCTAAGTTTGAAGTTTTTAGAACTTTTTTTTGCGTTTTTATGAGCGTTTTTAGGGTTCTTGTTCGCCAAGAACTATGGGTAAATGTACCAGTCGCCATCTTTTTCGGTACGGTGGATTGCGATCATTACCAATTGCTACCAAGCCTACTTTAAATGTTTAAACTTTGTAGCTTTTACCTTGTCGGTGTTAATATTTTAGCTCTTTCGTGAAATGACTGAATAAAGTTAATTTTCACATTAAGTGGTGTGAAGTGTGTAAACTCTAACTTGTATGCACTCATGGGGGTAGGGTGAGGCCATCAATAGCTAGACTGACCACAGGAGCCAGTTACCTCTCTTTGGTTTGCTGATGGCATCATAGAATGCAAAGGAATGATAATAAATTTATCTGCAACACAAAAAAAGAATAACAAATGACATTTTATTTTCCACCAAGTCCAAAAAAGACAGTACAACCCAGTAGAAAGGATTCAGAAACAATGACTACCAATATCAAGAACTGACCGGAACATTGTACCCCATAATAATTTAACATAATAATTTTCAGAGGCCAGCTACGCTGCCTTTTTGTAAATTATTTTCCTCACTGAACTACTGAAATTCAGGCAAAACACAGATAACAAGAATACAACTCTGTCATAGTTTGGGAGGTATGTTCGAAAAATTCTTTTGGAGAAGAGAAAGTAAGTTCAAAGTTACACCTTACACTGATCAAAGTTCAGCGTATCCTGAAAACCACACTTTTCATTTCAGTTAACTTTTGTTCCAAATGGATGTGCGAACTGTTAACTTGTGCATATCACAAGACGCCAATGAAAAAAGCATTCATTCATTAATCATTTTTTTAAAATAAACACAGCTCTAAACAATCGCTTGGTCCTTCAAGCCAGATAATTGTAAAGACTGTTTCGAAGCAGGCAAGTTCATAAAACCAAGGTTGCATCACAACATCAAGAATGGATTTGAAATGAATTGGGTAAGGGTTTTGCTTAAAATACCTGAAGAAAAAAGCGCTTCTTTTTTCAGGTTGTCGTGAAGTTTGCTAATATCATCCCAGCCAGGTAGAAAGACAAGAATAGCTCCTTCCTAAAGGGAGAGAAAACAAAATTATGTAGAATAATAGGTCTAAAAGTAAGAGAGCATTCCCTATCAAAAAACTTCACGAACTTCAGTTATACGAACGCACTTTCTTTAGTGCGAGTAGGAACGGTGTAGTTGGAGTATCGTCGAGTGGTTTAGGGCGCTGGATTTCAATTCAGTCGCCCCAGGTTCAAATCCCACTCTGACCACTAGCTGGATTTGTTTGTCGGTAGTCCGAGTTCAACTCCTCGGCCATCCTTGTACATACATAGCCAACTGGTCTGCCTCCGACCAGTTGGGTTTCTTACTTTTCGTTCGAAAATATTTGTTTCATTTACACGCCCCACAAGCCTATGGCTTTAATACATACCGTGTGTAAATAGAGGTTTTTATTTTTATTTACTATTATGTTGTGAGATGTAGCTTGTCGTTGGTTTTTGTACAAAGCTCCACGGGGTTTTCCGCCAGGTTGTCCAGTTTTTCTTCTACCACAGTTTAAGCAGTTTAATTTGCACACAAACCACAGGAGACCCACACAACCGAAGATTAAACTCGGTTTCTGTGGCATGAAACAACTGAAAGCATCGCTACTCCCCCCTGGATGGGATACTTGTCCATCTGTGGGCTACCCCCATCAGTATGTTGTCGGTACACATTTTATACACCTGGGTGGAGAGAGACAATGTAGGGTAAAGTTTCTTGTCTAAGGAACACGATGCCAGGGACCAGTTCTTCCACTGCCGACTTTCAGATCGTTAGTCCAGTACACTATCCAGTAAACCACCGCACCGCCTACCGCAAAGACCTACTGCATTTCTAAATTCCGCTTCAGTTCAGAATCCAGGGACCTCAAGTTTGACACTAGTTGGACCGTTACATCTCATCAAACAACATGGATTTGTTGTTTAATTATGTTTTTATTTATCTTATTTTTTTACCTCCATTTGAAGGGAGATGTGACTGATTACTCTAACAAGAAGGCCCATGTCAATCCTTTCTAAGTCCATGTTCTGAAGAGTTGTGATTGTTCTGGGTGAAAATCTGTGAACGCAAGGAAATATTCCCAATGATCAACCATCCATATAGAATTCAACAAGAGCTAACAGGAAACCAACTCCACGTCATAAATGAGTTCAGCTGCTTTTTGGAAAACTATTCTATCACTTAGTAGTGACCACAGTTTGTGTGTGATGTTATGAAAAAGTTCTGAAAGAGCCTGCCCGTATAGCTTACAGTATAGGGAGTTCCCGTAGGCCCTTCACAGACTGCCTTAACATTGCCTGATACACTTTCTTGGTTGGCCAGATTCCAAAATTGTTTTTGTTAGTTTATAGCTACTTATTCAGTAGATGGTTGCCCATAGAGCAATTGGCACAAATAGGAATATTTAACCATGCCCTCGTGAGGCTTCAGTTGCGTGTAGCTTGAGCATCAAAATCCTAAATTGTTTGGTTTTCTAGCTAATGATTCAGCAGATGGCTTGCCCATGAACAAAATCGCAGATCAGCATCAAAATCCTAAACTGTTTTGTTTTTAGCTAATGATTCAGCAGATGGCTTTCTCATGGAGAAAATGCATGCAAATAGGATTTAACTGAGGTGACTTCCTGACTTGCATGCAGCTCAACATCAGAATCTTGTCCCAGATAACAGGAGAAATGTTATTCAAAAGACTTGAACTGGTACGAATTTCCTTGTTACAAGATCCATGGGATTGTAAATGGAGTCGATCTGGGATTTTATGGTATAACGAAAGTCAAGATCCCTGTAGTGCTAGTTTTCTGAGACAAGAAACACGGACATGTTGAAACGTTTCACTTACCGATCTCTGATGGAGTGCAGATACTGTTGCCACTGCATCTCTTCATCATCCATCTGACTCTCTGCCAGCCAAGCTGTGGACTTTTCTAACCTCCTGTCTTTTGCATAGCTTTTTCTTCCTCTATGCTGCATCCATTTTGGTTGCCTTCTGTAAGCACTTTGATTCCTTTCCTCTACATGGTAACTAGAACGAAGTAAACTCAAATATCATTATCCAGCTCACTAAAAACAAGTACAAATATTTGATACAATATTTGTTTACATTAGATAGAAACATATACAGTGAAAAACCAGTTTCTCACTATTTTCATTATACCATGCTCACACATCCTCTTCTTTTTTTTTGGATATCGAGTCTTTGTTGTTACTCATTACATAATAAGCCCGGTGGTTTCTTGAGGTCTCCTTGCCAATCTCTCCGAGCTGTAAATTTCTTGAATATATTTTGAAACGGCAAATACATGATGATTAAGTGAATAACGTTATGTGTATATAAATCTGGTGTGCGGTATCACTGAGTATTTATTTTTACTTGTATTTTGACTTGCCCTACGGGTTTCTCAAAATTCAGCAACAGTGACTGGTGGCAATGCTTTTATGATTAACATGTTGTTTTAATTTCTTACCCTGTTTTTTCTATGATTTCCTCAAGGTAAAGCTCTTGGACAGGATAGGTGAAGCCAGGAATGTGAGCCATTTTACAATTCCCTTGAGAAAAAAAAATGTTAATAAGATAAACAGTCTCCTTCCAGACCAAGTATATGCAAATTATTTCATTAAAACAAGATTTCTTTGTGGGGCTTCAGTGTCCAGGCTGCTGTATTTAAGGAAGCCAGGAGCCTGCCTTAACCTTCTAAGCCCTGATATAAAAATGCATATTCTCCTTGCTGTTCTCCATACATTTCTTATGGAACTGGTAAGAAGAATTAGTCCAAATATCAAGACATCTTATCCTTGGTGATCACTTCCTTTATTCTCATCACTTGAATGTTTGATCAGGTAGTCATAATGTAAAGAGAAATTTCATTTTCGTCATTATTAGGGCTTAAAGGGTTTTAAAAGCTTGCTTTAATAGTTCTAATACCATAAAATTCCGATAATAAGCCCTGGGCTTATATTTGTCGAAAAGATTTTTCGCTGGGCTTATTTTCTGGAGGGCTTATTACTGGAGGGAGTTTTGCGCTTCAAAAATTGTTCAGCTTATATTTGGAAGGGACTTGTGTCTGAATATGCTATGCCAGAAGGAATGTGGGCACAACGTGGAGGAATTGAACTTCCTTGTAAGTACTTAATCTTTATGCTCTCAAGAAATACAAGCCCAGTATAAGGAATGCAATACGACAAAAATGATGGTCATAAGACTGAACTGTAAAACCATTGTTGTTGTGCATTCGGTATTCAGATTGCTATTTACATAGATAGAATAATACAGTAAAATATGTGCAGGCTTATATTATTTCACAGAATATCATGCTGTAATCATTCCTGGGACATAAACTTAATATAAGCCCATGGGATTATATTTGGGGGGGGGGGGGGGTATTACTGGAGGCCTTTTGCAAGATTGAGATTTTGGAGGCTTATATTCTGGAGGGCTTATTTTTTTGAGGGGGGGGGTTATTATTGGAATTTTATGGTATTGTAATCTTGAGATAGGAAAAGAAAACACTTAAAAGTGATGAAAGCAAAAAATACAAGTATAATTATACATAAACTAGACAGACAATACAACAGATAAAAATATTCAGTTCTATCAGAATGGCAACCTGAGAGCTAATTTGAGAATACTTTTGCAATAGTAATTAATGGTTACTGTTTTTGTTCTAGTCGTTAACTGTGGAAGTTTAAGGCTGTATTACTCTGGTAATTAAGTTACTTGGTTTGATCTGTTAACTTAAAAACAGTGATAATCATGATGATAGTGGACAGTGGCACTAGCAAGCTAGCCGTGCCACTCTGCCCAGGAAAATGACCATTTTTTGTTACCACTAATCTTATCTCTTGGATTTTAGCAAATAAAGTTCGAGGCTCAATGTGCATTTATGATGCAAATAGATGTTATAGGGTTATAATGTACATTAGTTCAATAATCAAGATTCCCTACCAAAATAAGCAGAGAACATCTCTGAATTCAATGTTGCACTCATTAGGATAAGCTTCAAGTCAGGCCTACATCAAACAAAACAGGATATACTGTGTTAGCAGAGTGCTTATTCATAGAAATAAGATTCTAAACAAGCTTATAAAATAATATAGTTTTTCAGCAACAATTGATGAAGGTCTGATTACTGCAGTACTGCACCACACCCTTGCCATGCACTTGCATTTAACCCTTTAAATGAAAATTCCTATTCTCCTTTCTGTTCTCCATACATTTCGTATGGAACCAGTAAGAAGAATTTGACTAAACATCAAGACATCAAGATCTTATCCTTGGTGATTGTTTCCTTTATTCTTATCACTTCAATGTTTAATTAAACAAGCAGTGATTATGTAAAGAGAAATTTCATATTGCGCTTATAGGGTTAAGTGACATCTTTTAAACAACTTTTGATGGCTTCCACTTCAGTTTCTAGTTTATTTGCTATTGTTTGTTTTTGTCTATTTGCAAATGATTATTTGCTGTTGTTATGAACCCTATTTAGCCTGGGAGGGGGAGGGGAGGGGGCACATTGTCCCCGCGCTGACTTTAACGAATGATAACTTTTAAACGGCTAGACGAATTATCGCCAAACCTCGTGACTTTTCCTGAAATTTATCAGAGAAAATTTTCCAGTGTCAATGATGTGACTATGATGATTGACGTTTCATAGCAACCGTCTACTCAGGAGGTGTTTTGACTATCTTCCGTCTTTTTTCGGTTTTTTATTCAGTTTTTTCCCCTTCCTTTTTAAGAAGAAGATAATCCTTTACTTTTTTGTGCTTGTTTTGATTAAGTATGTTTCTTAGAAAAAATTCATATAGTTTTCGATGTCGTCATTGTCAGCTGTATGACTGCATGCTCGGGAATCAAGATGGCGGCTCAAAATTCAAAATGGCTGCTTTGTGACGTCATTGTGACGTCATGAAACGTCATAATCGACACGTCATAAATCCAATCTGTTAAGCTAATGACGTGCAAAAAACGTGCCAAGTTTCATCACAAGATCGTGAATACTTTTGCCCCCCCCCCCCCCTCTCAGGCTCAGAAACTCAAAAAAAGTCCAGGCAGAGTAGGGTTAACATCTAATACAAACAGCAAGAGTCCACTTGAGTGCAAATTTCACAAGTGCAAAAACTTTGTTTTTTACTTTGACATGCCAGTTTTATACTATGACTAATCAGATGAGAGTTCAAAACAAAAGCAAAGCAATTCTGTTCTCTTTTTGCTTGAATTTGATATGTATCTTACATCTGATGGGAAATAACTGTATTTAGTGTCCATGTTTTCCTGATTGGTTCAGCGAATAATAAGACTGCAATTCCCACCAGCCACCATACAATAAAGCAGTTGTCTGGGTGTAGTTGGCACACCCTCCACAGTGCATGAATTATGTTCTTACCTTTTTGGCAAAAGATCTCTGACAATGATGATCAGGAAATCTGATAAAATATCCCTTTCATGTATCTCATCAAGTATGATGTGACTGGTGCCTAACAGTAGTCTGTTAGAAGAAAAACATCATCAGTTATCCTTTACTGTTATGAACATTATCAACAACAAAAACGGTTTCTCTTTAGCCTGATACGAGAAAACTGGATAACAACATTTTAATCTGGGGATCTTGATAGGGTGGATGAAGTGAAAAGTAGATCCTGTAATATTGTATATTGCAATTCCCCAATAAAGCCACCGTAACAGTACTTTCTTTAAATTATTTCATACTTTTAATTCACAGTACGACACGATAGTAGCAAAAACTCATCATAAATTACAACAATGCAACTAACACTAGCTTAAAACAGCATTTCATTTCTTTCACCTCCAACACAATAGTTTTTACAATAAAAGGGTGTTACATCATTGTGCAGTCATAAAGAAAAGACCGTGGTTTCATAAACCCAATACAGATATTTGGGTAAGACTTAGAGAAGAGGTCAGCTTACTAAGTATTTGGCTGTACTGAAGTAAAGTGCTGCAAAAGAGTAGCTATTAGCCCAAAGCACCCTGCATCAGGGTGGATTTAGGAGAACTGTCTGCCAGTCATATGTCTTAGCTGTTAGTTTCACTGTCTAATTTACAGCAGCTCGTTGTAACTTGTATTTGGGTGAGGTATAGCAAATGTGTCTCCTTATGTACGTCCTTATCATACTCTGAAGTTCGGCACAAAAAGGTTGCCTTGTGTCCAATTCCTTGGAGTGAACAAGCCTGGTAACTAATCAAGGCTGATGCTTAAATTCAGTTTCTGTGGCATGAAGAGACTATGAGTTTTACTTGACAACCCCCACCCCCCCCCCCCCTCCTTTGCCCCCTGGATCAGGGTTGCTGGTAGATCACATGGTTAACACCCCACACCCTCCCCTCCCACAGCATTTTGTTATGATTCTCGAACAGTTCACTTGTACTCATTTATACACCTTTCTTGTCTAGAGAAACAGTCTTTGAATACCGTAAATGATCTCATAAACACCCAGGGCTTTTATTAAATTTTCAGGATTTTCTGGGGGCATCTCTTAGATGTGGGGCAATAAATAGAGAGGCGTTTACTATGTTTTCCCAAACAAGTAGTAAAACAAACTGTTCAAATTTTCTTAAAATTCAAATGGCTGTTAGAAAATGTAAGTGAACAAACTCTATATAATTAATTTTGTAAACAACATAGTTGTCGATATCCATAGCACCAAATCATTGTTCCTTATGTTTAATTTCACTGTCTTTGTCAATAATATATAGATTTAGCCAAGCCTAAAAGCAGAGCTCCCCTTTTGTTTTTGTTTTTGTTTTTTGGGGGCACTTATTACTTTGTGAAAATACTCTCATTCAAGTCGTTAAATTTAAAAAAAGAAAAAAGAAAGAAAAACATGTCCTCGCTGAGAGCCGAACTCGGCTCCACGGTGTCGCAAGCTGGCGATTAGTCCACTAGGCCATAAGCATTTATTGTTATCCTCAAATGTTAATTTTACTACTTATCTCTTTTTTCGTGACAAGCTGCCTATCAACATGAAAATGCTGGTGTTTTTCCTGGCAAAATGTGTTCAGACCGCTGCAAAAACCATAGTTGTGGACAAAAAAACCAAAAGCACTTGCTCTGCGATATTTGGCATTGAAACCGCTGTGAAATGCTGCGAACTCACGCGGTGTGCTGACCAAGTTCGCTACAGAACCGAATTTGAACTTTTCGCCTGAACTTTATCGCCTAATTTTTTTCACCTAAATTGAACTTTTCGCCTTCCACCAAAAAGACAACTGAGTATTCTTTTGAACTTTTTTTTCCATTAACAAATTTGTTTTTGACTTTTGTTGTCTTTGCTTGTTTTGCTACAACGCGGGTCACCATGAGATTTCACGCCAGAAACACGGGATTAAGCACAGGGTTTTATCCAGTGTATGCCACTTCATATTGGTGACGCTGTGGTGCAGACGGACATACGGACGGACGGTCATGTGACAATTACGTCACTACCAAAATTTCTTGGCTTAATTGATAGGTTACCAAATTTGCTTAGCAATGGTGCTCCGCTGACGTGAGCTCCGCTTAGCCTAATAGAAAAATATTAGGATGACTTTATCGGATTAGCTTGTCTGATTCAGCCTGCTATTTGCAAAAGGTGTTTACTAGACAGGGAGTTTCTTAGCTAAAAGGCATGTATTTATACAGAGGGGTGTTTAACTCAAAGTTCCTATTTCAGAGGGGCTTCTATATTTGGATACAAGGTATTCACTAGTGAGTGGGCGTCTAAAAGACCATTAACAGTAAGCTTAATTCCTAGTAGATAAATTTACTCACGGATCGGAAACAAGCCATCTAAGCAGGATTCCTGTTGTACAATACAGAATTGATCCTTGTTCCCGAGGTAGCTTGCTACAAATAACAGAAATACACTGACAATGCTCAAGCCAATCTCATGCTTTTAAATTGATGATGATGAAGACAAGAATGATAAAAAGAAAAATAATGTAAATAATGATTCTACAAAGTCATAAGTTAACAAAATTCATTGTCATCATGATCACAGTAATTATTTTTAATGTTGGGTAGGACACAGAAAACAGAAATGCCTGAATACAAACTTAACATTTTTTTCTCGTCAAATTTCCACCTACAATTTAACAGGATTAGAATAACACATCTGCTTCACAGGATAGTATTACTGAGCAGATTTGATTTAAATAATCACAATTAAGTTTTTATTGAAAATTGTTCATTGCATGGTAAAAGGTTTGAGAACTGCTAAGAGCCACAGAACTAAATTTTAAAAAAAACTGTTTATTGAACACCATTGCAGTAAAAAACAACTGAATTACAGGGATAAAATACATGATTTAAAAGTTAACACTACTATAATTGTACCATAATAATATACACTATTAAATATAGGGTTGCTATTCAACTAAATTTTTAGCATTTACACATTGAGCCATTGACGAAAGTGTGATAAATGAGCCGGAACGCTTCGTGCAGCACATGTTCCTGTTGTTACACTTATACAATGTTATGGCATTTAAACAAAAACTGAGAAAGCGGGTGCAGCCCATCTTAAACAGTCACATACACACCTTTCCAGTCTGATCTGAAAACCCACACTGCTGTTTCCACCACAGCTTTCATCCCGCTCAGCTGCAACTCTCTCTGCCACCTGGTGTGTAAATGGTGATGTTGTGATGTCAACATTGCTGAGGTGAATGACTGTGGACTTTATAAGAAGAGATTTAACTTACTGAAATTGCACTTATTCTCCTGGGTTGTGTACAGATGACTCGACATAATGATCCACCCCCTTGTTCAATAGCATCATCCAAGATGAACTGTGCAACCTATAAGAGATTATACTGAATTGAAGTTATATGCAATTTGGGTACTAAGTGAATTCAGAATCTTTTATTACTTATGGTGCACATGTATGCATGAGCAATCATGCATGATGCAATGCAATCAAGATAGGCAGACAAGACTGTCAATGTGAAAAATTAACTTAAGCCATTACACTTTATCCTGTAAGTAGAAAATTATCTTATCGTGATTTGATTTGGCAAGTTCAACTAAGAAACAGCTAGCATGGGCAATCGTTTTAAACTTCCAAGCTCAGAAGGAAATAATCCTTGCCTCTAATTAGTGGAGAGGTAAGAAAATAAGGAGCCTGGCAGAAAAGGGGGCAGGAGGTGTATGGGAGGTGGGAAAAGAGGGGACAAGAGAAAAGCGGGTAGGAGGTGTATCAGAGGTGAAAAAGAGGGGACAGGAGAAAAGGAGCTAGGGGTGTATCGGAGGTGGAAAAGGAGGGGACAGGAGAAAAGGAGGCAGGAGGTGTATGGGAGGTGGGAAAAGAGGGAAAAGAAGAAAAGGGGGTAGCAGGTCTATGGGAGGTGGGAAAAGAGGGGACAGGAGAAAAGGGGGCACGGGGTGTATGGGAGGTGGGAAAAGAGGGAAAAGAACAAAAGGGGGTAGCAGGTCTATAGGAGGTGGGAAAAGAGGGGAAAGGAGAAAAGGGGGCAGGAGGTGTATGGGAGGTGAGAAAAGAGGGGACAGGAGAAAAGGGGGCAGGAGGTGTATTGGAGGTGGGAAAAGAGGGGACAAGAGAAAAGGGGGCAGGAGGTGTATTGGAGGTGGGAAAAGAGGGGACAGGAGAAAAGGGGGTAGGGGGTGTATCGGAGGTGGGAAAAGAGGGGACAGGAAAAAGGGGGCAGGAGGTGTATGGGAGGTGGGAAAAGAGGGGACAGGAAAAAGGGGGCAGGAGGTGTATGGGAGGTGGGAAAAGAGGGGACAGGGGAAAAGGGGGTAGGAGGTGTATGGGAGGTGGGAAAAGAGGGGACAGGAAAAAGGGGGCAGGAGGTGTATGGGAGGTGGGAAAAGAGGGGACAGGGGAAAAGGGGGTAGGAGGTGTATGGGAGGTGGGAAAAGAGGGGACAGGAGAAAAGGAGGCAGGAGGTGTATGGGAGGTGGGAAAAGAGGGGACAGGAGAAAAGGGGGTAGGAGGTGTATAGGAGGTGGGAAAAGAGGGAACAGGAGAAAAGAGGGGTAGGAGGTGTATGGGAGGTGGGAACAGAGGGGACAGGAGAAAAAGGGGTAGGAGTTGTACATGAGGTGGGAAAAAAGGGGACAGGAGAAAAGGGGGTAGGAGGTGTATTGGAGGTGGGAAAAGAAGGGACAGGAGAAAAGGGGGCAGGACGTGTATAGGAGGTGGGAAAGGAGGGGACAGGAGAAAAGGGGGTAGGAGGTGTATCGGACGTGGGAAAAGAGGGGACAGGAGAAAAGGAGGTAGGGGGTGTATGGGAGGTGGGAAAAGAGGGGACAGAAGAAAAGGGGGCAGGAGGTGTATGGGAGGTGGGACAAGAGGGGACAGGAGAAAAGGGGGTAGGAGGTGTATGGGAGGTGGGACAAGAGGGGACAGAAGAAAAGGGGGCAGGAGGTGTATGTGAGGTGGGACAAGAGGGGACAGGAGAAAAGGGGGCAGGAGGTGTATGGGAGGTGGGAAAAGAGGGGACAAGAGAAAAGCGGGTAGGAGGTGTATCAGAGGTGAAAAAGAGGGGACAGGAGAAAAGGAGCTAGGGGTGTATCGGAGGTGGAAAAGGAGGGGACAGGAGAAAAGGAGGCAGGAGGTGTATGGGAGGTGGGAAAAGAGGGAAAAGAAGAAAAGGGGGTAGCAGGTCTATGGGAGGTGGGAAAAGAGGGGACAGGAGAAAAGGGGGCACGGGGTGTATGGGAGGTGAGAAAAGAGGGGACAGGAGAAAAGGGGGCAGGAGGTGTATTGGAGGTGGGAAAAGAGGGGACAAGAGAAAAGGGGGCAGGAGGTGTATTGGAGGTGGGAAAAGAGGGGACAGGAGAAAAGGGGGTAGGGGGTGTATCGGAGGTGGGAAAAGAGGGGACAGGAAAAAGGGGGCAGGAGGTGTATGGGAGGTGGGAAAAGAGGGGACAGGAAAAAGGGGGCAGGAGGTGTATGGGAGGTGGGAAAAGAGGGGACAGGGGAAAAGGGGGTAGGAGGTGTATGGGAGGTGGGAAAAGAGGGGACAGGAGAAAGGGGGCAGGAGGTGTATGGGAGGTGGGAAAAGAGGGGACAGGAAAAAGGGGGCAGGAGGTGTATGGGAGGTGGGAAAAGAGGGGACAGGGGAAAAGGGGGTAGGAGGTGTATGGGAGGTGGGAAAAGAGGGGACAGGAGAAAAGGAGGCAGGAGGTGTATGGGAGGTGGGAAAAGAGGGGACAGGAGAAAAGGGGGTAGGAGGTGTATAGGAGGTGGGAAAAGAGGGAACAGGAGAAAAGAGGGGTAGGAGGTGTATGGGAGGTGGGAACAGAGGGGACAGGAGAAAAAGGGGTAGGAGTTGTACATGAGGTGGGAAAAAAGGGGACAGGAGAAAAGGGGGTAGGAGGTGTATTGGAGGTGGGAAAAGAAGGGACAGGAGAAAAGGGGGCAGGACGTGTATAGGAGGTGGGAAAGGAGGGGACAGGAGAAAAGGGGGTAGGAGGTGTATGGGGGGTGGGAAAACAGGGGACAGGAGAAAAGGGGGCAGGAGGTGAATAGGAGGTGGAAAAAGAGGGGACAGGAGAAGAAGGGGGTAGGAGGTGTATCGGAGGTGGGAAAAGAGGGAACAGGAAAAAAGAGGGGTAGGAGGTGTATGGGAGGTGGGAAAAGAGGGGACAGGAGAAAAAGGGGCAGGAGTTGTACATGAGGTGGGAAAAAATGGGACAGGAGAACAGGGGGTAGGAGGTGTATCGGAGGTGCGAAAAGAAGGGACAGGAGAAAAGGGGCAGGACGTGTATAGGAAGTGGGAAAGGAGGGGACAGGAGAAAAGGGGGTAGGAGGTGTATGGGACGTGGGAAAAGAGGGGACAGGAGAAAAGTGGGTGGGAGGTGTATAGGAGGTGGGAAAAGAGGGGACAGAAGAAAAGGGGGTAGGAGGTGTATGGCAGGTGGGAAAAGAGGGGACAGGAGAAAAGGAGGCAGGAGGTGTATAAAAGGTGGGAAAGGAGGGGACAGGAGAAAAGGAGGTGGGAGGTGTATGGGAAGTGGGAAAAGAGGGGACAGGAGAAAAGGGGGCAGGTGTATGGGAGGTGGGAAAAGAGGGGACAGAAGAAAAGGAGGTGGGAGGTGTATGGGAGGTGGGAAAAGAGGGGACAGAAGAAAAGGGGGTGGGAGGTGTATGGGAGGCGGGAAAGGAGAGGACAGGAGAAAAGGGGGCAGGAGGTGTATGGGAGGTGGGAAAAGAGAGGACAGGGGAAAAGGGGGCAGGAGGTGTATGGGAGGTGGGAAAAGAGGGTCAGGAGAAAAGGGGGTAGGAGGTGTATGGGAGGCGAAAAAAGAGGGGACAGGAGAAAAGGAGGTGGGAGGTGTATGGGAGGCGGGAAAAGAGGGGACAGGGGAAAAGGGGGCAGGAGGTGTATAGGAGGTGGGAAAGGAGGGAACAGAAAAAAAGAGGGGTAGGAGGTGTATGGGAGGTGGGAAAAGAGGGGACAGGAGAAAAAGGGGCAGGAGTTGTACATGAGGTGGGAAAAAATGGGACAGGAGAACAGGGGGTAGGAGGTGTATCGGAGGTGCGAAAAGAAGGGACAGGAGAAAAGGGGCAGGACGTGTATAGGAGGTGGGAAAGGAGGGGACAGGAGAAAAGGGGGTAGGAGGTGTATGGGACGTGGGAAAAGAGGGGACAGGAGAAAAGTGGATGGGAGGTGTATAGGAGGTGGGAAAAGAGGGGACAGAAGAAAAGGGGGTAGGAGGTGTATGGCAGGTGGGAAAAGAGGGGACAGGAGAAAAGGAGGCAGGAGGTGTATAAAAGGTGGGAAAGGAGGGGACAGGAGAAAAGGAGGTGGGAGGTGTATGGGAAGTGGGAAAAGAGGGGACAGGAGAAAAGGGGGCAGGTGTATGGGAGGTGGGAAAAGAGGGGACAGAAGAAAAGGAGGTGGGAGGTGTATGGGAGGTGGGAAAAGAGGGGACAGGAGAAAAGGAGGTGGGAGGTGTATGGGAGGTGGGAAAAGAGGGGACAGAAGAAAAGGGGGTGGGAGGTGTATGGGAGGTGGGAAAGGAGGGGACAGGAGAAAAGGGGGCAGGAGGTGTATGGGAGGTGGGAAAAGAGGGTGAGGAGAAAAGGGGGTAGGAGGTGTATGGGAGGCGGGAAAAGAGGGGACAGGAGAAAAGGAGGTGGGAGGTGTATGGGAGGCGGGAAAAGAGGGGACAGGGGAAAAGGGGGCAGGAGGTGTATGGGAGGTGGGAAAAGAGGGTCAGGAGAAAAGGGGGTAGGAGGTGTATGGGAGGCGGGAAAAGAGGGGACAGGAGAAAAGGAGGTGGGAGGTGTATGGGAGGTGGGAAAAGAGGGGACAGGGGAAAAGGGGGCAGGAGGTGTATAGGAGGTGGGAAAAGAGGGGACAGGGGAAAAGGGGGTAGGAGGTGTATGGGAGGCGGGAAAAGAGGGGACAGGAGAAAAGGGGGTAGGAGGTGTATGGGAGGCGGGAAAAGAGGGGACAGGAGAAAAGGGGGTAGGAGGTGTATGGGAGGTGGGAAAAGAGGGGACAGGGGAAAAGGGGGTAGGAGGTGTATGGCAGGCGGGAAAAGAGGGGACAGGAGAAAAGAAGGTGGGAGGTGTATGGGAGGTGGGAAAAGAGGGGACAGGGGAAAAGGGGGCAGGAGGTGTATGGGAGGTGGGAAAAGAGGGGACAGGAGAAAAGGGGGTAGGAGGTGTATGGGAGGCGGGAAAAGAGGGGACAGGAGAAAAGGGGGTAGGAGGTGTATGGGAGGTGAGAAAAGAGGGCACAGGAGAAAAGGAGGTGGGAGGTGTATGGGAGGTGGGAAAAGAGGGGACAGGGGAAAAGGAGGTGGAAGGTGTATGGGAGGTGGGAAAAGAGGGGTTGGGAAGCAGGATTCCTGAGATGGAGAAAAGCAGAAGAAATAGAGGGAAATTATGCAACATCGACAATATTTTGCAATCGAAAAAGCGCAAAGAGGTAGGAGCCAGAAAAGGTAAAGTGGGAGCAGGACTGAAGGATACACAAAGCAAGACATTAAGCCACCCGTATCCCTACTAATTAACTAGTATGGTAAGGCAAGAAAATGAAGGAAAAATACACCTTGCTAGTCAGCAAAGGTATTTTTGGCGTTCTTAAATTAACAGTGATTTCACTAGACACTTGACGTAGTTTTAACTTGTGAGAGCAAAGTTTATAACCCTCTATTGTGCAGTCCTTGGGAATATTGATTTACGCCGAGCAACATTTTCTCCGTGTATAACTTCATTTGCAAGTACTACCACTATAAGTTAAAGCTGCGTTTTTACTACGGGTCTTTTGTGGTACATCAGTAGACAGCGACGTAGGGGCATCTAGGTGAACTAAAATAGCCGCCTCATTTGTCCTGATTTTCACTCAAATGCATACAACAGCTTCGGCAGCCATCCACTTTGGCCAACTCTGACACATTATTCAAACCACTATGTAAGCCTGTCTATGATTTTGAACACAACAATTTAATATTGTTTTTAGACACCAAAGTCACTTCTGCAAATGGTACATGTGTTTAAAAATTCCTTTGTTGTTGTGAAAAGAATAATTTTATTAAAACAAGCACTTTTTCATATTAGAAACTAACTCTGAGACCTGAGTTGTTTTTCCACAGCCTGTCTCTCCACTGATAACCAACACCTGTTCTGAGTTGATGAGTTGAAGTAATTCCTGAAACATAATAATCCACTTCAGTGCTAAGAACTATTCAGTAAATGCATTGTTCAGGGACTGGAATAAACAAGCAGCTTCATTGACCTGTTGGGAATGTAAACAAACCCAAAGAATTTAAACTGCCTAATGCACAAGGTTACCTTCAAATGAAGATTGGTTAAAAATGGATCAGCAATGTACTGAAACTATCTAACTGTATGTACAAACTATAGAGTGTTTAAGTAGTAAATGGCTAACCTGTTCCAGGCTCTCAGATAGTTGGGACGGCATGAAAATTAGAAAGGGAACACTTTTTTTTGCACTCTTTTTCTCAATTTACACTTTCCCCACTATCTCGGAGCCTGGAACAGGCTAGTGAATAAGTAACTATGCATCCTGAGCTGGTTTCTGATGGGTCATGAGGCAAAGCAACTAACAAGATGAAACAAGGTCCTATGATCCTGTGATAATATCATTGATGATATCACATCACGAGAGAGGTCCACTGTAAATTACGGGGAGTGAGGAACAGCAGATGGATACCCAAGTGAAAACAAAACAAGAACCAGGCAAGGACGGGGCTAGTAACCAGGAATTATAATGGATTTTGAGAGATGGAGGGAAGTGAAAGAAACAGAGGAAAATAAGCATAAAAATTGTATAACAAAAATGCAAAGAGGTGGCAGGCACCACATGAGGGGCAAGCATCAGGGGTAAAGGGTACAGTAAGTGGAAAATCAAAAACCTCCTGTGTCCTCACTTTTAAAGGGGCGTAGTCACCCTATTTTAGTTCACTTCAGAAACAAAAAAATATGTCCTTACATCAATGAACGCCCACAAATAATGGTCTAGTTTTGTTACCAAAGACTATATTACTTCACTGAAACTATTTTCTGTCGTCTGTTGCTACTGATGGCACGGATGGAAATGGATTGCAATTTGAAAAAAATAGGCTAAACTTTTCAAATTCTTTCAGCGTGTTGAAATAAATCGATATTAAATGGTCATGGTTTGTTTTCTGTTAATGAAATTAAGTTAATATGTTCCTTTAAATGTTCAAACACAATGTTGGGCATGGATAAAGTTAGCTAGCTAAAGTTAGCTAAATTTAGCACAGTTTTTACCAGAAATCTGCGAAATCCTCATGACCATGCCCCTTTAAGACTTCAGAAGATTGACACATAGTTGTGAAGAGGTGTAGGTATGTGCATCATGAAATGACTCAGTGACTTGGTTACTTTCAAAAAGAACTAAAAGAGTCAATCAATGAACAAAACTGCGAAAACTGAAAATTCCATACTTTTAATGATGACAATGAATAACAATGCATATGCACGAAATTAGATTAGAATGTTCTGGTAGAATATTGTGCCACTCAACTGTAGTCAACTCTAAATTGTTGCTAGAATTTAGTGTAGTTACTGTTCATTGACATCAAGCCCCCATGAATTTTCTGCTTGATGTTTTTAATGTTCATGGAATGGCAGGTGTACTTACTTCAGCCTTGGTACAACAAAAGCTACAAAAGATATTCCAGCTGTAACAATGGTCATAAAAATCTTCATGGATAGTTCTACAGTAATACGAATTCCCAGAATCTTAAGACCCATGTCTGATTCACACCATGCAATGTACTGAAATAGCTGCATATCCTCAAGAGGGAGTTGTGTCGACACGGGCGTCACTTGTAACTGGTACCTCTTGGCAGCCTGTACAACTATGCGATGCACAGCAGCTGCAACAATGGCTGGAGGATACAGTTTGACAATAATACTCATTAAATCAAAAATTACACCACCAACATACTGCCATAACTGATATGTACTGCCAAATGAAGAATCAAAGTAAGCAAAACTAAATATGATCAGGTCTGCTGCATGATATGCAAGAGCAAATGAAATGATTATGTGGAAATCCTTCTGTGTTCTTTCCAATGAAGTTTGTAACTGGGAATGTTTTTGCATGATGGTTACTGCTCTGCATTCTCTCGACTTCATTTCATCAACGACAATGTCAATTTGTACACTGTGAACATGGCAGACAAATCCATACATGCTAAGCCATGTTCCCCACCAGCCTGTAGTATATATAGCAGCCACAATGTAAGCTACATAATGCCATGATTTGGACAAGAATGGAAGCCAGTGAACTATGAAAAATGCTGCTCCAAGGCCCCATAGACAAAGAGACATCAAAGTGTACCATTTTGCAATTCTCTTCAGTTTCTGGTGCCATTCATCTGAAACACTCTGCACGCTGAAAACGAGCTCAACAAACTGTCCTCGCTTAAAATAATACACAGTAAATATGAAAGGGCAAAGTAAATTGAGACATGTGGGCACACTGTTCATGATCTCTCCCAAGCGAATACCGTCCTTTTTAAACCCATAGTGCACAAAATCCAAACACATAATGGCTGCCAGGCTTCCTAGCCATAAAACGTAGACAAAACCGCCATAAACACGCCAAATAAAGTCAAGTTTTCCGTTTCTAGGTTTCCACATACCCAGAATCTGCAGGATGTAGAAGCAAGGTCGTACAACATCCGGTGAATGTGGTTCTCGATCAACAGCGGACGGAAGAAGACGGGTTCTTTCCTCGTATGAAGAACTCATTTCATTCAAGTATCTTGAGTTAACATGAGCACTTTCACAAACCTCTACAACTGCCATTGTTCCTTCCGCGAATTCGCAAAGGCGTATTAAAACTAGTACGTCAACAACACCTCCCGCATAAACACGCCTTCGTTCGACACGTGTTCGAAAGAGAAAAACAAATGAATGATGAAATGATTCAGTAACCTTGCGCTGACAAGGTAAAAGGGAGATCGGATCTACGAACTATGATCGGATAACACGAAAAAAGAAACCCTACGTCCACTGATCTGTGAAAATTTCAATCATAAACCAAGGGATAAACCGGAAATGAGATCGCCTGCCTTTGGAAAAACAGGAAATGAAATGCCCAATAAATTCATTTCATAGGCAAATAGGTGATCGTGGAGTCAACACTGAATTAAACGATCAATTGATTTACTGAAAGTGAAGAAGCTATTGCAAATTAGCCTTCTGTGCCGAGAAATTCTTTATTTGCATCGCAGGTGAAGAAGCGCACCTTCTTTCGGCTTGTCACGCAATATGCGAAAAGGAGAGAAATCTGGGAACGATGTCTTTGCAATACAATCTGGGGGTTTCGCAGGCCGGAAGTGGACTTTCAGTTTTCAAGTTCCAACAAAATCACCGATGTTTGTTAGGAAAACGCAACGAAAGGCTGCAAACCATGGCTGAAGACGAAGATTGGGAAAATGCGTCAGTGAAGTCAAGGTATATGAGACAAGTGAATTCTTCATGCGATTCTTACGAGGTAGATCGAGGACCTCATTCGCCGGATGTTGTTCGACCTTGCTACTACATCCTGCAGATTCTCGGCATGTGGAAACCCAGAGACGGAAAATTCGAATTCATCTGGAGTGTGTATCGCCGTTTTGTCTATGTCTTATGGCTTGGAAGTCTTGCAGCCGTTATGTGTTTAGATTTTGTGCACTACGGCTTGAACAAGGACAGCATTCACGTGAGAGAAATTATGAACAGTGTTTGCACTTGTCTGGTTTTCTTGTGCCCGTTTATGTTTACTGTGTATTACTTTCACCGAGGACAGTTTGTTGAGCTTGTTTTCAGCGTACAAAATGTTTCAGATGAATGGCACCGGAAGCTAACCCGCATTGCAAGATTGTACACCTTTATGTCAGTTTGTCTCTGGGGACTTTGTGGTGCCTTTTTCATGGTTCACTGGTTTCCTTTCTTCTCCAAAACCTGGCATTATGCCGTGTACATTCCAGTTGTCATATATCTTGGAGGGTGGTGGGGAACATGGTTGAGCATATACGGGTTTGTTTGCCACGTTCACAGCCTACAAATTGATTCTCTTGTAGAAGAAATGAAGTCGAGAGAATGCAGCTCAACAAACATTGTGTACAAACACTCTCAGATACTTACCTCACTGGATAAAACCCAGAAAGATTTCTGTTTCATCATTTCATCAGCACTAGCATACCACGCATTAGATTTGATCGTTTTCAGTTTTGCTTATTTTAATTCTGCCTTTGGTAAAAACTATCCTATATGGCAGTATGCTGGTACTGTAATTTATGACTTAATTAGTATTATTGTCAAGCTGTACCCCCCAGCCATTGTTGCAGCTGCTTCACACTGCATAGTAGTACAGGCTGCCAAGAGATGCCAGTTACAAGTAACACCAACATCAACACATCTCCCCTTTGAGGAAATGAAGTTACTTCAGTGTTTGGCTTGGTGCGAGAAAGACATGGGTCTCAAGATTCTGGGAATTCGTATCACTGTAGAACGAGCCATGAAGATTTTTGTGACCATTGTTACAGCTGCTGTGTCATTTGTAGCTTTTGTCATACCACGGCTGAAGTAATCAACATTTGTAACCTTGAACTTGATCAGTGGATATAACCTTCATAAAATATCAGCAAACTTTGTGTAAAGATGGATTTCCACTGTCAAATCATTTTTTTTTTTTGTTTTTTAATGTGCATACAGCCATATATTCAACTGGCTATACATATGTGATGAAACTTGTGGACGATAAGTGAGCAGCTTGCTCAAGTTCAAGCAAGCTGCTCTCACTAAAACAGTTGATACTCAACAGTTTATGTTTAAGCAAGTCTCAAATGTTTTTTACACACTTAACGCCACTTAATGTCAGTATGCACATAAAATCATGCCACAGGGGCCCAGAGGGAAAAAATGAGGGGGGGTGGGGGGTTGAAAAAATCTTGGAATTCAACAATAATCACTAATATAAATAGGTCCTAAAAGGAGACATGGGTTTCAGCTGATGATCGGGGGTAAAGCAGTGATTTTCAGTGAATGCTTGTTCTTGATCTAATGATGATAATGATGATGATGACGACGACGATGATGATGACAATGATGTTAATCAAGTGACTGTTGATCTTACTCGAATGTGATATCCCACATCAGAAGATAAGCTGACATGCAGAACACCATTTTTCCTTTGATATGGCATTGTCAACAAATGACAATGTAATGCAACTTGTCATTCACTTCATAACCTCTGTTACACCAGTGGTCCCCCAGAAATAATAACTTGATTGGCAGTTGATACACACAAATTATAGGTAGCAATCTTTTTAATGCTATTTTATAAATTAACATATAATGTAATTTTAACAGTTATTTTTTATAGCAGAGCCCGCACACACAGCGCACCACCAGAACACCATTGGTAAACAAATTTGATAACCAATCGATGCAAGAAATTTTGGTTCTGATGTCAGTGTTCGTACACCCGTACGTCCTCCCGTACAGACTCAGGAGGAGGGTGAGGGGCGTCCCAAGGCAACCCGACAGGGGGAGGAGAATGCCATCTTTTCTTGGCAGGAACTCGTGCGGCGCTTTTGAGCAACCAGCATAGCAAAACAGTTGTTCGACAGTGATGAAGTTTTAAACTTGAGAAAAGTCATCCAATCTTTATGAATGGAAAAAGGCAAAAATTTCAAGTTGGTGAAAGGCGAAAAGTTCAAGTTATGAAATTTGCCTTCAAGGAGTCATCTTTGTTGTGTTCAGTGTTGCGAACTCGGTCGGCACATGGCTTGAGTTTGTAGTATTTGGCTGCAGTCTGACGCCAAATATAGCAGGGCAAGTGCATTTTTTTTTCTGTCCACAACCATGGTTTTCCAGGTAAACATCTTCCAGGTAAACACATGGTTTTCCAGGTAAACACCGGTGAGTGAATTCTGTTTTTTTCTGTCCACAACCATGGTTTTCCCAGGTAAACACCTGCATGTTTTTCTCGGTATTTAGGCTTGTGGAAAAATTTTTCATACATGTAAATATCATACTAAACTGGTTAAGGTATCAGATACATATGCTTTGAAGTAAATCAGGGTCTCCACCAAAAAGAAAGAAAACGAGTAAGGGGTAACTAACTCTTAAGGTTCAAGACATATGGCTCAGAAATGAAAGAAAACTAAATCTTATAGTACAAGGTTACTTGTTCTTATCAGGATTGAATGTAACTCTTTACCAACTTAATCATGTAACTTGTCACTTTTGCTTTCTCTTTATCACATTTCTTTTCATTGCTTTACTTTAGAAAATGAAATGAAATAAAATTAAAGAAAAAAGATTGATTGTTAACTAGCAATGAAACACCACTAGCTGAAACATCTTTTGCTTGTACATTTGACTCAAAACTCTCTGAAAGTCTGAAGCAGTGAGGTCTGTCTTAACTCATTTACAGACGTTTGTGTCAATGTTCAGCAATGCTGGGAAGTCTTCATCATTCTTCACTCCCCAGAAGTCTTCATACCTATATACACCCTAACAGCACCTCTTTTGCATTGGGATGTCAACCATGATATCACTGCAGGAACTCTTTCCTGTTTCCTTGTTGGTTAAGCCTCTCAACAATTAAGAATGAACCGGGCCAGCTCAGAATGATTAGTACCCCATCTCTACTTTTGTCTATTAATTTAATGTTTTTAAAACAATCACTAGAACTACAAAAGTAATACCTTCCTCTTGTCATGAGCCGGCAATCGCCTGCGGAATTCCTAATAAAACAATAAAACAAAGTAAGAGCTCCAGTAACTTAAAAATGTTGCAATGTCACATTTTTTTTTAACAGTTTTCAGACAACGTGTAACACGCATCACACATCACTTCTCTTTGCACCAGAAGGTGCGTAAGGCCATAGTCTTGTAAACAGTAACACTGAAGCGAAATTTAGGCTCATGGAGCAAATCCTGGATTTGCCGACTTGATTTTTGTTTTTGTTTGTTTGCTTTTGAAACAACTGCAGCCCAGGCCATGGTATCATCACAAGACACATTTAACATCTTTAATTGTCCAAAAACACAACATATATTTTAGAATAAAGAGCAACAGCCACTAACTTACACCCACTGATGTGTGAACTTTATTGTGTTTTCAAGTAGATGTGGACTAGTTTTATCCGACAGAAGAACTTGATTTTCACAATGCTCTATTGTTTTGCCAATCCTTATCAATTAGAAAGAAATGTGTCTACATGCATGCACTGAAGGGAACAGTGCTCTCGAACTGGCAGTGTTTGCATGTTCAAATATTGCACATGTCGTCACAATGGTTACAGACTACGAGCAGTCTCTCTTTCCACTCAGCGATAGTCGAGGAAAATGAACAAGCAAGCGAGCACAAAATTACCTGCCACGTTGAAGTCTACAATGTTTAAAAATTTCTACAGTTCTTAATCAACAACAAAAGTATTATTGATGCTTAGGCGCAGCATGCATACAAACCTAAATTTGATTTGAAGATGACATTGTGGCTTTAAAATGATGATGTTGGGAGAAAATGTGCTGGTACTGGACTCCATCACTTCAGCCTCTACCAATAAGGACTAAATTTTACCCCATACAAGCCCTGTCATCTCAAAATCGAGTTTTGTTTATAGTTAAGCAAACCTGCATGGATTTGTATTTTTCTCCACCAGACATGAGCTTTCTTTGCTGTTCTTCTCTTAGAAAATGGTCCAAGACAGGATCTCGTTGCAAACATCTGTCCCCAGATCCCGCTCCACTAGACACAAGCAGGTCACTTGGAGGATAGCAAGCAACTTGATCAGCTCCAGCAGTTAACTGATTTCCATATGTTGCAGTGCTCACTGTGCATCCCATGTCTACAAAAAAAGATGCATGGCTCACAATACAAAACTAAATTTGACTTGAAGATGACATTGGAAAAATAATATCTCTCCACTGATCATCGAAACTTTTTTTGTAAATACTTGTTATAAAAGCTTGGTTAGAAATGCACAGAAATGCTTGGCTTTATTTTCCCATTACCTGTCATTGTCCATCTTTATGATGTAAAAGAAAGAAAGATCACAGGTGTAGGCACTTGCCATAAATTTTATGATGCCCCTTTTTGCAGACCATCAGTGCTATGAATCAGCTTGCAGAACTGGTTCTGATCAGCAAACTGGTTAGAATTTAAATAATGTGTGGCATGACATTTTCATGGGATCTAATTTTCATGAATTTTGCTGATTTTCCATTGATCTGCAAAAATAAACTCCCACTAAAAAATCATCTGCAAAAATTTTCTCCAGGTATTTAGGTTACTGAATTTCAGTTGAGTTGACTGAGAATGTAATATTAGAATCCTTCTTTTTACAATCACAACAAGACGAATAGGTCTCTGCATTCTTTGGGTAAATTTGATAAAAACCATACAAGAGACCGTCTCCTGCCAAAGAGCAAAAAATGGTTGGCTGCATGTTTCTTCCAACCCAGATAGCATACAAAATCACACCTATTGGTAGCTTTAAGTTATAAGTTAAATAAACAAGACAATATTACTTCTCTTGCCATTCTGTACAAGTTACGTACGTCAAATACGTAACTTGCAAGAGACCCGCAAAAATTTGTTCCCTGCGGTAAAGTCTAAAATTGAAATTCACAAAAATGTGTTCCCATGAAACACAAAAAAATTGGCAATCTGTGAAATTACGGTCCCGCGAAAATTTCATGCCATCGGTACCTCACGACCAGAATTGTTAATGATCACAGATGTCTTTTTAAACAGCTTGGCACGCAACTTGTCTTGTGCAGTACTGTTCTTCAGTAAGTTATCATGTGATGATCACAACTGACCAACTCACTCGGTTTGATAGCCCAGTTGGTAAGAACATTGCACTGCTATCACAAGATCATGAGCTTGATCCCTGTTCACAACTGAATTTTTAAAGGTTTTCTAGGCAGCTCCTGAACGTGGTAATGTCCCTGACCACTTTTTCATAATTTTCACAAAATGTTTCATCAACAGATGCATCATACAATTATTTGATCACATTTTTCTTCAGTGGATACCTGATAATGTTGAACTTGCATGAACATTTCTCAACAAAACTGCCTTTCATTTCCTTTATTCCTTTTTCTGAAGTTTGTGTTGGGTGAGTTGGGCAATTTCATGTATTCATATAGTGGGAAACGCCACTAAGATAAAAAAGGGCGACAAATGGAGAGAAGACTGTGGAGAGTGCCACCCCTCATCTCCTCTTCTTTTCTTCCCTCACTCGCATCACAACTCCTCACTATCTAAATATCTACAACAGGCTTATTATTACCTTCATCCAAGTTCATTTCATTGCAAGTTAACTACCAATATTAATAAAAATCATTTTGCTATTACCTTCACCCACATTCATACCATTTCAAGTAAACTACTAATAAAATAAATATTAATAATGATCATTTTGTTAGTACCTTCATCCACGTTGTTCTCCTCTCTCGGGTATGTCCATCCTTCAGAAGAGTCATGCAAATCTCTTTCAGTTAACGGACCAGCCTCTGCTCCAACAGAACCTGAGTTCATTTCATCTTTTTTATTCAACCATTTTTCAGATGTTTTATTCCAGTCTCTGTAACACAAAGATCCGGCATCTTTTCCACCATAATCTGCATTCATTTCATCGTCATGACATGGCTTTTCTTGAGGGTCATTGGACCTGTTTCTTTGCGTTAATCGCTCTGAGTCTGTTCTGTCATAAGCTGAGTACATTTCACCTTTTTCATGTAACTTTTCTTGAGGCACATGATACCAGTCTTCATGGTGTGATGGCCCTGCACCTGAAGCACCATCATCATTACTTTCATCTGCTCTTATTTTATCCAGTAGCTCACTTATCCTTTCTTCATGATGACTTTCCATGGTAACAAAAGCACGCTATTAAATAAAATGAGATATGAATTGGACTCCCAAATTAATGGATTATACTAGCCAATGTCATCCAAAGACTACTTTCAATATACCTAGTATAATCAAAGGAGCTCATGGACAGAAACATGTTTTTTGGGGGGTAGCAGGGATTATTGAAATTTACTTAAATGAGAAGAAGTATTTACACCTTGTGCCCTGATTTGAAATATTTGATAAAAAAATTAAAGAAAATGCAAGGAAATATTTAACAATTATTTGCCTCAGGCTCAGTAAATATTGGCGATTATTTACTGAGCTTCAGCTCAGTAAATGTTCGCCAATATTTACTGAGCCTGAGGTGAATAATTGTTTTAGTATAATTTTAAGATGTGGACATCAAAAAGTAAAAACAAGGGCTAAAACTTAACAAAAAACACACGAAAAAAGCAACTTAACTTAGCAGCCATGCCTTGAAATGTTATATTCGCCTATAAAGCATTAAAATTATACTAATATAATATAGTATTATATATACATCCCTTCAAATGTGTCTACTTGCTCAATAATGAATGGTGATTTGCTTTGCAAAATTCCAGATTCTTACAATTTTTTAAATTTTGCCCAAAAAGCTACTCCACTTCTGATCAAGCATGACTGCAAAATTTACACTATGCATGTGTGCACGCACACAATAAAATCAAAAGTTTTTTGCTTCTGAAAGCAGATGTATTGTTTCTCTAAATAAAATTATTGGCTAGGAAAGCGGTGCTTAGTAAACACAGACTAATTTGCAAAACTGCTTTGAAATTTGATATACAAGTGGCTTTCATCAACGTGCAGAAAATTTCAGCAATTTTCTTTTTCAAGATTGTTTTGTTAAAATGCAGCCATAGTTTTTTACATCAGAATATATTTCATTTACCAAGTTTCTTCAAGAAAAGCTACAATAATGCAAAGCTTCATCCAAAAAAGCTAAAATAAACAAAGTAAAAACCCCACTGGGCACAGGGTTCATACCCTTTTAACATTTTGAAATTCCAGGACTTTCCATGACCTTTCCCAGGACCTTTTGACATTTTCCATGACCTTAATGTAGCCTTTCATTTACAAAAAAAGGTGAAGTAGATCCAGTTAATGACTCATTAATTTTCTCTTCTTGTGATTTTCATTCACAGAAAAAGCAACTGCCAAATCTATTTTGTACAAAACCCTTGAAGAACTTCATTTTCCATGACTTCCCATGACCAGTGCTTAATTTCCATGACTTTCCAGGTTTTCTATGACCCGTATGAACCCTGTGGGCATGATTGTTTTCCCATAGGATTTCCTATTGTTAGTTTAAGCACAGGTAACCAAAGCGTAATATGAGAGTTTGTATGGAGCTGAAATTCGATCGAAAATAATCGGCAGTTTTGCGCCGAAAATGCATTAAAATCGAAACAAAGTTTAAAAAACCTTACCTGTTGTGTGTTTGCTGTGTTTTTAATGCTTTTCCGAGCTTCCGGAGGCCGTTTTGGACGATTTTCTGCTTAACGGTCGACGCGACGGCATGTCACGTACTAAAGAGAGCTAAAGGTAGGAAAACGGGAATTCAAAATTGCCAACCGACACTCGAGGTCCCGATCAAAATATCCGCTAAAAATCGATTCAATCTAAAGTCAGCGCTTTAAAACCACAACACATTTCAAAAAGGATAAATCTCCTACCTTTCTATGTGATTCAATTGTCAAATAGTTTATCTCTCGAAGTACAGCCCTGCATTAAAAACGAACTAACTTTTCGAAATCGCCGCCATCACAGGCTTGTAAGGAAAAGAGGGTCAAAACTAACGGTCAAGCCTGGGACAAAGCGCCAAATTTCGCTCCACCAGGGGACGACTTGAGTGACTTCCATGTCGCCAAACTCACCCTCTCTCCGGTAAGTCAAGTTCTATACCTGAATGCGACCCGCGCGCGATTTCCCGCCGAAATTTGAGCGGTACAACACTTGATTTACTGGAGAGGGGGTGAGTTTGGCATTTGGCGACGCAGAAGTCACTCATGTCATCCCCTGGTGGAGCGAAATTTGGTGCTTTGTCCCAGGCTTGACCGCTAGTTTTGACCCTCTTTTCCTTACAAGCCTGTGATGGCGGCGATTTCGAAAAGTTAGTTCGTTTTTAATGCAGGGCTGTACTTCGAGAGATAAACTAATTGACGATTGAATCACATATAAAGGTAGAAGATTTATCCTTTTTGAAATGTGTTGTGGTTTTAAAGCGCTGACTTTAGATTGAATCGATTTTTAGCGGATATTTTGATCGGGACCTCGAGTGTCGGTTGGCAATTTTGAATTCCCGTTTTCCTACCTTTAGCACTCTTTAGTACGTGACATGCCGTCGCGTCGACCGTTAAGCAGAAAATCGCCCAAAACGGCCTCCGGAAGCTCGGAAATGTGATAAAAACACAGCAAACACACAACAGGTAAGGTTTTTTAAACTTCATTTCGATTTTAATGTATTTTCGGCGCAAAACCGCCGATTATTTTCGATCGAATTTCAGCTCCATACAAACTCTCATATTACGCTTTGGTTACCTGTGGTTGAAGGCAATAAATCTCATCCCGGAGGGGGGAATCCATATTTAAAGTGAATTTCTTTGGGTAACAAAAGGATAACGATCACTGCACACCTGTTTTAGCTCTCTTGCTGCTTTGTTCCGTTTCCCTTTTGCCGCATACCACAAGCCGATCTGTTTCCCTGACAGCCCTGAAGGATGACGGCCACGCCCACCTCTCCTCCCTCCGCCTCTTGAAAACTCAGACTTGTTTTGAATACCTTTACCGTTGATTGCAAGAGGTAAAATAAAAAAGGTTAAGACATAGCAAACTTCGATCCATCACCATTTATGAAAAATATTACAACAAAACAAAAGCACTTCAAAAATAACATAAAAACATAGTAACAGCACCTGAAAATATGTTGGCTGAGCTAAAAAAAACTTCAGAAAAACATGAACTACACAGCATACATACCTCCTCGGTGCATCTTCAAATTTCCAAGGTTAGCTACAAGGTCTGTTTGTACTGTAATCAACGCGCTTGAAATTGAACTACATCGATTTATACGACTGAATGAGCGCAAAGACGCCCATAGGCTTCGCCGCATTTACCAAACGCGAATTCAGAACAAGAGTGGCCCCACTCAACTTAAAATAAAACACGGCATTTTATCGTTGTGAGTGCCGCCATTGCCGCCATCTTGATTTCTCCTGGTCACTAGATCCCCTCTGTCATATTACCTGGGAAGGACTGGAGGCAAGTGAGGCTAAAACGCGCGCATCCCAAACAAATAGTGACCGCTGAATCCCGCTGAATTAACTTCGAATGAACACTGTATTTTTCTATTTTCATATTTCATTTTATTTCCTTTTCTGTTATTTTGGATTATTGTTGTAGTCTAATACATAGGCATGTCGGAGCCTTCTGACGCTTCTGAAGCAGCATTTAGCCCTGCTGTATCCAGTTTTGTATGCAGTAAGCAGGAGTTAGTGGTAAAAAGGAATATTAGGTGCAATGTGAATGGAAGAGAGATTGTCATATTCTACCACAACGGAGATTTCTATGCCATGGACCAGCGCTGCTATCGTAAGTTAAACTTAACTATCTTAGAGCTTTCTTTTTTCCGTTGTGGCATATAATTCATGCCGCACCGTCACTATAACAGGGCAGGAATGTGCCAAATATCTGAAATTCAGAAATAGGGTTACCGGGGGGGGGGGGGGGGGTACCTCCTAGTAATAGGCAAATGGGGATGTGCCGCTGGATGGGGTCGCATTTTCACGACTCGACTGACTATAATGGAGTTGCATTTTCAGTAGGAGCTAATACAATTACTAGAATGGGGTCTCACATTTGCTGGATTTCAGGGGTAAGTAAATTCCAGGAAGTAGGGATTTGGGGTATATTTGCCCAAAAGTGACTAACATGGGGTCTTTAATTGGCTACGGAATAGACTCTAATGGGGTAGGGGTTCGGAGAGGCCAGCGGCACACACCCAGCAAAAATTGACCTAAGTATCCCCTCCCCCCAGGCTTTGGTGGCCCCTACCTGTCCCAAGCCCCTGCTCACAAAATTTATACCTGCCAACTGTAGGAATTTTTTTTGAAGTGCAGAGGCAAGTTAGGGATTGATTGACTTCAAAATGATGGTTTTAAGCGGCTGGACGTCTGACTTTAGCATTTGTACCCAACGTTTAGTTTGATGTCTATTTATTTATGTATTTATTAATTTATTAAATTGAGGAGTTTTCTTATGTTGGAAGGTAATGTCTGACGCTACATTCCAATATAAGACTGACGATTCCTGCTTCACAGAACACAACGAAAAGTTTGTAATCGTTGGGGTGAGTGAACATCAATAAAAATCCTAGATTGTTGAGATCTTCCCCCATGCCCCTCCCCTCCTTGTTTGGAGTTCAGACTATATGAAATAGGCCCCTAGCCTCTCTAATAAACACCACCCCCCCCCCCCCCCCTTTCCCACTTGCCTCCCCAATCAGGGTTCAGAATGTAAATACTGGTTGAAATGACAGGAAAGGTTAAGGTGTTAAACGCTGATTATCATTGTGCCAATAGCCCTGGAAACTTGATCTTCAACGCTAAGAAGTACCATTGAGTCAGGATTTGGGTAACGATCTAGTTGGAAAACAGCTCTGACTTGTTTATAGTAGGCATGTAACACTAATATTCATGCATTTTTTTTCATGACAAGATGCTGGAGGTCCTTTGGAGAAAGGAGACATAGAGGTAACTAAATCTTACCTGAACACCATAGTGTTTCCAGAGACTGTTTAGAGCCTCTTAGGTGTGCAGAGAGCAGGAAAATTACGTTCCTGTTATCCGATTCAAGCTCCTCTTCTGTATCCTCTTGCACACTGTAGTTATGCCTTGTAAGGGAAAAAGAACCCGTGGACAATCTTCTCATACAACACAACAAAGGGAAGGGTTGGAAAAGGGAATCTGTTACTTGAAGTTTTGCCTCATTTTATTCTTTTTCACCTAGTCTTTTCTACAGACATTTTCTACAAAATTGTGCAAACCTTGAATAGAATTTTGATTGATGTATGACTCCTACAGCTATAATGGTTGGTTGCATGGCTATTTTAGATTTATGAGGTACATACATATTTGAAGGGCCCGGTGGAAAAAGGGCGTAAGTGACGATTTGAGGTTAAAATCGAAATTGCTCCTATTTAGCTGAACATTGGCACACAGGCTGGTTTTCATGTAAGGAACGCTGTTGCGCACTTATTTCTTGACCTGAGATCTAAAATTTGAAGAATTAGCGTATTACTTTTGCGTGAGAAGTGTTGTTGAACTGAACTCGCTCAAGTGATGCGTGAAAGATTTCTTTTGTTCTCTGCCTGAACTAAAACAAAGGAATTCAACCTAGAATCCGCAGTCCTGTTGTTTTCTTTGTGTCAGTTTTAAGCAAAAGTAATACGCTAATTCTTCAAATTTTAGATCTCAGATCAAGCAATAGGTGCGCAACGGCATTCCTCACATGAAAACCAGCCCGTGTGCCAATGTTCAGCTAAATAGGAGCAATTTCGATTTTAACCTCAAATCGTCACTTACGCCCTTTTTCCACCGGGCCCTTCATTTGTAAATTTGACCTTGCATACATTAATATTTATTTTGTTTGACCTTGTTTCACAAAGGAAGTAAAAATCCATAACTTTGTGCTTACATAACCAGATGGAAACACTCACTTTAGATAGCCTGCATTGCAGATAGTTTTTGGCAGGGAGCACTGGACTAGTAAAAGTTCAATCCCCCGGTCTCATTTATGAACTTGCCCCAACTCTCCACATCCAAAATGGTGGTTTGAACATACAAAGGATTATACAGTACTTTCTTGCCCAAAATATGACCACACTGAAAGCTAGTAGTTAGTCCACAACTCTCATCTGTCTCTCATCCGAACTCCCTCCTGATCTAGCATCAGGTTATGTAAGGCAGCTCATTTCTATTTCTAAATATTGTGTATAAAATACTTTTTAGGACATTGGAGGAAGATGGTGCATCGTTTGTCCGTATCACAAACAGAAAATCACTCTGGATACTGGTGAGGGTTTGCACTACTCCATTGATCCTAAAGATCTAAAGAAGCCACCAAGACTGTGTTCCAAAGGGGCTGTTCAGAGAGTACACCAGGTTCATGTCAAAGAAGACAAAGTGTTTGTCACATTATCAGATACAAAAGAATACATACCTTCAGATTACTTTTATTCCAAGAAAGTAGGAAATGATTAAAATTTGAACATTCTTCAACAAAATAAAATTCTTTTTATATATGTGACCCTTCACGCGAAAAGGGGGCTTATCCAAATTTCACGCTATGGCTATTTTCGCGGTCTTGGCCGTGAAATGAAGAAAAATTATTGGAATGTGAGTGAAATTTCTCCAACACACCGTGAACACGCCATGAAAAAAGTCACGGCCAGCGTGAAATATTTCACGCCGTGAAAAAGGTCATAGTCATTAGTCGCCGTGAAATATAATATTTCACGCCGTGAAAAAGGTGATAGTCTCTGCGAAACATTTCACGGCGTGGACAAATTTACTCCTTACGTTTTACGTGAACATCACTCTCCTACCGTGAATGTTGTTGTATTATTAAATCACGCTTACCTACGGGGGCGCATTTCAGTGATTTGCTTCAAGCATTGAAGCTTGAAAGTCATTATCATTCAAAATCGATACAATCGGTTCCGAAGATCAGGTGTTGACGGCTACACAGGCGTTTGTTATTGCGTTTCCCTGCTAAAAAACACGCAACTTCAGTTTGTTTCTTTTGTGTTTATAGAACAGATTTTCATTTACGAAAACGCAACAGAGTGTTCGCAAGTTTTATCTTTGCATGACGAACGTGACATATACTTTTAGGCATGTATAGTTCAATTAAAAAGAAAAAGAGATTGCGAAACGTGACTCCGTCATGTCGCGAATCAGGCGAATATTGTCGTGTATAAATTAACGGACTTTTTTTCAAGCATTTCACCAAAATCTAATCTTTTCAAATAGAGCTTGCAAGTTTCTTCTCTACCGTTTTAAAACTCTCGTGGAAAGCGAAGTATTCACGAATAATAATATTGTACAATATTGCTGGCTACGCCAACGTTGCTAGACTCCGTGGTGCCAAACATGTGCTGTCTGTTTATTGCGTCTGTTTATCATATCTGAAAGATATTGATCACAACTTTACAGGCAATTTTTGTCAAGCCGTTTTGTTTTGTTTGTTTGTTGAGTTTTTCACAAAAATTTAATAACGCACTTTTGTACAATTCAAAACGATTTAATTACTGTAGAGAATTTGCGTAATAGATATCTTGTTACCACAGCGCGTGATGTTTTAGTTATCTGTCAGTTTTAGTTCATTCTTTTGATTTTCTTGTTAAGATTCGACTATCGCGGAGATTCTTTTACAAATTTTCCGTTTATTCGACTTGTTCAATGTTGCTGCAGCGGAGAGAAAAACAAAGGAACGCAGGTTAGATTTCATGACGTGAAGTTTCTTATCACGGCCGATCAATTTCACGGCGTGAAAATTTTCACTCTTAATTTCACGGAGTGAAAGTTTACAACGATCAGTTTTCTGCATTACCGAGTTTCACGGCGTGAAAGTTTCAACTGATCATTCACGGAATGATTAGTTTCACGCCAGGAGTGAAAGTTTTTTAGCACAGAGTGAACACTGCGTGAAATTTTTAATTCACGCTGTGAAAATTCCAAATCACGCACCGTGACCGTGAAAAAAATTCACGCTTTTTAGTGAAATCCATAAGCCCCCTTTTCGCGTGAAGGGTCACATATTTTATGGTTTGTTGATGCATAATTTTTTATAGACGCTTGTCTGTCAGTTGAATCTGTTACACGACTGCATTGATTCATACTCCTAAGAAAGTCAACAGTTTTCAAGGTGAACGTCACTCTAAAAATGGACACAACAGCCATCAAACAAGCTGTGCTGTACAACAGAATTCTGATAATTTACATGGCCCCAGAGATTCACTTACTGAGAGAAAAGTTTACTGAAAGTTGTTGAGGGTTGATCTGCCCCAGGCTGCCCTAAAATGGACACAAAGCAGGCACTATACTTAAATCTAGTCTCATGTCAGTCTTCTCTGCTGCCAAAATGAAAGGGCACAAAATTTGGATGTGATAAATTTGGTACTAAATTTACACAATTTTTCGCAAGTATGATTAATTAAAGACTAACAGAGCAGTTGAAGAAATGAAAGGGTTTTCCACCCTGCAATTGCTAGAGGACTGCACATGTGTCTGACTACACAAGGGGCACAGCCATCAGCAGTCATACTCCAACAACAAGGGTGCTTGATCTCTTTGCTGTCTCTTTGAAATTGTTCTAATAATAAAATCACTAACAGGCTTCCATTCTTTCACAAGACTTGCCACAAGCAGACTGTCATTTTCAAATTGCAAACAGTTATGTCACGCAAGCAATTTATGGATGACTTAGTTTGCAAAGAAAATAACATGCAAAAATTGGTACTGGAAAGGACTTTTAGAAAAAAAGTCTGTTCTATCTATAGCACTAGTTGTTTTGGTGCCTGGAAGATCTTGATCTTGAAGATGTTTATCTTGACTAGCAGCGATCTGCCTGTCTTTGCTTTGCTACTGTCTATTTTTGCAACATATCAGAAACTGAACATTTGGTTGAAAGTGAAGCACCCTCCTTTTGCTAACAAGCTCAAAGGCAGTTAATTCCACTGTTAAGATGCTGGATGATGTCATTTGCTAGAATAACAAAGTGACTGTCAGCTATCTTCTGCTTCACCACCAGGATTCAACTCATCTTGGTCATCATCCTAATATAAAAGCAAGCAACATTATTTAGTAAAATTAAATTATTATAAAAGGAAATTTTCTTCAAGAACGGGGTGCAATAAACAGGGCATTTGATAGTTTCAAACGTGATCGACTCAAGCGGGGTCAATAACAAGATGGTTAGCGCTTACAGAGCTTAAATTAAGTTAAAATAACAATCAATCAAACAAGGTTAGCGTTGTCAACAATTTGATTGTACTGACCTTCATTTCACGGACATCCAAGTCTTCCCCATATTGAATGGCATTGTCAATCTGAACAAGCAAATCTGTGATGGAATCTTCGTCACACAGGTTTAGTGGAAGAAATGATACCATACTGTAATCATCAATCTAAAAACAAATGGTGAGAAGGCATTATCACCCAAGCTATCTCATTTCTTTTAAGTCAGACATTGACCTACTTTACTTCTTCGGGTAAAATCTGTCAAATTCAACTGATTGAACAAGCCAGGTTTTAGGTCTGGTTTCAGTAACAAGGGTATTTACTACTCTCCTTTCCCCTCCCCCCCCCCCCCCCCCCCGCCACAGGATGCTAGTCTATTGCATGGTTAATCAGCCACCAACATGTTACTGGGTATTCGTAAGCTAGCTAGTGCTCTATTCACCTGGGTAGAGAGAGACAATGTGAAGTTAAGGAAACACTATAATAGCGAGGTCAAGAATTGAACCACAAGGAGGATTTGCATATTCACAAAAAATATAAAATGTCAGAGTCCCAGAGGGGTGTAGGGCTAAAAAAATGCAGGGCTCTAGTTCTCCAAAATGAAAAATTCAGCCAATCAGGGCTCTAGGCTCCACTCCTTCATTACAGGGCTCCATTTAGCCTGAATCAGCATTTTTCTCTGGGGCCCAAGGAGAGAAAGGATTTGGGCTCCAGGTGCGTTTCCCAAAAGCCCTGAAACTTTTCAAGTCGATTTCGGGCAGGATAATTCACACTGTATCTTGTAAACAAAGAAGTTTCTAAGCATGAGACTTTCAGACACGCTAAAATAACAGCTTTGTAGAATGAGTGGTTCATATTTTTACAAATGGCTTTTCAGGACCAAAAACTTTTTGGGGCTTTCGAAAAGTGCGCCCAGGCTCCAAAAGCAAAAATTTGGGGGCTCCACTGAATGTCTGCTATTCATGTACCATGTCAAGCAGATACATTAATGTGAAAATATTCAGTAGACTTGAATCAAATACCGTTTTGATTTACGTCCAAATTCTTTTGAAAAAGCATAAATTATTTATAATTATATTTATTTAGTAACGAATACCTGGGAAGCTTTAGCGAAACAATAACAAAACCCATGGAAAGAAACACAAGAATGCATTGACATGGTGTCAAGTGTTCACAAAATCTTGTGGTTGCTACAAAAACCATGAGATAAAAACCATGTCGGACATTTAAGACTTACATGTATTAGTAAGGAAAACTGATCTTTGAATCTATGGACTTACCAACTGAGCCAGAGCTTTATTCAGCTTTCTAAACCTCTTGCTTGTACTTCCTTTAATTTCTTCTACAAGTTGATGTGGATCAGGATCCAAAAACCTATTTACAATCATAGCTCAATCAAGTACTTGAGTAGGGCTCAGATTGCTAAGTAAAAAGGTAATGTGATACACCATCATGTATGCTGTGTGTTGGCCATGGAATGCTGGAGCTAACAAGTTTTCTGTAGGATAAAGCTAGGTGGTTATCAGGGCTGTGAAGAATCTTTTTGGTTTGAGATTCACTATTTTGGTCTTTTTCGTTGGTTGTATGACATTATGGCTTCACATTATACCACAGGCTTACCATTCTCTGTGTGGTGGGCTGTGCATTTATAACGGCTGTACGTGTGTCGGTTTATTAAATAAGCAAAACTAAAGCTGAAATTTAGGAGTTTTAAAACTGAGGGGAATGAAATAAAAACTCATAAAATTGCTGCCATGGGTTTTTGATTTGTGTTTCTGTGGTTATTTTGGCAATTTAAGGCTCACGAAAGCGATGTTTTCAAAATAACGGTCGGACTCGCTCAAAACTAGAGAAAGAGAACAAGGCATGCAACTAGGCGACCCGCAAATTACACTACCCAGTTGAACAATTTCACCAAAAAAGTCGTATTTGCCCAATTCACTCACAAAAAAATCTTAGCCCTCGAAAGAATAGTCTTCGAACAAAGTTTTGGCCAAATTTGAGTTAGATTCAATTGCAGATAGACCTTTAGGATCGAGCCCAGACTTTTGAATACGACCGTCAATTTGCTTTCTCCCTATGATCTGCAAGAAATCCAAACTCAAGGGAATTCGAAGAATGCATTTTTCCGTTAAAATTTGAATTCGTGAGCGACAAACTGCCGTCTCTGGCCTCCCTACGCGAAGCTTTTGGTCTGTGACAAAATTTTCTCTGTGGTCACCCGAGTGGCGAGTTTGACCGACAAAGGACCCAGTTGAAAGACACGTGATTTTTTATATTTCCCCTGCGTGTAGACTGAGGGTCACTGGGCACAAAAATTCAAAACAAAAGAAATGAAAGATGCGGACTCAGGCCAGCCTAAACCGACACAGCCATTATAAATGCACAGCCCACCACACAAACAGAGGATGGTATGCCTGTGGTTATACCTCCACAAGGTCTACAGGTGGGTTTAAAACTTCAGAAACACACATGAAGAGCGAAAGGGTAAAATAAACTGATAAACAGTCAACTTACCTTTCTACCTCTTTCAGTTGTTTCTTGTTTAGCAAGTCCATTTTACTCATCACATTTATATGAGGAATCTCTAGTTGAATCATCGCAGACAGTGCTGACAGAACACCAGCAAAGAACTTGCTGCAGTCCACAACAAACTGAGAGTCAATCAGGAAAACACCACACACACGGAAATCCCACTGGTGTAGGGTTTCCACCAACTGTCGCATAACAGGCATGTGAGTGTAGAGTTCAATTTGGCCTGTGGTTTAGTAAAGAAAAAAACACAAAATAGCCACTGATTAATTAACAAAATAACAAAGACATTTTTTTCCATGTACACTGCTGGTGCCTCTTTCCAGTACAACTCATGCAAGGCCAGATATTTTTTCACATTTTCTCTGTTTCAAACCACTCTTTCAGTCTGAGAAATTAATGTACCAAAACAAACATTATTTGCCCTTAATGCTTTTCACCCACAGATTACTGGAACTAAGTCTGTGTGATTTAGGAGACTGCAGACAAAATCAAAGGGCTTCTTGGAGAAAGGGAGCAAGTGACAATTTGCCCTCAAAATCCAAATCCAGTGAATCTCCCCTAGAACTGCCACTAAGTTACTTCATGCAAAGTCACTACTGGGCAATTATTAGTGATTGTGAAGAAGTAGTATATGCTGGGTCAAAATCGAACCACTTTTTTTGGAGAGGTTATTTTGACTTAAAAGGTTTCTAAACCACTACACAAATATTTGTGCATGCTCACGTGAGTAACTAGAAACACCTGAATTCAACGATAGCGACAGCCCGATTTCCATTTACACTCAAACGAAGAAAACTGTGAACGCTGAAAATATTCCTGGAATGTGTGTTTTGACCAATCGCGCGCGAGACCTTGTAACCGCAGAAAACGAATGGGGTTCTCAGTCACGGAATCAAGTTGGTTCTCGAATTGTTTTGAAAGGCCTCAAGATTTAATCTACATCTTTATCTTATAGGAATTGAAATTACTATTCCTTTCTATCTGAGAGCCACATGCACTACGCAAGCGAAAATATGTTTGAGCGCTTTTGGATAATAAAATTTTTCGACATGGCGGCCCAACGATTAGCGGTCCCAACATTTCAAATAAAAGCAACTCAAGCGACAGTTATTTCACCTTGATGTAAAAATTGCAATGTCCTCCCTTAAAATTCGCCCAAAGCTGCTATTATTTCTGATAGCACAGCTGACTTGATTTATTTAGGCCGAAATCGTTAAATCTTGAGGTCTTTCGAAACAAATTGAGAACCAAATCCTTTCCGTGACTGAGCAACCCATTCATTTTCTGCGGTTACAAGGTATCGCACGTGATTGGTCAAAACACAATGAACATTCCAGAAATATTTTCAGTGTTCACGGTTTTCTTCGTTTGAGTGTAAAGGTAGATGAATGTAAAATATTCTTGAAGTAATATATATAATGATGGCAAAGCAATCATTTCCACACAAATATTTGTGCATGCTCACGTGAGTAACTAGAAACACCTAAATTCAACGATAGCGACAGCCCGATTTCCATTTACACTCAAACGAAGAAAACTGTGAACGCTGAAAATATTCCTGGAATGTGTGTTTTGACCAATCGCGCGCGAGACCTTGTAACCGCAGAAAACGAATGGGGTTCTCAGTCACGGAATCGAGTTGGTTCTCGAATTGTTTTGAAAGGCCTCAAGATTTAATCTACATCTTTATCTTATAGGAATTGAAATTACTATTCCTTTCTATCTGAGAGCCACATGCACTACGCAAGCGAAAATATGTTTGAGCGCTTTTGGATAACAAAATTTTTCGACATGGCGGCCCAACGATTAGCGGTCCCAACATTTCAAATAAAAGCAACTCAAGCGACAGTTATTTCACCTTGATGTAAAAATTGCAATGTCCTCCCTTAAAATTCGCCCAAAGCTGCTATTATTTCTGATAGCACAGCTGACTTGATTTATTTAGGCCGAAATCGTTAAATCTTGAGGTCTTTCGAAACAAATTGAGAACCAAATCCTTTCCGTGACTGAGCAACCCATTCATTTTCTGCGGTTACAAGGTATCGCACGTGATTGGTCAAAACACAATGAACATTCCAGAAATATTTTCAGTGTTCACGGTTTTCTTCGTTTGAGTGTAAAGGTAGATGAATGTAAAATATTCTTGAAGTAATATATATAATGATGGCAAAGCAATCATTTCCTGTCACTTCAGCACAAAAGACAATCTTTGATGTGGCATTAACTGCGGAGGAGCAAGAAAAACTTGCACCGCCATTAAGCCCAGGGCAGTATCAACCTGTACGCCCACCTCGCACCAGAAAGGATCAGAGAAGAAAACAAATTCTTGAACAATTTGATCCTTTGAATGAGAATTACGTTGCAGACACTCTCATCAACCGTCAACACCCCAATTGGTTTGAAATTGCTAATTATAACAATGTTTTTTAAGAACACGGTAGGCAAATTATCAGATGGCAATTTCGTTTTAATCTAAATAATTTATTAGTTTCACAAATGATGGATAAAATTTGTGACTCTGTTCACAACAGGTTTAAAATAAATTACTCTTACATCTATCTTCTAAGAAATATTGAAATGAACAAAACTCTCGTTTGGTTTCAAGATAGACAGAAAAGTCCTTGGTTTGCTACTCACGGTAACGCACAAGCGTGGTTGGAACAGCAAAAAGAAAGACGGTTGGGTGGTGAAAACATTAACCGACCGAACACAAAACTTGTGTTTGAAAAGCACCTGTTGGGCCAAATTAAAGTTATTTTAGACCAACAACCGCTGAGGGTTGGAAAAGGGCGCTTACCAAATTAGTAGTGCATGAAAAAAGGATTAATCGCTCTCGATAATTTTGATGATAATCTGTGTGTTTCGATGTTTAGCAGTACACTGTGGGTCTCACAAGCAACATAATTTACGAAAAACAAGAAAGCTTGAGAGAGAATTTTTCACATTGGACGGCATTCCAAATGAAATTGTAGAATTTCAACACATTCCATTCATTTCAAAACATTTCAATCAAGAAATTATTGTGTATGATGTGACACCGGAGGGGGCTTTTGCGTTAAAGGGTTGGTTTAAAGACGATATCAGGGAGGCGAGGGAGGTGTTGGGGGAGGATGAGGAGTGGGTGTTGGGAGGGTTGTCCAATACACCCAAACTGACTCGATTCGTCTAAGGTAGTGACGACTCGTCTCAATTCGACTCGAATCGTCCTTTGTGTAGTCGATTCGACTAACTGAAAAGTCGATTTGCAAGTCACTTAGAAAAAATCACACAAGAAGGCGAACAGGGAGGGTAGGAAAAGTGGTCGAATCGACTCGATTCGAGTTGATCTGACTCGAATCGTCCTTTGTGTAGTCGATTCGACTTACTGGAAAGGCGATTTGCAAGACACTTAGACACAAAAAGGCGAACAAGGAGGGTAGGAAAAGTGGTCAAATCGACTCGATTCGTCCGTTGTGTAGTCGATTCGACTAACTGGAAAGTCGATTTGCGAGACACTTAGAAAAAATAACACATGAAGGCGAACAGGGAGGGTAGAAAAAGTGGTTGAATCGACTCGATTCGAGTCGATTTGACTCAAATCGCCCGTTGTGTAGTCGATTCGACTAACTGGAAAGTCGATTTGCGAGACACTTGGAAAAATTACACAAGAAGGCGAACAGGGAGGGTAGAAAAAGTGGTCGAATCGACTCGATTCGAGTCCATTCGACTCGAGTCGTCCGTTGTGTAGTCGATTCGACTAACTGGATAGTCGATTTGCAAGACACTTAGAAAAAAAATCACACAAGAAGGCCAACAAGGAGGGTAGGAAAAGTGGTCAAATCGACTCGATTCGAGTCGATTTGACTCGAATCGTCCGTTGTGTAGTCGATTCGACTAACTGGAAAGTCGATTTGCGAGACACTTAGAAAAAATGACACAAGAAGGCGAACAGGGCGGGCTGAAAAAGTGGTCGAATCGACTCGATTCGAGTCGATTCGACTCAAATCGTCCGTTGTGTAGTCGATTCGACTAACTGGAAAGTCGATTTGCAAGACACTTAGAAAAATCACACAAGAAGGCGAACAGGGAGGGTAGAAAAAGTGGTCGAATCGACTTGATTCGAGTCCATTCGACTCGAGTCGTCCGTTGTGTAGTTGATTCGACTAACTGGATAGTCGATTTGCAAGACACTTAGAAAAAAAATCACACAAGAAGGCCAACAAGGAGGGTAGGAAGAGTGGTCGAATCCACTCGCTTTAAGAACGAGGAAGGTTCATGTTATCTTCTTGTCGTTCCGTGTGCAAATCCTTCAGATCAACAACACAAGCGAGGGAGAAGGTTCATTGCAATTTTCCTGTTTAGTGTCGCATCACGCTTTAAGAACGAGGAAGGTTCATGTTATCTTCTTGTCATTCCGTGTGCAAATCCTTCAGATCGACAACACAAGCGAGGAAGAAGGTTCATTACAATGTTCCTGTTTAGTGTTGCATCAGTGACGCTTTAAGAACGAGAAAGGTCCATGTTATGCGTTCCTTGTTATGTCTTATTGTGTCACACACACATATTTGAAGGACTTTACGACCTGATTTCCGTTGAGTCGAATCGACTTTTAGGAATACGAATCGACTCAAATCGAGTCGATTCGAGTCGATTTGTCAAAATTTTTCACCTCCCTGCGCATTTATTCGCGACCTGACTTCCAGTAAGTCGAGTTCCGCTAAACGGACTTCCGGTGAGTCGGAAGTCTTGGATCCTCGAGCTGACTCGAATCGTCTTTGCTTTAAGACGATTCGACTCAGTTTGGGTGTATTGGACATGAGTGGGTGTTGGAGTAGGATGAGGAAGAAGGAAAAAAACCCACCCATGACAATTGGTATTTTTAAAGAACATGCCTTTTTAATCACCGATCTGGAAAAGGCTACAAACACTTATGCGTGTGCTCACTGTGATGCAAGATTTACAAAGTCATATGTCATCTTTTGCGCCATGCTGAAAGTTGTACAAAGGGTCAAACCAAAATCAAGTGCCCTGGGGAAAGGATCTTTGCACCCCAGTCTTTGTTTGAACGCGTGTTCTATCCGAAAGGTAAGTTTGGCATCAAAGCTTGTTGTTGGATAGAATATGAGTCGAGACAGCGTGGGATCCACGTACACCACCACGCTTGCGGCCATGGAGGTGAGCGTATGATTGCCAAACCTCCTGTTGATGGTTACCATCACGAAAGTAAAACCGTATTTCAGTGTTCATAGCTGTCATTTTCATGGACGTTCAACGCGTTTTCCTTCACCTAAAGAAAGAGAGGTTGTTGTGTGAACAGAAAGAAAGGGACTAATGGTTAAAATAACTCGAGAAAAAAAGTATCAAAGAACCCTGCGCCAAAATGAGGAAATTAAAGCAGCAGGTTATAATTTAGTTGTTCGTTGGGAGCACGAGACCCCTCGACCATGGTGGAATGATCGTTTACCAAAAAAGAGGAATGAGGCGTTCCCTCGTGCAATTGTGTATGATTTTGAATCCTATCAAGATCCAACAAAAAGAACTGTGGCAACACAAGATCTAGCCTTTGAAAAGGAGCACATCCCCGTGTCTGTATCATTGGCCGACACACTCAGCAGAAAATCTGAACACATTTGTTCGAAAGCCCCAGAAGAGTTGGTACAGAAATTTTGGGAAACAGTTGTAAGGCGAGGCAAAGTTTTTAGAGAAGATATCAAACAAAAATACTTTCCTACAGATTTTGAGATGTTACCAAAGAAGCAACAATTGGCTATTAACGAATGGTGCCACCAGATCCCCGTGGCTGGTTTTAACTCAGGCAAGTATGACTTAAATCTGATTAAAAAGTATTTTGTAACCCATGTTGGGGGTGAGAAGACTGTGACTGTTGCAAAAAAAACAAGAAAAGATCATGTTCTTGACCACACCCAATTTAAAATTCTTTGGCATTATCAATTATTTGGGTCCAGGCACAAGTTACAAAAAATGGGTCAAAACATATGGAAGTGGTCAGACAAAATCTTGGCTGCCACACGAGTGGTTCAACAGCGCAGAAAAATTGGACTATGAGGGCTTGCCACCCTATCGGTGTTGGTTTTCAAAACTAAAGAATGAGTTTGTCTTAAAGGGGCATGGTCACGCTATTTTAGTTCACTTTAAAAATCAAAAATATGTCCTCACATCAATAAACGCCCAGAAATAATGGTCTAGTTTTGTTACCGAAGACTATATTACTTCACTGAAACTATTTTCTGTCATCTGTTGCTACGGATGGCAGGGATGGAAATGGATTGCAATTTGAAAAAATTAGGCTAAACTTTTCAAATTCTTTCAGCGTGTTGACGTTAAATCGATATTAAACATTCATGGTTTGTTTTCTCTTAATGAAGTTAAGTTAATATGTTCCTTTAAATGTTCAAACACAATTGGGCATGGATAAAGTTAGCTACCTATAATTCTAGCACAGTTCTGACCAGAAATCTGCGAAATCCTCGTGACTATGCCCCTTTAACACTCAAAGAGTTCAATGAGGGTCAGTGCATATTTCATGAGCGTAGTATGGAAACATTTGCCCACTGGTTAAGATACTACAACAACCTGGATGTGGGTCCATTTTTGGAAGCTTTAGAAACAATGAGAGGCTTTTACGCAAACCTTGCCATTGACATTTTTAAAGATGCAGTTTCTCTCCCAGGTGTGTCACTGAAGTATCTTTTGCGAGGTACGTTGGGGGAATGCAATGCACCTGAGTTGTATGCCCCAGAAAGAGAGGCATATGACATGTTAAAAGACGCTGTCGTTGGCGGCCCGCGTCTGGTTTTCACAAGAAAGCGTGAGGCTGGTAAAACAAAGATAGGATCGCACAAGTACGAAGACGCATGCCTGTGCCAGCTAGTGCTTGGCTACGACGCCAACGCTTTATATCCAAGTACTATGCTCCAAGAAATGCCCTGCAGTAAAGAAAAGATTGTAGTTTACCCTTATCCCTCTGAAGCTGTTGCAGATTTTGAATACCGCCTACGGATGAAAAAATGGTTTGGCTTTGCAGAGGTAGACATATCGGTACCAAACGAGTTGTGGGACAAATTTGAAAAATTTCCTCCTTTGTTTCAAAACAACATTGTCCCAAATCAGGCGATTCCAGAGAACATGAAAAATTATTTGAGGCAAACCAATCGAACCTTGCTCCCAGGCCAAAAAAAGCTTCTAGGTCTACTTTCTGCAAAGAAAATCTTGCTATATGCCCCGCTGTTAAAATGGTACCTTACAGCAGTGTACCGCACCATCAAAAATCTTCCCCTGGTTTGTTCACCAAGTCACAGAGAATAGGCGCAAAGGGGATGCTGATCCAGACAAAGCCCTGCTCACAGAAGTGTTCAAGCTGTTGGGTAATAGTGCATATGGTAAACTAATTGAGACTGTAGAGCGAAAAACAAGGATCATCTACACAAAAGATCAGGAAAAGGTCGATAGAGCGAAATGGTCAGTGTGGTTCAATGACATGGAAGAAATCGGGGACGCGTTTGAAGTCAAGTTCAGAAAAGAAAAGGTTACGATTAACCGTCCCTTCCAAATCGGAATTGTGGTGTATCAGTTGGCTAAGTTGCTTATGCTGAAGTTCTATTATGATTGTCTGGACTACTTTGTAGACAGAAGAGAGTTTGAGCTGATCCAGATGGACACAGACAGTCTGTACTTTGCACTCTCACACAAAACGTTCGAAGAAGCAGTGCATCCAGAGCTCTTTGGTGAGTTTGAAGTGACTAAAAAAATTGCTTGTCACTTGGCGGCTGGATGGTTGCATCTCAGGTATGCTTTAATGTGACTGGGCGATGCAGTTATGAGTCCTATGTGTGCTTGTCCTGATTTGACTATGTGACTGCTGCGTGATGCAGTTCTAGTCAAGACCCACATTTCACCCTTGCTCACCATAGAGTCTCCAGTAGCTCAGTGGTAGAGCATCCGACTAGATCACGGAGGGTAGTGGGTTCAAATCCCATCTGGAACTTGGAATTCTTTTTTTCTGAGTTTTTCAGTTAATGCAAAATTTATCATGCTATATTTGTACAGAAAGACTCACTTGGCAGTTGTCAGCTAACGTAACAAAAAAGACCCAGAAAAATCAGGGTCAGTTTGCAGGAGTAAAATAATACACTCTAAGTGGTGGAACAGAAATCTTTCTGGCACAGCACACCGCAAAAGCTTGCAGTGGTGATTAAGTGCAGCAGCAAATTTGATCATTTTGTACCCCGTTGTTTTAGCAATTCCTTTTGACTTCATGAACTTTATAAAGCTATGGAATTTTCGAGCTTTTGGGGGAGTTTTACGGAACTTCTGTTTGGCAAATCGGAGCCACATTTCTAACTCAAATGATCGTACAAGAACAGCGGAGCTCGTGGCACGGTACTCTTTAACTTTCTGTGAAACAGTATTATCAATACATTCCCAGGTCTCACTAGTTGCAGGTAAGTGGAAAGGGCAACTTACTGTTTGAAGATCCTCTTCAGGCAACAGAGATTCTTTCAAATACCTAATAAGACTGTGATCCATAGCGATGTCAAATGTTTTTCCTGAAAGTGTCTTTACCATGAACCTTTCATCTCCAACTTGATTCTGTTCCTCATTTTCTTCTATGCATTGTAACTTTAGGCCTGGCAATCACATTGCCTTTTCCCTAACCTCAGCAGTAAACTGGGTGGCGTTCTCTGGTGTTGGGAAAGAAGCAAGCTCATCTGCTCTGACGATCAGCGACTGCAAAAATGTTTGCCATTCACCAACACGGATATTATGAGCTGTAATAGAGTCGTTAACTTCATCAACACAGACATCACTGTGCTGGGAAAACGGCTGAACTGCAATGAAATCTTCGTCAAATTTGCTTTGAAGTCGACAATTAATATTATCCAAAAAAAGCACCCAAATCTTCCTCCATTTCGCTTAGCTTTGTTCTCAAACTGTTGAGTCATGTAATGGCTCGAAAGCTAATTGCTTTCTTCACTTAAATGTAATATCTTTTTTTACAGATGAAATGCTGAGAAGATTAGGGAAAATCCTGTTTTATTACATCATAGTCAAAGTTATACGTTTTATTGAAGACTGGAAGTTCTAGAACATTCTGTATGGCTCCTAACAACGAATTGTTTGTAGTGACCGTGACGTGCACATGCAAGTCATCTGCATAACCAATGTTTACATCTGGCAGGCAGAAGTGTGACGGCACACTTTTGAATTGAAGGGTGTTTATTTGTCAAAATAAACTCTCAATAAAAAATTTATCAAGGGAGTGTTAATTTACCAAAATAACCCTAAAAGAAAAAAGTGCATTGATTCTAAATCTGCCCTGGCTTCGAACGATTCCTTTGGGGAAGTCCCTGATTCAGTTCTATTTAGATATGTGTGATTACATTAAATGTCACCATTTGCATAACCAATGTTTACTGTCTGGAGCTGCAGAAGCGTGACGGCATATTTGTGATATTTTCATAGTGTTTATTTGACAAAATAAATCCTTCATAAAAATTTTATCAAGGGAGTGTTAATTTATCAAAAAAAAAAAAATGCACAGAATATTTGTGTGGTGGTTTAGAAGCTTTTTAAGTCCAAATAACCTCTCCAAAAAAGCGGTTCAATTTTGACCCAGCATATACTACTGAAGAAGAGCTCCCCTCCACCGACTCTCGGCCGACTGTCGGTCAACTGTCGGCCAACAATCTACCAACAGATTACCTACAGCTAAGTTTTACTTAAACTTCACTGTAAAATAACTTGATAAACATGAAGAGCCCTTTTCAAACAGTCGACAAAACTCTTACCGATAACATACTCGATAATTACATCGTATACTGGAAACAAGATTCACTCTCCAGTCAGTCAACAATCTTACCAAACACTTTGGCAAACTGTTGGTAAACTGTTGGCTGGTGGTCAGCTGCTTGTCAGCCGACTGTCAGTCGATAGTCGGTGGAGGGAAGCTGTTCTTCGAAATTACCCGATTATTTGTCACTTGTAATAATACCTGGGCAATCAAATAGGATGTAGTCGTCATCAGCATCTCCTAATTTTTCCTCTAACCAATCAAAATTCTGTACCAGGTATCTTAAAGAGAAAATTTTGATAATCAATGTAGAGCAGATTTAATATTAGTATGGTTGCAAGAGGTACAATCAACATGATGGTTTCTTACTCCATGCAGAAAACAAGTCCTCCATTTGGTCCAAGTCGTAAATCCTCAGCTTCCATGACGTCTTCCAGTTCAACCAATTCCCTCACATCTTTGAACAAGTTATGATAAAAGTGATCAGTATAACATTTCATAAGATCCATTTGTAACACACTGTTTCCTAGTAACTTTGTGTTTACAGTGAGACCACATAAATGCTACCCTGCAAGCAGAGATTTCTACGTCACCCGATGATATGGTTGTAAAAAGCTGCTATCACTTTAAAAGAACTTTGAAGACATCCTTTAAGGGTAATTTGTGTCAGTCACTGTAAGATGGAAACAGCTGAAAAAAGGGCATAGGTGATCAATCAGGAATCTTTTTTTTTCCTTTTTCACAAGAAATTGGTCGGTCAGGTGATGGAAAATGAAACACTCAATTGAGATGGCCTCATGGTCTACAAAATACCTCTGCCATGTGTCTACTATACATGTATAACATGCAATTTTTGTAGTTGTTGAGCTACTCCATCTCACACTAAATAGAAAACAATCCTTTACTTTGAATAATGCACATACCAGCTAAGACTGGATAATCAAAGTGTTCTGCAGCTGGATCGAGATTCACCACTTGAACAGAACGCTGCACATTTTCACAGTGTTGCAGCATTGTAGAACAATAAGTTGACTGAAACAAAAATGTGTTTCAACTTAAACACTGGTTTAATGGACATAAACATGAAGTATGTTTCATAAGATAAGTACACTGGACTCCAAATACAAGCCGAGTTTTGGTCATTGTTAGCCCTTCCACTAGGGTTCTCTCCTACGGCAGGAGGGTAAAGTCGCACACGAGCTAAGGACCCCCACAGGGCCAGAGCATATCCCGGTTTCTGTAGCATGAAGCAACTGAGAGTATTGCTTCTCCCCCCTGGATGGGATACTAATCCATTGCAGGGTTACCCCCAGCTGTATGTCGCCGGTACCCATTTTATACACCTGGGTGGAGATAGATAATGTGGGGTAAAGTTTCGTGTCTAAGGAAACAACACAATGGCAGGGAACCGAGTCCAACCTTCAGGATGTGAAGTCCAACGCACTAACCACTACACCACCAGGCACCCACAAGGTATAAACTCTGCATATACACTGTCATTTGGGTGTCAAAGTGGGGGGTCTCTGGGGCCCCTAAATAAGCCTTTTTCTACTTGGATTCCAGTCAAAAATGATGAATAAAGCTAAATGGAGCTCTAGAGTAGAGCCATGGAGCCACAGAGCCCCAACATTTCTGTCTTGGAGCCCCGTTAATTTTCTAGCCGGGAGCCCTCAGTGAAGCCCGAAACCCCGTGCTGCAAATACTAGGTATTTGCACGACACACTGACCGTTTACCTGCATTGATACTACGCATACCTTTCCGCTTCCAGCGGGTCCTATTACCAGCTGCGCATATCTCATGTTTGTGCCTTAGAAACACTTTAAAAACACCGAGAAACGAAAAAACACTGATGTATCGTCCGCCATATTGAAATGCGCAGTCTGTGGCTCCGCATAAGGTTACGCGTGAAACAGCTGACCAGTTATTGTTCACTCTTGCAGTGATTGCAGTCTTGCTTTCGTCTTGCTTGCCTTTGGAAAATGTCATGGCCTAGCTAGTAAATGTAATGACGTTAGTGCGCAAATGCATTTTGCTTTTGAAGATCCCGCTCATCACATTTTCGTTAGCTCTCTTTTCTGTCGTTTTCTTTACTTTAAATTTTTGCTTTTTGAACTTTAAACTTGACAATGTTTGCCTGCAAGCACACGGAATCGTTCGCTCAAATGAAGGTAAAAACCTTTTAAGCTTTTAGAGCTATCTATGATAGGTTCCTATTTGTGCTTTCTAGCGTGCTTGGTTATTTTTGCAGAGGCTTATTTGAAGGAAATTTTTTATCTTCAACCTAACCCGGAGGGGGGGGAAATGGGCCGGGGGGGGGGGTACTCCCGTCAATTTAGGATAGGTGTGTGCCGCCAAGATTCTCAAACCCTGACCCTGTTTAAGGGTAGAAAATCGAAAATTGATACCCTTTTAAAGGCCCAAAACCAAGAAATGGCACCCTGTTTAAGGGAAACAAGATAACTCATAATTCTGTTTAACTAGGTGGTGAGGAGCGCCAACACAAGCTATAAACGTGGCTTTCGTTACTTTTAGGGGACTCGCGCTATATAGGAAAAAAAACAGAGAAAAACTGTTTGAATGCACGCGCAAAAATGACGAGTGACAAATTTGATGACGAGCGCTTATTAGCGAGAAAAACAAATGAAAACAAAATGAATAACAGTTAAACACTCATCTACAGTATTTAGGGTTAAGCACTGGTCGATAGTGATTAGGCCTAAGAACTCATCTACACTATTTAGGGTTAAGCACTGATTCTACGACGGTTATCTTTGTTATTGTTGAGTTTAGTTATTGCTAAACTTTGTACAGTTAACTGAATTCGTCATTTTGCGAGTGAATTAATTTGTCATTTTTGCGCGTGCATTCAGACAATTTTTTTCTGTATATGGCGCGAGTCCCCTAAAAGTAACGAAAGCCATAAACGTCCTTTTAAAATCACTTTGTTAAACGTTATAACGTGTAGTACAGTTTTAACAGACCAAATCTTTTTCGTTTTGCGCGTTGAGGTGGATACTGCAAGTTAGTGACCCTATCTAAGGAACATCTAAGGATCACAATATCAAAAAACACCGAAAAGGATACCCTATTTAAGGACTGAGCACCTCAAAAACCCTACCCTATCAGGCGGCACATACCTATATAGCATATATAAGGAAGTACCCCCCCGGAGGGATGGGGCAGAGAGTTCACAACAACCTATCTCTCCCCCCTCCCCACCATCAACGTCCACCAAAGCTTGCTCAATATCTATCCCTACCCTCTGTCTTTATTTTTTACAAAACAGAAACCTCAGTGCAAAATATTGTTTTGATTTGTTGCTTTCTTTATATTGTTGCAGTGTCGAGGATTTTCTCTCATGCATTATTCCATAAAGGGCCATGGCATCTCGCAGTTACCATAATCCCAATTATTCTTCTTGGAACACAAATAGAGAGGGAGCTGGGAAGCATTTTGTTCTCTCTTGTGCTAATTTCATGTTGGTTGATCTCAACTTTGATGGAGGTTGCTATGACAACACTACTTTACCATGTGGCTCACGACCTTTTTCATGTATGCAGTCTTGGTTTGTCTGGTGTAGAGTTTGGATTAATGGCACTAGTGACTAAGTTCCTCAAGTCTGATAAATGTTCTCTTGGATGCTGCTGCCTACCTTATAATGTTGTTCCGTGGGGTTGTTTGTTTCTTTATTATGCTGCATTCCATAGGGGCTCAATATTTATGCACATTGGAGGTCTAGCTGCTGGATATGCTCGTATCTTTTTTTTTTAATTCAGGGGTTTTCTTATAAGTATGTATTTAATGTTAATGTTAGGTGAACAGGCTAGGTGGAAGCTTTATACTGGATATAACGTCAACTCTCGCCTTCCAGACACCTTGCTACTAATGCCCTATTATTATGGACAGGAGCTGAGGTCATAGTGAAGAAGAATTTACTGAAAATAACTCTCTATTGTGGATTCTCTGTTACGAACATCAAACCTTGGTCCCGATGGTGTCCATTATCATAAGAAGTAAAAAAGAACTAAACCAGTCTATATTTTGACTGGGAAGTTTTTTTTCTTTGGTTTTTTTTTTTTTTGGTTTTTGTTTTTTCGTTTTGTTTTGTTTTGTTGCTTTCCAGAAAGCAAGGTTTTCAATGCTTAATTTGTAAAAGAAACTTGGGACGATCTCATCTGGAGCCTTTTAATTGATAGTAGTACTTGTAAAAAAATGTATTTGGGAATGTTAATCATATCTAACAAAATTAATGTCTCAATTTACTGTCAGTCTTGCCATCAGTTAGTTTTGCCACATTGACCCAAAATTATGTGGGTACACATTGCCACACCATATATTTATTTCAAGAGTTTGAAGCTGATTTGATTTAATGAGTCAATTTAATCATCAGCCTGATAATTTAAATAATTTTTTCCTTGACACTAATCATGAATTTTGCTATTCCATCATTGCATTGCTTTGTACAAGCTAGCTGTATAATGACCTATAAGTAGTATTTAAGTACTAATTTCAGTTATCCTTTCCTTAATCTGTGTTGAACTGATTACCAGACAAGTATGGTATCCTGGATTGTCTCATGCCATCCCCAGAAACTCTTGCCTCTCTGGAAGCAAAACAGTGTATGCAGCCCTTGCTTCATTTGCCAGGCTTTGTGACCTATTCAAGACCTTTTTTACCTGCTGTTCTTCATAATCAGGATGTTATGACTCTTTAATACAATTCTTAAAAGACAACTCTTTCAAAGCCCCTAATGGAATGATAAAGTTGTTGGTAGAATGCAGAATACAGGATAATTGTGGCATACACTGTTATCTTCAGTATTTACTCCTAGATGTTTATTTTTTAAGCATAGGAGGAGTTACTTCTTCAACCGTTCAAGTGCATTTAATAATATTAATTTATTATTACACGGGTGCTAGTGAGGACTGTATGAATTTTGTCAGGTGTCCTGCAAAATCCCCTGTCATGGCCTTATGTGTCTGCTGGTTTGGAGAAAAATAATGTTTATGAAAATCCCATCATTTCATGTTTTTTTGTGGGATAATTATTTTCTGTAGTAATTTTGCAATTCTCTTTTTAGCACGATGATTTTACCAGTAAACTTTTATAACTATCTTAATGTGTAGTAAATAAAGCCCAACGATATTAACCAAAAAACAGCTGCATTCATTTCCTCAGTATGTCTACAAACTGGTAAAGTGCACCCTGACAGTATCACCATCTTGTTATTGTGCTTCACGTACAATATTAGAGTACAAAAAAGGTCCCACATAATGCAGTGACCCAGCTGCTCAATGATGGATTTACCTCTGTTGCACAGATGACCCCAGTTTAAAACTAGAGAAAAAGTGAGGTTGCATGTCTTTTATTAGTCAACTGCAACCTCTCCAGTTTACATCATATTCCGAGGCTGCAAACAACCCCTTTTTCTGCTCAGAAAGAGGGGCTACTTCTAGCCCAGGGGGTACTCCCTTATGTGGCCTTTACGGGGGCCATGTCGTTGGTCAGGGGTATATAATTTTATGCGAGTCTGTCCAAGACGAAGTCTAAACTAGTTGTAAACAGGGTATGGTCAGTGCGATTGTCGTCATTAAATGTGGTGTATACAGTCTTTGAAACACTCTAAAATGCTCTAGAACAAGATAAAGTGTGCTTTGCCATTTGTTTCTAACAGGGACCTAAAATGGAGGGTGTTGACCTACACAGGGTAGTATTTTAGAGCTTTTTTGTCCTAAACATGCTCAGGGCTTACAATCCCTCAGCAGCTTCCCAAAACTTGGGTCAAGTGCCCCCCCCCCCACCCCTCCCTCCCTCTTCAAGACTTGTAGTCAGCATATTCTTAAGACAAAAACAATATTTCAAGTCTTTTGTAGGCAACGTATACCCTTATTCTCATGATACTTTTTTTTAGTTCCAATAAAAACCCCTTGTGTCTGTGACTAAAGGTGATCAGCAATTTCAGTTTTTTTCCCTGTGTGCTAGATGTGAAGTTGATGCATATCTTTCAATGGCATTGATGGTCCCTCATATTTTAAATAGTGATGAAAAAGGGAGTTGCAAACATGGAGGGGGAGTGCAGCCTGGTTCTCCAAACCCTGGGCAACACTGTGACCCTTTTTCAGAACAAAATGTGCAAAATATTGTTTTCCTAGAGCTGTTTTCAGTGCTCACCGTAAAAACGCCTACCCATTTTTCAGACTTTCAGACAAATGGTTAATATCCATGCTGATTTTCAGAACAATTGAGATCTAAAAATGTACCCCTTGGTTTGGGTGGGCTGGCTAATTCAAAGTTAAGGACTACCCTCTTGCCTGGCAGGTGCAAAGGGTTTATTATTATTATTATTATTATTATTATTATTATTATTATTATTATTATTATTATTATTATTATTATTATTATTATTATTATTATTATTATTATTGCTATTACTACATTAAAAACCTGCGTGTAAGAACCTACATTTTTTTAGTCTGGCTGAAATATGTTCTTGTATTTTGGGGTAGTTATTGGCAATTTAGGCTAAGTAGGTTCTTATTAGGTTCTTAACTTCTAGCAGGTTCTTACATGCGGGTTTTTACTGTATTATTATTATATCCCAGCTTTGATGCTCCTTAAGTGAACATAAAAATATATTATTTCTTTTTAACAACATAGACCCTTTTATTTGTATTAACTATTTGAATATTCATTGCTGTATTATTACTTCTATTATTTTTCTTTTTTATGCAACACCAGCTATGTATATGGGAATGCAAATAAGTTGTTGTTGTTGTTATTATTATTTATTTATTTATTTATTTATTTATTTATTTTATTTATTTATTTTTTTGAGACAGACTTTCTTTTTCTTTTTGGTGGGGAGATAAATGAGGCATTTTGGCGGGGCTTTTTTCACGGGAGAGGAGGGGGACATTGGGGGGGAAATGGACCCATGTCCGGATACCCCCTCCTCTCCCCTCAAGGTAACGTTGCCCTGTCAAGGCAACGTTCTCGCTTTGCACTGTGGGTAATTGTTGCTGCGCGGGGACTGGTTGTTAAACCGGCGATAAGTTTCCTTCGAGCATGGCGGCTACACGGAGATTGGGCAAGGTAAAAACACTATGAAAGCAAAACTCTTGAATGTATTACTGAGAACTGATTCCATTACGAAACAAAATCATTTACCAATATCCAAGGAATAGAAATGGAGTTAATTTTGTGTTGACCTGTGCATTATTTAGACAATTGTCGCTGAAGTTGTTGAGCAAATCCGATCCATGTCTGACATTTTTGGATCTGATCTCAGTTCTTCCTCGTTTTAAACGGCAACTGTCTTGCATAATATTTTACTGTGTAGCTTGTCGGGGACGATCTTACATGGCCGTCTTTCAATTAACAGTTAAAGAAGCATTCTTTAGACTTAAAATGAAATGTACAATGCTGAATTCCCTGTCTGGTTGCAGACTTATTTGTCATGCGAAATTCTCGGTTATTCAGTTTCACAAGTTTTTTTGTCGACCGATCTGTCTGTCTTTCTAGGAACTCAATGACATCAGATCGTCTGGGATAAAAATATTTCGTGACATTCAAGTGGATGAATCCAATATTTTATATTGGCAAGGATTAATTGTACCGGTAGGTATTTCAATTTTGTATAATACAACTGTTAATAGCTAATTTTATCATGCATACTTTATCGCTTGTGAACTTTATCCAAGTTTTTGTTCCAGGTGTTTTTGCTCACTATGCCATCACAAGAAATAGTAACTGTTATAGTAATAGTTTTTGCAATTTTTTAGTCAACAACTTATCAGTCAGACTAGCTATATGTAGTTGTTTTTTGCGGTTTTGTTCAACAAACTGTACTTAATTATACACCTGTTATTGCAGTCTCTCTTGCAGAGTGGTTAATTTGGATTTGGAGGGGGCAATCTTAGGAAATAAAGAATACTGGGATAGTTATGTTTGGTTTGGTTGCCATTAGCGAGGCTAGCAGAATAATTACCCTGCCGTCAGGACGCAGTCTAGTAATACCCATTTTTTTTTGTGTTCTTCCGGTTTTTTTGTCAGTAACTAGCCCCAGACTCCTGTTTTTTGTCCGCCCAAACAAATATTCGCCGTGAACTTCCGCTTCACCACTTGGGCTCGTATCTTGAGTGAACGTAATATATTTTGCACCCGGAAGGGAGGAAGGACGACAACGGGGTCTAATGTCCCTGGGGCTTTTCTTGCTTTTCAGTTAATTCTGAATTCACAAGTAATCATTGTGTATTTCCCTTTTTCTTGACAGACCTTTTCCTTAGCAGCAAAAATTTTAAATGTTGAAGCACTTGACATGGCATGCATTTCTTAATAAGTTGAAAAGGAGGGTTATTAACTGATAACGGAAACTCATAAGGACTTGAAATGTGTAACTCACATATGTAGGTTTTGACCGATGCTCGTAATTATTTATTTTCGCAAGTACCACATTTGGAACATGAAGAGGAAGAGAACTGACCAATCAATCTTCATAAACGACGTGTCATAAGTTTCCACCAAGTTCGTGTACTTGCTCAAAGAACGGCCTACTTTCAAACATTGGAATGACAAAGCGAAAAGAAATACTGGTTTCGAAGAATGAGCAGGAAATTTTTGAGGCAACAAAAGCGGTAATTGAAACAATATGGAGTTAACCGCTGGGGTTAGCAGTAGATCAGACTGTGAAACCAAACCAAACTAGTCTAGCATTGTGTTTATGATTTCTTTCACCATCACACCATCAACAAATGTTCACAAAAGGTAGGTTTTATACGGAAAACTTTTGACACCAAACTATCAAGACATGATACAAAAATAAAACATAGTAAAATTGAAGAGAACCATTTAATAATATTGAAGTGTCACATGTTTTCAGAGATTAGCTACCAAAATCAAGCTAAATAAGCTGAATAACAAAAGCCGACATTTTCTTCAGCAATATACTACACAAAATAACATCGTTTTACCTGCAGTCGATGTAGCTCTGAGTTCAGGCAGCTCCAAATGTTCAAATAAAGAGAACGTAATGCAAAATAAGTTGAATGATTACCTTCCCAGTTGTTTGATTCATTGTTGTTTTGCCACATTCTGTCTGCGGGCTCTGAACCTGGAACCACTATGTTTTGTGTTCGTTTCAACTCTCCATCTACAATGCTAAAATCAAACAGCTTCAATCCGCTTGGGATGATGAAACAACAAAGGAAACATCAAACCAGTGCCATATTTTAGAGCCAGTAATTGGAAGACTTTTTAAAAAAATTATTCTCGGGCATTCACTTCGGGGCAATTTCATTGATCCATTCAGCTTTGCAAAGAAATGTTGCAACACTTCGCAAGGTTTTGGTGCCTTTTCCTTTCAGTCATTTTTTTACTCGTTCTTTCTTGATTTTTATGGTAACTGGTGATCGAGTTTTGAATCGACTGCACATTCGTGCTGCTTATAATTTCAAATTTTAACTAAAACGTAATGACCTGCAGCATCCCAGGCTGCCAAAAAAATACTATTTCAGTAAGCTTATAATCGTTCAGTTAATTTCCACAACGTTGGGTTTGGAAACTTAAACTTCATAATTTATTAAAGAGCATGTAAACCCTAGAAATGCTATTTTTTCTCGTCGCATATTTGTTCAGTACACACTTCAAGTATGCCGGATCCACAATTCTTTTTTCTAGATACATGTAAGTGCAATTTCATGCGAAAAAATGCCCTCAAAATTCAAACCGGTTGCCATTTTTATTGCCCCATAGTCTTCGTGACGTCACGAGTGGATCCGGTACCCACCGGAAGTGAAAGGTGTCCTCTTACGGCCTTTTAGAAACATGCACTTCTGTACACAGTTTTAAGCAAAGATATCCATCCATTTTATGGCTTTAAAGCTACGAATCATTTTGCTTTTGAAAGAACCCGAAGGACGCAGGAAATTTTATTGCAAAACCTTCTAGAGAATTAAATTTGAGGCGAATTAAAATGATTAAATTTGTGCATTGAACGCAAGTTGTCGGAACACTTCAGCCGTAGTGCGTTACAGTTATTTCCCTCGTGGTTGTTATGAGAAAGATTAGACACATAAAATGGGCTTGAAAATCAAAATAAAGAAACACCAGGCTAACACTGCTTCTAATAATGTTTGTTCTGTGCCGATAAATTAAACTGAATGAAAAGACGAGCACGACTCGTTTAGTTGATTAGATGAAATGTAATATTACGCAGAATATTTGGCACCTCTGAAGACCTCTGCAGCATTACTCTGATGCAGTATGACTGAGAGATTTACCTTTCTTTACCTCAGTATGATACTTATGTGGGAACGTTTGGTGGATTTCACAGTGATGATCTTGACCGTTAACTTTGAGACAAATGGCAAACGTTGTTCTCTACGCTTTTGAGCCAGCTCTTTCTGGCTCTTTTCTTACTGCGTTTCATGACCTCGCAATTTTTGCGCTACTTTAAAAGAAGCTGTTACAAGATTTATTTAGAGAATTCTTTTTCAAATTATTATTTTGATCTTCCCTCTCAATAAAGTTTGTTTTATGCATGGTATTAATAGTAGTTTACAAAATAAGAAGCGATCCCGAGCAAATGATACAACATATGCCTGTATGAGGTCACTAGGTTTGACCTTACTGGCTTGTTTATTAATTTACATGTCATGATAAATCCCTTTCCAAATCATCCTGCTTTTGTGTCAGTATTATATCACGCTCAATCCTGGTTTTACTACAGCAACTGACCAAGGTTAATTGGCTGTTTAGAGAAATCCATTAGCTTTTTTTTATAGAGGACAGATCTTCTTAGTAGCTTCTTTATCTGACCGAGACAGATCCCACATTGTGTCCTTCATTGATTTATTTAGCGCTTCCATTCTCGCAGTAAGGCTGCTCTTACATCGCATTTTCAGCAGTTGCTCATGATCATTTTTGCTTTTCTTTTTAAAATCCACCATGGAAACTGAAATACTGGAAGAAACGCAATATCATGTGTCTTCAGAAATGGCCAAGAGAAGCTTCATCTTTCGCCGGCTCTGTTTTCCTGCCTGTGGAGCTACAACTGTTAATTTGGACGAGTCTCAGCATTTAAGAAAGTTTTAGTTAATCACTGACATCCCTGTGAACTGTTAAGTGTTGTTTTTTATCCACCCAAACCTCCACCGACTTGTTTAACCAGCTCAAGTTCCCATAGAAATTCTTATGTGATTCTCTTGTTGCGCAATCTTTGAGTTCACTTCTTACGTCACGAGCACTCGCTATTGTTTTCACCGGAAGTGAACGTTTAGTCGAAAATGCCCTTTTTCGCCTTACAAATTTCGAATTGACCAAAGTAAACATCAAAAACATCTTAGGCATCACTTTTTACATTAAAGAAGAAAAACTTGTATTTTTGAGTTTACATGCCCTTTAAGCAATGTTGCCAAGTATGTTGCCATCTTCAGCTCTCTTCAGGTCACAACTCGTGCGTGCGCGGGGTTTCCAAATATGTTACTTAGAAAAATGAATATTCATGAGCATTGAACGTGAGTTACACGTTCAACTCCTTATGAGTTTCTGTTGATAATCTGTGTGTCAAAAGTCGAAAATGTAACAAGTTAGATATAAAATTTAAAAATAAGTGTATTTCCTTTGTCTCACAATGTTGTCACTTGAGATGTTGATACAGATGAAACATTGTGATCTGCATCCTCAAGTGTCTAGAACATTAGACACACCATAAATAAAGCACTTGTCATTGGAAACTTGATGTACCCCATATTGTTTCTTTGCAGGAGAATCCACCTTACAGTAAGGGTGCTTTTAGGATTGAGATCAATTTTCCAGCAGAATATCCTTTCAAGCCTCCTAAGGTCAGTCTTGGTTTCACTGAACCTAGATTTAGAAACAAATGAAGGGGTGGTAGCAGTTAAAAAAAGCCCTCAGTTAACTTCCTGTTTGATTGCAGGAGTTCATTTTATATGTACAAGTGGTTTTTTTGCAATTTATGCAGATGTAAGAGGAAAATTACTAGGAGGGACGCTTATTTCAAAATCTCTTTGAAATGGGCTCTCTTCCATGAATCTCTTGGAATGAAAACTGCATAAGCCTATGTTACAGTATCTTAAAACCAGCAGATGCTAAAGTTCTTCAAAAACAATTATTGTGCCTTTTTAGTCCTAGTATTCTCCTTTTACCCGGGAGGCAGGGAATGAATGAATCCTTAGTATCATTTGAAGAAAGGCTTCTATAAATATTATTCTTACAACATTTAAGTTAACTGGCATACAAAGGTTGGATGCCTTTAATTACCACTGAGCTACAAGCAGGCTTGTCGCTAACTAGGTCATATTTCCTAAGCACATTCAACTTGATGCACATTCAATAATTATTAACAGGCTCAGGAAATGACACCCCCACAGTCTAGACTCTCAATTATCAATAATTTTGTTCTTGTGTGTTTGCTAATTCATTTTTTCCCTCAGTTTATTGCATTTGTTTCTCTATTTTCCAAGGCCATAGGAACTTCGACATTTAAGTATAACTCTCGATAAACAGTTGGAAGTGATAGTTGTTTAAATTCTTCTTTTTCAGATAACATTTAAGACAAAGATTTACCACCCTAACATTGATGAAAAGGGTCAAGTATGTCTGCCTATCATCAGCCCGGAAAACTGGAAGCCTGCAACAAAGACTGACCAAGGTTGGTAGTAAATGTCTGGCAGAGAAGTGAGGGAACTAGTCTTCCCCTGGTAGAAATCCTATACAGGATCCTGTAAGATCCTATAAGATCCTACAGGATACTGTAAGTTCACACAGGATCCTCTCCAGGATCCTAAATGGCAATAATCCCAACCATGTTGTAAAGTCTTGCAGGATCCTTCTTAAGATTGTGTAGGATCCTGTTTAGGATCCTATACTAAGGATCCTGTTTAGGATCCTGTAGGATCCTATAGGATCTTGCTTTAGGATCTTGTAGGATCCTTTAGGATCTTAAACAGGATCCTAAACAAGATCCTATAGGATCCAACAGGATGTCAATAGGATCCTACAGGATCTTATATAGGATCTTACCAGGATCCTGGGTTAGGATCCTACAAGATCCTGTTAGAATCCTATTAGGATCCTATTAAGGTATTCCTGGAGGCTGAAGTGACCCTTTTCAAATTGGTTGACTTTTAAGCAGCTTTAAGTTTGTCACAAGATGAGTTTGTTTACAAATTTTCAGTTCAAGGGAATTTGTATTTAGCGAGATATAAGCAACTGAAGTTGCATCTCCAAGGAAAATTTTGCAGGAAAATATTACCAAAGCAGACGGCTAAAAAATGTAATTGCAGTTTACGCAGACATCCCCTACGGTGTGCAAATTTGACATTTTGGGATTTCGAGTTTCGATTGCAAAATTATCACAAGTCACAGAGTCTTCACTTACTGGCCTTATTCACATTAGTTTAAGTGAAATATTACAAGTTACCTTGCTTTCATTTAATAAAAGTATATTTTGGCGGTAGAAGTGTACTGAGATATACATGTATTTTCTGCGAAGACAGAGCAACGCAAGTTTTGTGCATGACATTGAAATACTAGCCCTCTCTCAGAGTTATCGAAGACAACTTCTCATTACAGATTGCTAGAATCGCAATCTTAATCTTTGCAAAATACTGTATTTACCCGCGTATAGGCCGCACCCACGTATAGGCCGCACCCGCGTATAGGCCGCACCCCAAACTAGTGACCTAATCTTGGGAAAAAAATAATTTCGTAACTATACAAGAAGAAGAATCGAGTTTCCAGTCGAGAAACTAATAAGCTTGTTGCTTGAGTGATCTAGCGAGAAATGAATCGAACAAACGGACCGAACTTGATCACGAACGTTATTGTTTACAGATCCAACAAGTGTGTCGAAAAATGAGGTGCAAGCATCGCCATTTTGTGCAATCAAATAATGACAAATGATACACATCCATTTAGAATTCGCTGCTCCTTTCCTCATAGGGTAAATTATCACTCATAATTTGATTGGAAAGGTGTCATTGTTTATGCTGGCGCTTCTTATTGGTTTCATGGGGAAAATAGCCCACCTTAAAAGGAAAGAGGGACCAAAAAAAGGGCACTATTTTGCGTTTTTCTGCTGGAAGACATGACTGAAGGGCTCAACAACATGGCTGCCGTGGAAAACAGTTTGGAGGAAAGCTGTAGACCAATTTTCTTACGATCCCAGCATGATTTTGGGCTAATATGGTGACGCGCAATCATATGGTGACGCGCAACCAGTCGACCTCATCGCCTGTTGAAGACTAGCAGTAAGCAGTCAAAATGTCGCGATCTACAACTCAAGTGACTACATCGTGAGACAAACGATATACACTTTATTTTTTTAAAAATACGAGTTTCATCAAAGGTGGGGATTTATAAATAGAGGATATTACACGGCGGTGCAAAGATATGAATTTTATTTTCGAATAGTAAAAACAATATTTTACGAACGAGCACAGCGAGTAAAATATTGTTTTTTACCACAAGAAAATAAAATTCATATCTTCAAGCCGCCATGTAATTTTCTTTTTATTATGTAGACAAGAGTATTTTTGCACAAGCAACAGTGTAAAAGTGGGAAATGATGTCATCGATATCCTCATTAGTGAGGATATGGAAAATACGCCACTCGAGTCCCGGATGTAGTTTCGTATGAACTTTACAGGTGGTCAATTTTTCACTAAAACACTCTTGTGTATATAATAAATGACAATATTTTTTCTTTGATTCATCAGACGGACTTGAAACTTGCAGGACATAAACTAGATAGGTGTACAATGTTTTCTTTGGCAGTACGTCAAATGTTGTCAAATATCAGTCCCGCGATGACTTCAAGAATTCTATAAACGAACGAAATTGAATTTTGCGGCATAGCATTTTTCGATTTGCCTTTTCTGTGACGTACTGCCACGAGATTTAAGGTTTCGGTGACATACGTACATTGGAAAAAGCTTTTTGAAGTTGAATGAATTCTCTTTGAGTTATATCAGAAAAATGGAGAACCAAGAATATTTTGACCACACCCAAAAGTATCCGGTTACGGGAATTCTTTACATACTTTCAGAATAAAACTATTTTTTAACAAATCTACACATAATGTTGTACTGTGTGTGTTAATATGACCAAGTTTGAAGAAATATTTCTACAGAATTGGGACATAAAAATAAGTGGCAAAAATGTGCAAATTAGCCTCCAGGAATACCTTAGATCCTGGGCAGAATTTCTCCCAGGGTCACTGTTCATTTTTGCACTGGTTACTGGCAGCATCATCGGGTATCATATGGATACAAAGTGAATACCCTGCCATGCAATTATTGGGATTACGGGTCTCAACTGACCAATACATAATGTGTCATAAAATATTCAAATAAATGTACGCATTGTGATTGTTGAAGTCAAATTCGCTATATCTCCCTAATGCATTCACTCTATGTCACAAGCATGCTTTATTGAATTATAATGTTCGCAGGCTACAATGTATGTCACCAGTGTGAGTGCTCGTAAAACTCAGGACACTTAATAAAGGAAATAGTTTTAAAAGGTGAAGAATCAAGTGGTTTAGCCCATAACTAAAATGATTTGAAAATAGCCTACGTGTTTGAGCCCACATAAGTCCTGTTGTGGACATTTTATAAAAGAAATAACAACTTTTCTTTGTGCATTGTTGAGATATATAAGCAACTGGGAACTTTTAAGAATACCTGAGAAGAGTGTGAAGCACTTCTCTTGTGTTCTTAACAGTTTGTGACTGCTTATAGAACTTAGTGATGGACTAGGGACATATTTTTATTAAGGACGGTGCCTCCTTTTGTTACTGCGCATACGTTCTGCACATCTCGGGATATTCGGGCTTCTTAAGGAATTTGCCCACTAATACAACAATATTTTTGCGTGGTTTATGACTAAGTGGAAAAAGCAGCTCTTAGCAAGGGCTATCAGAATTCATAAAGAAAATTGGTGGTAACCACACATTAATTTTTTCAGAGATAATTGAGCTTAGAGTTGGAAAGAAATTGTCATGCATTCTTTGTATTTTTATTTTTAACACTTTTTTAGAATTGTGGTTGCTTAATTATCTCCAAAGAATGTGTGGTTACCCACATTTGTCTTTTTGGATTCCAATAACTCTTGCTAAGATCTGCTTTTTCCCCATAGTCATAACCTTTGCAAAAATACATCTGTATTAGGATGCACCACCCTTAATAGCCCACTGGTAAGCATGGAGCAAACTTTCTACCTGATTGACAAAGGAAGATTTTTCTTTTATTCTTTGGTTTGTGTATTAGTTAGTGTTAGTGTTAGTGGATCAATTATTATTATTATAGTTTCTAGGTGAATGCTATGAATGAAAAATGGCGTGAGCCTGAAATTCAGAGCAGTTGATTGCTCTTATCCTGTGGCAGTCCATATAATAACCTGGCATATTTTTTGTTTCAGTAATTCAAGCTCTTGTGGCTCTCATACATGATCCCGAACCAGAGCACCCACTCCGGGGAGATTTGGCTGAAGAGTATACCAAGGATAGGAAAAAGTTTATTAAGAGTGCTGAAGAGTTTACAAAGAAATATGCAGAGAAGAGACCTGCCGACTGATTACCCTTTTGTCTTTCTTCGAAATTTTAGGAGCAATCTGCAGTCTAATTCTAGCTTCTGAATAATTTGTAATATCCACTGCTAAATATGTGTTTCGACTTACCCCTGTAGTAGTATTCTGTCTTAGTTTGTAGTATTCAGGAACTGCACATTGAAATGTAAATTCAGAGTGACTGTGAGCAGCATGCACGGAGGGGTAAGATACATAAAACCTACCACTGAGTTCAAGAATGCAGGGCATGTGTCAGTACCCCAACCCATCCCCTCACCCCCAAATATACAGAAAATACTTGTCAGTTCTCGTGCATTATGAGTGAGAGGGCATAGATGGGTTTACCATTTTGGGTCTGCTGTTTTTACTATTAAGTAGTGATTTTGATTGGGCTAAATGTCTGGCATTAGCAGTTACAGTAGTGCTAAGTTTTACGCAACTTACCCCTGAACCGATAGTATTTTTGTTGTGCAGGCATCACCATGTATTGAACATTTTGTTTCCTTGGCTTCAGTGGATGCAAGCATGGATTTGATGATGTGTAGTTTCTTTTTTGGATTTAGCACCGGTATCCCTAATCTGTGTAATCTGTGTTCTGGTTGAATTGATTTCCTTTTACTCCCATTTCCTCAAGGCAATCTAGGTCTGACAGTCTTCTTTAGTAGACTTGGCCACTCAAAGGTGCCAGGATACTTTTGTCATGTGCCAGTCGTTCTTTTGTAGATATGAATACAACTGATCAGATGTAACTGTTACTCGGTTTTAAAGTTTATTTCTATTTTGTTGAAATTGTTAGCTTGGTGGTCTTTTTGTTATATAATGCAATATACACTGATAAATTTTTGACATGTCCTTGTTGGTTTTTAAGCATTTTTAATTGGGCAACCTAAACAGTTTACCTTTGTTTCTCTGTTTAGCCTTCTCTCTTTAGTTAATTCCCTCCAGCCAAAACAAAACAAGCTTCATCCGTCTATTAAACCCCTCTCCCAGCTCACATTTTTCATTATCTAAATAAACTGACCTTCAGGCCTTTTTGCTGTCACTTAAAGATTGGCAGATTTTTTTTTTCAGAGTACCTTAGTCAACAAAAATTAATACTTTATTCATTTTGTTTTGCTGATATTTGATGGAATATCAGTCAATGCATGCATTTCAGGTGTACGCTCAATTGAAAAATGTTGTCAGGTAAAAAGCAGAAAACATGAATTGTACAACCCAATGGTTTCCTGGGAAATGGGAAACTTGCTTCTAAATTCAGATTCATTGCACATTATAATAACAGAACAAGGGTAAATCTACAATAAAAGCTTTAGTGGAATGAAAATATATTGATTATTAATAAATGGACCAGATTACCAAGTATGCCAATGCTGTTCCCGAGAATTCCATTGTGTCGCATCAGTCGTGGTTTATGCTTATTAGCTGACGGCGTTTTTTCATCCAGGAGTACACTGAACTAGGACTCTCTGTCAGCCCTGCCACTAGCTCCCTTCCCCCTACCCCACATGGCTAAAAATTGTACAAGCCAACTCACCTTCCCCCCCCCCCTCCCCCCAACCCTCATGCCACAAGCTTAATGGTGGAAACATGGTAGTTTCATGCAAGGGAATAAGCAGGTTTTGTTAATGACTTTTATTAATAGCAAATAACTCTTAAACCACTCTATCAACTCTTGGATTCCTGCTAAAGTTAAACTTTCGTAAAAACAGCAACCACCCCTGTTATTTGTTGACCTGTGGTCAATTTTTCTTCCTCATTGGCCAATAAGAAAAGCATGCTAAAGATGTTTTAAAACTTTATTTATTTGAGTGGCAAATTGTGTGGTATGTTATAGTGTAACATGTTAAAAGCACTGAGGTTTTGAACAGCATTAGGCGCCTTGAGGGATGAAATTTTCACGGTGTAGAATGAAACAAGTTTTGTTGAAGAAATCAGCACTTGTGTAGAAAAATGTGTTCTCACTGACAAAGTTGCAAATTTAGAATGATTGGCACAACTGATAGGCATCATATTTTGAAGGAAAATAGATAACTGTAACGTAAATCCCAAAGGGGTAACTGTGACAGCTCATTCTCTTAGTGATCCATTTGTCCACTCAGAGCCTAACCAATACTGTAAAGAAGATAGAGTGAAATTGTCAACCCTTCTCACTGAAATGTAACGGATCTTCAACTCTTCATTGGTGTTTGACTGTGCAGTCTGTCATCCTTATCATTTTTTGGCTGGTTTTGCAAACTCCTGCGATAACATGGTTCTTGTGAATATCTGAATATATTGTCAGTGGCTGGCTTCATTGTGTGCGCCCCAATTAAGCTGGAGTGAATATGCACTAAACACAAAAGGTAAAAGAAGGAAAGTTTATTTTGTGACAATGGTACAATGCGTTGTGTTTAGTTCTTGACAGTGCTCAAGAAGACTGCCCTTCAGGTTTACTTACAGAACCGTCTGGATTTAAAGATGTTCCCATGTACTATGCCATTTCCTTCACTAAATATCCAGAACACTTGCTGTCCCTTTGAAGCCTCAGGAATTTTTTTTGTGGTAATGCATATAGGGGAGAGGCGCCTTCTCAAGGAAAAGCAGTGTATATTTAGTGAGTGACAAACTAAAGGAAAATTAACCCATTCACTCCCAACCGTTTTCAAAAAAACCACTATTTTAGGGCAATGATGCCGTAATTTGGCTCCTGTCTGCTCAAATCCAGGTCCAAACGTCTATAACTTCATCTGCGGCATGGAAACTAAACTTTTCTTCCATTTCTGAGGTTGTTTGGCAAATTTGATCTCTGGCATGCGCACAATTCAAAATTTGGACAGTTTGTGAACAAGAAAAACACCGTACCCTGGTACCTGGTAGTCTTTCCGGGTTTTAGTGCTCAGTCCCGTTGTTTTTGGTTCTCAATTCGATTTTTTTTTTAGTTTGTAGACCATGTGATGGTCTTTCCTTGGATTAAAAAAGATTTCAACTAAATTTTCAGGAAAGAGAAAATTTTCAACTAGAAGTGGCACCCGGTGCCAAGGCTAAGTTTTCCATCAATTTCAAGGAAACTTCCTTTTTGTGTGTGTTACGCTTCAGTTTAGGCACTTTTTGTTAGAAGTGTGCCAGGTGCATCAATTGGTTATCAATGACATCTGCTATCACTCAAAGTGATGACGTCACAAACTGAACAAGGACTATGGTCCTTTACAGGTGGTTTTGGGCGGGACGGGAGTCAATGGGTTAATGTGCACAATGTGTTCTAGTCAGTTAATATTAAGCGCTAAACATTTCTTGTAACTCAAAGGAATTCGTTTTTATACAAAAGTCTCTTGATCTTTATTTGATGTTTTGTTACTTTGTTAGACTGTAAGCGTCACTACAAATAGACTCTATTGTGCAGTCAATGAAATCGGACAAGAGGTGATGACACTGGAGGGGGGGGGGGGGGGGGAATAAGAGCATTTGATCTATTTTTACATCCCCACCCTCGGAAATCGACCGTCAGATTACGACCAGTACGTCAGGGGCACCCAACGAGAAGAGTCTAGCAAAATACTTGAAATATCATTTTCTGCTTTCTTAGATTGTTTCAGAGCTTTTTAAAGGCATATTTGTGTAAGCTAATACAGGTTAATCTGTTCGGCGTTTTTAGCTGAAAAATTAGGCCACAGAAAATTTTACGAAACAGGATCCTATCCGCCGAATTTCCGAGCTGCTGATAGCTCTCCGAAAATGCTAGCTGACCTTATTTTACACCCTGAACGACATATCTGTCCTTCCGAGAACAAAAGGAAGTAATAACTCCTCTTCTCACGAAAGTCTGAGGTGATGTTTCGCCAAAGAAATCTCTAGTTTTCACTGGAATTAAATCCGAATTTCTCAGGCCATTTAAGTCTCCCGAACAGATATTACCCGAAACGAACCGTTGGGTGCCCCTGGTACGTAATCTGGCCCCAGATGTTCAAAAGTCGGATAACTTTATCCACTGGGTAAATTACTATCCAGCGGATGAAATGTACCCCAACCACTACATTTTGTCCGCTGGATAGGGATTTAACCAGCGGATAAAGTTAGCCGCCCTTTGAACACCTGGGGCCAGTTGCATGAAATCCCTACCAGTTTAGGTGGAGGCATTGTGCAATCGGCCCCTAGGGAACTAGTACCGGCTCTGTCCTCATGTACAGGTATGCGAGGGGATTGACTCTGTTTGTTCTTTGTTTTTCAGATATTGCTTCTGTGTAGTCTGTTGTTTGGTGTCTTTTTTTCTGTCCCGGTCTACTAGAACACGAGGACAGAACCCTACCATTGCATAAGACCCATACTTAAGGTACTGGCTCGAAACTTCAAGTTTTAAAGACAGGAATTTCAAAGACTCAAGTTAAATCGCCGCGACCATCATTTTCCTTAATTGATCATTTGTTTAAAACCAAGAACGGATCGGTGATTTCGTTCTGTTGTGTCCTCCATGATTATTTGGTGACCTCATTTTTGCATTCTTAATGACTTTTAAACCTCGATTTGATAGTCCGAAAGGTTTTGTCTCCTTTTGCTCGACACTGAATATGGCGTGAATTCGTGTAGAAGAATGCGGTTTCCTCATTTCATAATTGCATAAAGGTATGTTGGCTTTGCTTAATTTTAATTCTCGTAGAAAGAACGTCGGTGAAAACCTCTTCGGGATATATTCGCTTCAACGAGCTTAAATTTGGAGAGCCGTGAACTAAATGAAGTTGCCCACAGAGGCGAAAATTATTTCTTTAAATGTAAGACCTTAAAAATAATTTCATTGGGGCATGATAGGTAGGTAGAGAGATTAACTCGTAGCGGTTACAACTATTGAGATTCTGAAATCTGACCTGTCAACTCATAGTATTTTTCTGAGGTACTGTTTGTTTAACAGAAATAAACACTCGAGGGTTGATTTTAGTTTTGAACCGGACCGGTTTTAGAAGTCAAACTGAGGGATAAGATAAATCAAAATAAAAGCTGAATAGCTGACCAGACTCAGACACCAGTTTTTGTGTTTACCTAAAAGTTTAATTAGTAAATGTTAGTTGAGTCAAATAAATCGTTTTGAAATAAAGCAGTCAGAGAGAGAGAATATAAATCTAATTTTTCCTTCCCTGCTTTTATCAAACTAATGCGTTTTCCGGTGTTAAAAGAAAACGTTAAATTTTTCTGCTGCTAATGTTAGTCTAAGGATTTGTCCATTGTTCAAATTAGCTAGTATCCTCGTCTCGGGTCAATGCTTCCTTTAATTTTCAATTTTGCTATTTGGCTCCTACTCAAATTTAAAAGTGTCATTTCCCCAAGCTCGAGTACACAACCTGCCGTTTAGTCTGCACTAAAAATTATAACGACACAGAAATCATCTGAAGTCCTGGACAAGTTTTATGCGAAAGTATTGTTCTTTGTCACACAAAAAGGCAGGAATGTGCCGGAGAAGTCGAGAGAAGGTTTACACGAGAGGAGGCCTATTAAAATTACACCTACTTTTCCTGTGTGAAAATTCGTCATTTAAGTTATCTCGTTTAGTAATTTCGATATACCGTATTTTCTCGGTTAAACCCCGGGGTTTATATTTAAATCTATACCTCGTAACCCGGCGTTTATTAAACAGAGGAATTTTTCACTATTTTGATAGCCTTATTTTTTTCTGTCTATAATACTATACGTTCAAGGAATTTTATAGCAATTGTAGCAAAGAACATGAGTAAACGAGGAGTTAAATGTCACCGATTTCGTCTCTAGTCGATAAAATTCAAAACCTGACAAGGCGGGAAAATTAGGTGCTCATTGGAGTGCAGAGTATGGAACGCCAACTTTCTGTAGATGGAATAAGCGGCACTTAACTGATGTACTGAAGTAGTTTATGAACCTTTTTCACATTACTACAACTAGATAACGATAAGCCTGAGAATCACTCATATAAAGGCTCAGTTTCAGATTGACGCTGGACCCCACATAGACGCCGGTACCTCAAATAAACGCCAGGGGCATTTAAATTTGACCGTGTGGACCCGTCTTATATTTGAACCCTGCGTTTATTCGACTGAGGCCAGTTGTTTAATCGAGAAAATACGGTAATAGTCTTTAACGCATTGATAAGTGGTGTACGTAGTTACTCTCGCTTGTTACATTGTACTTATAGTTTAGGCTAACTGTTCTCTCGTTTTTCTAGCAGCTGTCCTTGAAAAACCAGGCGAAAAGAACATGTTCAGGAAAAAGTTGTTCAATTTCTCCTTTTCTTTCGTTATTTTGTTGGGTGAGTATTATTTTCCAGTTTTCGAGAATTGTAAAAATCAATCAAAGAACTAATCTGATCAGTCAATCTTTATTTCTATTACAATCTACTGAACGGGTAAAGAGATTCTGAAAGTGTTTCTGAAACCTTTTCTGGCTTTTCTTGGAAAGCTACCTAAATTACGTGTATTGTGCTAGGTTTACAGTATCATACTCATAGCACCTTAATTTCGTGTTTAGTAAAGTACCTTGCACCAAAGTAATTCATAGCTGGGAATTTTTCTGACTTAAATAAAAAACTTTTCACACTTTCAGTCTTATTTAAATGTTGTCACTAAGTTTCTAACTTAAGACGTGCCGTCTAGAAATCGAGACAAAAAGAGGGAATTACGGAGCAAACTCTGGATAAAGTCCAGTCATCATGTTTTGATCAACATTTTTTTTCAGTGAGCTTTCCCTTTTTCCTTGCAGTAATTGGTAATGCTGGACTCGGCAAAACTGCTCCGGGTACGTTTTACATAGCTTATATTGACGGCTTTTGGCATTTTAGAAGCTCAAGTCTTCAAGTCTAACCAGTATCTAGAGCTCAAACTTAAACGAGGGATGCACTTACTTAAAGCAATACGGTAGCTATGAACACGGACTGCGAGTAGTCTCTAATTGGCGATGTCAATTGTGGGGTGGGCAAGATACAGACGCGCGCGTCTCCTCGAAATTTCGCGCACGCGCGTGTGTATTTCGCCCGCTCCACATATTGCAAACACTTTTCCAAATTTTCTAATTAAAAATTGCTAAAAATGAAAAAAAAAACCAGTAGCTCTTGAATATAGCAAGTCCCGAAATATCTTCATTTCGAAGAAAAAAAGGAGTCAATGGTAATATTTTAAATCACCTCAAAATGTTCCAAATGTACGGTTAATCTCAAGTTCATGTACTAAACGCCATGTGCGTTTATTTCTTTGATAGGCGTTGGTGACCGGGAGTCACGGCTCAATTTCGAGATAAGCGTTTAGATAAAATGAGGCGCCCATGCAACTAGATATTTGGTAGACAAATATTGGCTTTATTTTTATATAGTTAGAGTTTTGTCTCTCTCTGCAGTGTGATGAAGGTATCCCCCTTTGATTAATTTTGTTAGTTTCGAAAAACTTAGTAGTTTGGTTGACTCCTCCAGCTTCGGCTCCAAATACAGCAACGATTACATCACCGCCACCAGCATTGCAGGCTCACAACAAATACCGTGCTCTCCACCATTCTCCCGCATTGAACTGGTCAGAAGGCCTGGCAGCTGAGGCAAGCGCGATAGCTCAAAGTCTGGCGACACAGTCTACACTCGCTGGGAAAAAAGACTCCGCTTTAAACTTGGGTCAAAACCTGGCTAAGCTGGCGGGTATGTACTAAAGAAGTGACGATCGGTAAATAAAGCCATTTCGCTAATAGACTGTTGCGCGAAAACTGGGAGAGAAATCACGATTTTCTGTCACCTCTAATTCCTACACGGCCATGTTTCTCGCCGCGCGTGGGAAACATACGACTGGCAGCCTAGTATTTCTAGTTCTAGGCGTTCTCCTCCCCGTCACTCGACTTGGCGCGAAATGTCATGACGTCACCGAATGACAACGCCTGGATACTAGTCTGTGCGACTACTGGTATAATTAAAGCGCAGACGTTTTTTCCGTTACCGGGAACCCCGTCGATACGAGAACCAAGAGGAAACCAGTATTAGTCGGTAATAATAGGGTGTTCAGACATCTCGAGACAAGTTGCCGTTATAACGAAGTTGCCGTATTGACGAGGTAGTCGTTAGACGGAGCTCTACTGAAATTGGCTGAAAAGACAATATATTTGCACGCAGAAAATGTTTCCAACAAATAGAACTCAGTGAAATCACAACCAGCGCGAAAACGTTATTACTATTGACAGATTTTTGACACTTGTTTTGTGCCTATTTGATAATAAAAACGTTTTCCAACACTTCAGGTTCCATGGCGTGTGGCGATGCGGGAGACATCGCAACAAATTTATGGTACAGCCAGGCTAGAAATTACAGCTACTCTGATCCAAGACTGAATGCGGACACTGACACTTTCACTCAGGTCAGAACATAATTTAGTTCAACTTGTGCTAACTTGCACGCAATTTTGAGTCTGATTAAACTTAATGTAACTTATGGTAAGGCATTGTAAGCCATCGCGAGTAAACACATGTCTTACTAAACGGAGTCTCAACCCGGGGGGGATTACTCCCGTCAATTTAGGATAGGTGTGTGCCGCCAAGGTTCTCAAACCCTGACCCTATTTAAGGGTAGAAAATCGAGAATTGATACCCTTTTAAAGGCCCAAAACCAAGAAATGGCACCCTTTTTAAGGGAAACAAGATAACTCGTAATTCTGTAACTAGGTGGTGAGGAGCGCCAACACAAGCTATAAACGTCCTTTTAAAATCGCTTTGTTAAACTTTATAACGTGTAGTACAGTTTTAACAGACCATATCTTTTTCGTTTTGCGCGTTGAGGTGGATACTGCAATTTAGTGACCCTATCTAAGGAACATCTAAGGATCACAATATCAAAAAACACCGAAAAGGATACCCTATTTAAGGACTAAGCACCTGAAAAACCCTATCGGGCGGCACATACCTATATAGCGTATATAAGGAAGTACCCCCCCCCCCGGGAGTCTCAAGTAAGTCCATTGCGAAACGGAGTCACAACGTTCGGACATCACTGTGACATCTTTTTTATGTGAGCAATTAAATCCAAAAACTATGGAGGGAGGGCCGGGGGGAGCGCATAGACAGCATGAACGTGTAACTTGACAACTCCACTTCTCTGTTGCCGCGGAAGCCATAAAAGAGTTGTCGGAAAGATGTCAAAAACTAATGGAAAGCTTTGTGCAAGTGGTAACAGTACGGCACATGCGCAGCACTGTAATACTCTTGGTTATCTCATGCAAGAGGAGAGGAGGGGGGAGGGGGGAGGTTTTCGGGGAGGAAACGATTTAAGCACCAGTCGTGAGGGACGCGCTTGGCTTAGATGTGACGTAACCTTTTCCTTTTTGTTACACTTCTCATGAGGATTCACACTCAAGATTTAACGAATCCAGATGGTAAAACGTTAGCACAATGTCGCCTAAACTAAGCAGTTCTCGTGAACAGAAAAATGGTTCTGCGCATGCTACATACAACTCAATGGGGTCAGTAAGTAATTTTCAAGGGTGTGGGTTTTTTTTAGAGGGGATTAAATGGGATATGAGATATTGGCGGGTTTGCTGTTGCTGTTTTTTGTTGTTGGTAGCTGTTAATCAGCAAGTTTTCTTTCATCTAATAACAGGTCATATGGAAAGACACAAAGGAAGTAGGAGTAGGATGCGCAAAAAGCCCGTCGAACGAGGCGGGACCAATGTACGTAGTGGCTCTTTACAAACCCGCGGGAAATATCCCGAAACAACTTCGTCAGAACGTTTTGGAACCCGGTCCTCGCGGAAACGACCCGGATGTGTATTCCACGTTGTTCAGACGACAGTTCGAGGACGCGAAGAGTCTTGGACGAATTCAACGAAAAACTCCCATTGAGGGGTGAACTAAAGCGTCTCGACAAGAAGTTCAGCGAAGTTATCGAGTTTGCGTTTTCGTTAATCTTGTACCCAGATCTTCCACGGTCACGGTTTCAGTACACACAAGTGAGATCTAGGCACGAGTTTACGACTTAGTTTACATATTTACCAGAGAACAACAAGGCTTTTCATGTCTTCAGTCTCGAGATTTTTTCTCTGTATTCCAATCAGACAAAGTACATTATTTAGCAAGAAAAATTATTGCAAATACCCGTTTGCCTTTCTGCAGCTCTTATTTTCTACTTTTGCTAAACAGTAAACCGCGATACAGCGCTTGTGCATTTTCGTTAAGTTTTGACAAACAGAAAGATAGTTTCTATTTGATTAAAACGGAGGGAACTCTTTAAAGAAAAAAAATGCAAGGTTGCTTAAGTGAACCGGCGACGCATCACTTGAATTCATCCTTCCGTTCCACCTATTAGGGGAAAAACGCATATAGCGTATTTCGCAAAAGAAAAGATTGTGAACGTGAAATGTTTTAAAATGACCATTACGCGAATTGCGGAGTTAATCGATAAAGTCGACCATATGTTACAGTAAACCATAACCAGTTACAGTGGTTAAAAATAAAGTACTTAAAATTTCCAAGAAGACCTTCATTGCAGTTCTTATTCGTGTGATTTTATTAATTTTTTAATATCCTAGCCGAACAAAAAGTTTAGTAGGTGGTCATTTTGCAAACGGACCGCCGGCTACTAACTTATTACATCTAGACGGGATGTAAAGGCAAGATAACAAACTTCCTTGATTCCACTAAGGTGCGAATTATGATCCAAAATATTATAATAGAAACATTTCCGATATTAGTTAGAGACTAAATATTGTTTGCTAAAAACCCTCATCAAGGAGATCTTAATTGAATAGCGCAAGAACCCCGTGCAAGAGTAAAAGTATTAGTCATGTTCTTTTTCATTCTACATCCGTTGTTAAAAGAAATGAATCTAATAGAAGACAATAGCATTTTTTTATTTTGCGGGGACAGTTTCCGGGCAGCTGATCCCCTGAGAAATTAGACTATAAAACAATAAATATAGGATGGAGTGTTTATTTGCATCCATGTATTAGTGGTAAAAAAGGTCAACTTTTTTTTTGCGTTCAGGCCGTTAACAAAAACACTGACCGATTGCTTTTTCGCCGAGGTTGGGTTGAAACGCAAGATGAAGCTTTTTCTTGGTGCATGCTTGGTTTTTCTCCTTATTTCATCATACTTTCAAACAGGTAGGAGAAAACTTGTATCAGCAGCTCATATGACGGGTTTGTTGTAATAAGCTATTACAGGCAATTTCAATGCTGTGTGTAAACCCAGGTTTTATAAACCGGGTATAGGAGCGAGTCAAGAGCATTTCACAACGATCGCTGAAGAGTGGTTTCCATATATGATCGCAACGATTGCTGAACGTTTTCTCCACTGAGCGATCGCAGCTATCGTAGCGATCATATGGAAACCAGCCTTACTTGTCATCATTGTTTCTAACAGGTGGTTTGTATAGAAATACACCAGTCGATTTTCGATGACGTATTAACAAAGCATTCTGATTTTTATGTTGTACTGAACATTAGCACACTTTAATTTTTGGAATTTCCGGGTCTTCGATAAAATAATGAAATCACTGAGCTGCGGAGGAAAGTATCTTGGTATCAAAAGACGGAATGACCAACGGAAGTGCGTGCGTGGTTTTTTCCCAAATTTTCAGTCGAAATTACGAAATCAAAACTGATAGGATACTACACAGAGTCATCAACTAATCAATTACCTAAAAATTAAAAATGAATATTATATATAGTCCAAGGTTAATGGTACCCAAGGGATTGAATATCTGCTCGAAATGTTTTAATCACCTTAGATGTTCGGGTTTATTTGCGACGAGTTAAGTCTCTTCGAACCGTCGTAACACTGTGGAAAAATAGATTGGATAAAAAATATAGATTTTTGGTATTGGAACAGACGCTTGTAAAACTTAATGGGAAAACATTCAGGGCATATAAATCAGACCAGTCAAATATGTCTTTTCTTGAGCAAGATTAAGTGATTGCTGTGATTAGCTAGTACTTAACCCTCTGAGGACGGGATTTGCTATTTAGCCGCAAGCCGTCACCAGATGGCAGCTCAGAACGATTTTTTTACCAATTTTGTTTTGGTGGTAGCAACTCGACTCTTGATATCGGGATAGTTTGAGTTACCATCGGGAAGTGTTCGAGCCTGTCCGTGTATTTCGGTTTTGAGCTTTCCATCACTCGGCTCACATGAAAGAGTGCTCCTTTGTTGTTTATCAGTATAATGACCAGAGTTTGGTCCATTCCTTAGTTGAAGTCGAAGCTCATCCGAACAGGATCGTGATGAATCCGAACGCAGCCCGATCTTTCGCCTACAAAGGGGGCAGAATATTACGAAAACGTGGTTGGGTCGGCGAGTTGTGGTCGAACAAGGATCTCAACGAAGAATGCTACGTGGAAGCGGAAGGCTGTCAGATGGAAGAGGTCATGGAATACTATGGAGATAACACTGACGGAGCTGTGAGTATCAAAATTTTTAACTTCCCTTCAGTCTGTCTTCCGTTATCGTTCAACGCTAAATTTTGGCGTGCTCCTATTGGTCGAAATCGACCACGTGACGTGATAGTGTCTCTCCTCAGCAGGCGCCTATCAGCGCATAGTGCCCGTTTTTTGGTAGCTTTTTAACCATTTCCAATGAAAATTATTAGAAATGAAGAACGTGCATTAAAATGGCTTCTGTGTACACGTCATTCCCCTTGGGGGTTTTCCCGCTCCATTTATCGTGACATAATAATCGCATTGCAGTTGTCAGCATTTTCCCTCAAATTTAGCGTTGTACGATAATAATAGAGTCCTTCTGTCTCAGGCCTATGTGTGATAAAAAGTCACAAATCCCACACATGCGTGCTCTGGTCGGAAATTTGATGTTCAAACTTCGTATAAGCCCTAGAACTACATTCTCGGGCTAATATTTGTTGTGAGCATCAAATTTCCTCGGGCAACCTATCAAACGATAGTGCCGTCGACAGAAGAACTCTATTGTTTAATTGCATGACTTCGGCGGTACCTCGTTTCGTTGAGCACTAACTACGTTTTTGGGTAGTTTTAAACTGAACGCAATGTTCCCTCTCTTTCTGATTTTTTTTTCGAGAGAGGTGGTAGTGCATGGTGTAACACAGTAACTTTTATTCTTGACCATTAACTGGACGCGTTGATAAAGGCCTGAGCCTGTTAAGACAATGTTGGTTTCTAAAATGTAAAATATATAAAAACGCTAACACTCCTCGTAGCGATTAAAGGAAATTTTAATCAAATTTATAAATGTTTTTTCAGTCTCTTCAAAAGGCTTAAAGTTCTATACTACAAAAATTAGTACATTTGAATGGGAAAAAAAGTTAGCTACAGCTATAATACAAAATCGCTTTAAACATATGTTATTGAAATTGAAATTAATTGTTTTTTCTGCCAGTGCTTACTGCTTTTGACGAAAATAAGTCTCTTGGCTTTCCCCTCATCGATATTGTTCTCTCTTTTTCCCATTGAAGTCTTGTTTACAGTTCACCTGTTTAGATAGATTACTGATCATATAATAGTAAATTGAACTCAAGTCCATAAATTCAAATTTTCTATTATTAAACATAAAACTTAACCCTTTGGCGTGAACATTTTGCGACAGTTTTATTTTGCAGATTGGTGTTTACGGGAATCTGCAGAATCAAATCATGTTAAATGTTTGAGATTAAGGGGAAGGAACTTAGTTTGTTCCAACTTTAGTAACTTGATCGGTTTCTAATAGCTTAGCTAACGAAAAATAACTGGACTTCACGAAGTACATAACGAATACAACCCGACGTAGTCAATCGATAAAAATCGGTGCTGATAGAAATCGATAAAAATTAAGTGATTTTTTTGCCAATTGATAACAGAAATCGGTAAGAATCGATAAATCTTTTTGTTGTGTCAAATCGATATTATCGGTTTCTAACGGATGACATTTTCCTGTTAATATTTGGTGTTTAAAGCCTGAACCAAACGGAACAAAAAGTATTTTGAAAGGCGCAAGTGAATTCTCATCTTCACGAGAAAAGCGAAGCTACAAACAAGACAAACGAGAAAGTTGGGATAACAATAGACCAATGGACAACACTCTATTCAAGGCTATTTTTTACAATTTATAAATAAGACAGCGTTAAAACATGGACTTACGCAGTTCTCACAGGTAGATTATTCCTAGGTTTACAAAACCGAAGCTAAACAGTTGCATGGATGTCCCCTTCTTTATCTTCAAGTAATCTTATAGATGGCATTATCGTTCCAAAAGCACCGCAACAGAGAACAGAGCGGTGCGTACAAACCTGGCCGCTACGCGGAATCAAACTCGTGATCCCAAGTGATGTATTTGTTTTAAAAAGTACAGGCATTCTCTTAATTATGTTAGTGTTAATAGCTATATCGTGAATAAAAATGCTTCTTTAATTGAGCGCAGAGGCAAACATTCCGCTCGTTAGAATATCGATAAAAATCGAAACCAATCAATAAAACCAATACTTCTTTGCAGTGTGTCATCGATTTTTACCGATTGATCGATACAATTGATGTTAATCAAATCAATTTTAACGATTTTTTTACCGATTTTGTATCGATTGACCACGTGGAGAAACAACATAATTGCTGTTAATGACTGTTTCAGTCAGCTGATTTGAACTTTTTTTCTGCGGGACCAGCAATCGTTATTGGCGGATCGCAAAGAAATTTGCAAAAATTGCAAAAACAAACAACAGAAATTTATCCCATAATGTTTCCAATCTAAATGCAGAAAAAGCCCTAGAACGAGTTCAGCCTTCTTCTCAATCCCAAGGGTCAGATAAGCGGTTCCCATGGTTACCGACATTCAGATTCTCAGTTGCGGCCACATACCCCACGGTGTCACTGATGGGTGGCGGTTCTTCCTCTCTCTCGTAGTCGCACCACTCGCTCCAGCAGCGCGCTTTGGTTTTTCTGTACGCGTACAGAACCAGTACGAGAAGCGGGGCATAAGCCAAAATTTGAACAATCACAGACAGGGCCGCCCTGTTGTGCGGTTGAATGTCATCGTTGTCGGTTGCGGTACTGAGAACAGCCATCACGGATAGGTTAAGAAGCAGAAATGCGTCCGACTTGTTTACCCAGTCGTAACTTAGCTCGCCTTCTTTAACGTTCTTGGCTTGCTTGTAGGGCCTCAGGTAGGAAAATATGAACAGGAACATAACACAGGTGACTTCTAACAGCGATCTTTTTACGGGACCCGACGGAACGTAGGTGGCGATCACGAGCACGACCAAGCGACATACGAAGTAAAAAGCAGCGAAGGACCGATGCTGGTCTTTGAAGCAGTTCTGTAGCACGTCAAAGATGGGTTTCAAACGATTCAGGTTGAACACTGGCTGAAGCCATCGAGTAAAATATGGACGGAACATCAGAACGAGCGGAAATGGCACAACGAAAAGCACACTAAATAACAGGGCTATAGTCCCATAGGCAGCGTGTTTGCCGCTAAAAAATCCCGTGCTTCCGCTAAGGTACAGCACCGTCTTGTTACCAATTACAGCAGGTTGCAGAAGCTGTAGACACTCGGATGTGATTCCAGTGTAACAGAGGACCGAAATGGTACAAATGGCACGGAAAGGTGCTTTGACACGCCTACTAAAGCAACAGTCTGGATACTTTGCCACTAGCTTAGACAAGAGGAGGACGATAAACAGAGTGAAAACAGGGAAGCAGAGCTGGATAAACAGCTTGTCTGCATAATCCATATGAGACCAGTAGCAGAGGTGAGATCCGATGTACAGGCGGAAATGAAACAGGTTGATGATAAAGAGCATGAAGGGGTCGCGAAAACCGAATTCCTCTCCTCCAACGACTTGCCACATCACCTGTTAAGAGTAAAAATAGGTTGAGTAGGTTAAGCCTAATTATTTCTCTCAAAAAAGCGGCTTACTCGGGCCGGTGCTCAGCTCAGTTTTACAAAAAATTAAACGACTAAGAGTACCAATGCTAGCCTATCATTAGTATTAATGCTAGTGCTATTGATTGCGGATTGATATATGCACCTGCGGGGTAACACCAGAATTTTGTTCGCCGGAATTCAGCTATACACCTTGGAGCAGAGAGGCGATGTGCAATTAAGCGTCTTATGATTTCATCCGCATTTCACCGTCATTCTTACCTGTCACCCAAAAATAAACCTGGAATAAACTACCAAGTCAAACACAGGTTGCGAAGGCGGCGTGATAAGGTGGTTAGTACGCCGTGCGTGCAATATAAACGAAACTTAAGGTGTGTTGTGTTTTTGCTGGGGATAATTCATCGTCGGTTGTCTCAGCCAGGTTCGAGGCTGGAGGCAGAAAGTATTGATACCTACTGGTCACAGTTCATAAATCAGACAGTAATGGAGAAATCTTTCTCCACCGAGTTGAATATATGGGTGCCGGCAAATTGCAAGAAAAACATAACAGAATACTGGGGGCAACCCAAGCATGGATTTGCATCCCATTCAGGAGTTGGGGGGGATGGGGGAGGCGTTATAATGCCGCTGCTTGCTTCATGGTTAAGCAATCGGAATTAGGAGCAGATAGCACACGGACACTGACATAACCTTAGCTTGTACTAACCTGGTAGGAGTACAGGCACCCATTAAGACCCCCAGTAAAAGCGTCGATATCCAAAACCATCGTCAGCATCACAAGCCCCAATATTACGACCAGGTAAACTGTTACCCAAACAAGGTAACTGTAATTTCCACACTCAAAACAGGCAGTGTCACCGAAAACCACACTGAAACCGGATTTGCATTTTCCGCACAAGATACTTCTGGGATCCCTTTTACCCGCACACATTTCATTAGCGATAAAGACACATTCATCTTCGGCAGGTGAGGACTCCTGGTTCGTGGAGCAGTTGCAAAAGTTGTTTGGACAGCGATGGGTTGTAAAACTTCCATCCACCATATCCACCATCCCAGTTCCATTCACCATCCCAGCCCAGAAGCCACGCTTGAGAAAAACCGTCTTTCCGTCCTTGTCGCATCTCGAGACACCTTCAGATTGTTCCTGGCAAACGCAACTTCCATTCCTCAGGTAGAACCCCGGATTGCAACTTTTAAGGCCGTAGTGGACGTGAATTATCCTCTGGAGGACTTGCCGACCAACATGTTGAAGAACCACTGAAAAATTCCTGCCTACCCCACCTCCCAGTCTAAGGCCTGTAATATTTCCATCTGCGAGAAATAGTGAAGACGATGTACGCAAATGCACTGAAGAAGAATGGTCCCCCTTGCTGGCGGATGCCACTGTGACATTTACGATCCCAGAGACGGAGTTGTCTTCCTCGTCCACGAGCCGAACAACTGGATCAAACACCTGACTCGGTGAGACATTCCAGTCCTTCGCGTTGTAGGTGATATCAATTGGCTCAGTAGCGATTTCTCTTCTTGTGCGGTTTAAGCGTAAGGCACCTGTCGTATCAACTGCTCGAGAGGTCGTGATATATTTGATGAACTTCCAATGCAATACTGAATTTTTCACTCGCATCTCTCCAGCTGTGCGACATTTCTTGAGTGTCGTTGCAAATACAGAGTGTCCCGACGAATCGTCTGGTGCTTGATTATCTCGGAAGATGACTTGCGTGTCCCAATCGTCGAAGTTGCTCAGACTATCTTCGTAGGCGAAGAAACAACTTCCGGGATCCCTTCCAGTTACATTGTAACTAATTTGCGGCGACCCGGGTGCTTGAATGAACATTGCTCCACCTTTATCGAAACAAGAGTTGTTCTTAAACAAAACTGTAGAAGTTTTCATGAGCAGAATCTTGGAGTGTCCGTACATTGCCACGGCACCGCCACGAAATCCCCTGTTGTCAACAAATTCAACATCGTCGTAAAGTTCTACGGTTCCACCATCAAGCGCGAGTGCTGTAAGAGTGTTGTCGGTGATCACTGTTTTTCCTCGAAAAATTATCGATGCTCCAGCGTTATAGATCGTGCCCTCGCCGATCCGAACGTTCGGTTCTTGTATGACCACGTGGTTGTCTTTAACTTCGCATTGCTTGAACTCAACATGGAATGGAACTTCGGGCCCAATGTAGTCGTCATTTTGATTGAAAAGGAACGCACCGATAGCTGCTCCGACCGTCGCAGTGTTCTCGAGCCAGTGACACGAATGAAAATTGAATATGCTTTGGGAGCTGAATTCATGTTTGCATTTGCAGAAAATTGAGGTGCCATAGAGAGAGACCCCCCCTCCCCATTTCCCCGAGTTATTTCTGAATACAGTCTTCACAAAACGCACTTCGTTCATTGGAATAGAAACACCTCTTGTCAGCATATTGCCCACCCGAGCCCCACCACCCGCTGAATATCCACAGTTGCGTTCAAACAAACTGTTCTCTACCAGAAGAAAGTTCCTGCTACTGTTATCTGCAAATTCAACCTGCAAACCCCCTCCCCACGGGGCCTTGTTTTCTGAGAATGTACAGTTCTTAACGGCGAGCGTGGAATTGCTTGCATCACCGAAGAAAAAAATCCCCAGCCCAGCTCCCCGAGTAAAAGGACGGTTGAATGTTTCTTGGAAATAATCCGAAGAAACTTTCGCGCCACTGGAGAGTTCATTGCCAAGAAAGCTACAGTTGGTGAAAACGTAGCTGTTACCATGAATGTATTTTTCGTGTTCAGCTGGCGTGACGTTCATAAAACTAGGACGGTAACGGGTATATCTATTTAAACTCATGAACACACCTCCTCCAGAAACGAGAGAAGTGATCCTTTCTTGCTGTATTTCCAGTATCTCTCCCCTTATGTCCGTGATCTTGACAGTTGAGTCATGTTCTTCCGCTGAATTGTTTTCAACACGACAGTTCGTAACTTCCAACACACCTCCGATCTCATAAAGATGCGCCGCTCGGCCAATCGATCCTGAAATAACGACGTTTTGTATCCTAACATTTCGACAATAGTCAAAATTAATCGCTGTCTTAAACTTCAAAACGGTAGCGTTTGGAAGTAAAACAGCGTGATCTTGCCAACCTCCACAGTTGAAAAGCTTGAGACCACGAAGAGTAACGTTTTGACTGAAGAAGAATGCAAACCCAGCATCCGTTTGGCAAGTTATTTCTACTGTTTCCGGTCCGACTTCATCGTTCTCGCCAAGTATGGTGAAATCCTCCACGTTCTTAAAGGTCAGACTTTTCCGAAGATTGTACTTTCCTGCTCCGAGGGATAACAGCGTGGAGTTAAAGACGGAAGACAGATACAAATCATAAACGTGGTCAAGTGTTCGACACGGTTCATTTCGCTCTCCGCAAGATCGCGTGTCCTTTCCATTCGGCGATATGAACAGTGTAGATTGCCACGCACCGTCTGAGTGATGAAAAATCGGCAGTAGAAGGAGAAAATTAAATAAGCTTCTCATTGCAGAAGCATCAGTTCCAGAAGTTGGGTGTTTCCTTTTCTGAATAGTGATTCCAGTGTGTTGTACTTTATCGGTTGTGTGCAGGTTTCCTAGAAATTGCGTGACGTCATTCAATCCTGCCACGTCACGCCATAGTTGTTGTTTTTTGTTATCTATTTATTTGGAGTTAACAAATATATGCACTCTCACAGACAACCTTTTCTTTTCTTTTTTAGAAAATGGGAAGTGGAATCCATTTCCTTTTTATGAGAAGCGGAAAGAAAATTTCACTAGTTTCGAATTTCACTCTCCGTTCTTTCAGGAAGCCACTTTAAAAACAAACGCACTGCTTACGTGACAACTATTGTTTTTATGACAGTTTTTAAATTCCAGTTGCGATTAGCAAACTATGAGCATCGTGAAATCATAAAATTTTTCCTTGAAATGACATTTCTGGTAAAAAATGATTCCTTGTTTTAGAGACTTTTTGTTAGAGTTTAAAAGGAATGCCTGTTATGCTAAATACTCACGGACACCAATTCTAGGAAATAGGTAGGTAAACTGTCCGTCAGGATTTGTAAGAAAGCTTCTTCCTGTCTTCCTTAACCCTTGAACCCCCGGCATCATTATACAAATTCTCCTTACATGTCTTCATACATTTCATTGAGTACTAATTGGGAGAACTTGTTTAAACATCCAGACAATTCATTTCTGGTTATCATTTCCTCAATTCGTATGACCTGTATGTGTTATAGTGCATAGGTATGAAGAGGAGAAAATTGATGCTGATCACTATTTGGGCTTAAAGGGTTAAAAGGTTGCCAAGTTAAAGCCTGTTTAGACAACTTACATGACTTAACGTTCTCCACGTGGCTTATGGTTAAACAGTAAGACATTTTATCATTGGTGATCATTTCCCTGATTCTCATGAGTTGTATGTTTGATCAAGTAGTGATACTGTAAGGAAAAATAAAATGCTGCTCACTGTTGGGGCGTTAAGGGTAAATATGATTGACACGTCTTGTCACGAAAGTTTTTCTTAGTAAAAATACCCTCATTTACAACTTCCGCTAGCAGATAAGAGATCACTGGATCTTAAAATCCTCCAAATATTTGCCAGAGTATTCTCTTGCCACCCTTTTGAATATCGAGAAAATCCTGGGGACGATGTTCTCAACTGCAATGCTAAAATGAGAATTATTTGTTTCTTTCAGACCCAATATTGGAGCGAGTATGAATGCAGTCAAAAACCGGACACGTGTTCTGATCCGTCAGTTGCCGTGTAAGTGAAAATTTGCGACACAACGGACGTTAAGCGTAAGAACCTTTGTAACACGGGAAACAATCTTTGGCGACTGTGGGATTAAGGCAACTATCAGGTTCCTGAAAATATTAGTCTAACTAATATTCATTGAGTCAGTTTAAAAATTTTAGGAGTTTGGAAATGGTGTATTCGAGAGTATTTTAATTTCGCGATATTGCAATCATTTCGCTGACAACAGATTTCGTTACAGTGCTTTGAGATAAAAATTCCCAAAAACTAAAGAACAAACGATAAACAAGGAATTTATTTGTTGAACGATAATGACATTGTTTCTTAACACAAAAAGTAACCTGCTGTTCTGCCATGTTTTACGTCGGCTAATTTGTACACTGTGTAAGCTCAACATGCAAGAACACTTAGGTAAATTTCCGTATCATACCAGAAGGAAAAAAGTGGAAATGGACGCAGCCTACGGAATAAGGCAATTTTTGCAAGTGGAAATTGCTGCGTCAACTAATTTTTGCGATTCGCCAAACATTCGGTAAAATTGCAGAAATTTGTTGTCGAAATAAATAGTTGCCTTGACGCTGAATACAAACATCATCGATACCATGACATTTGGTATGCTTGAACTCATGACCAACGGAAGAACCCCCCCCCCCCCCTCCACCCCCACAACCCGCCTCGCAATTTCTCGTACTTAATGAAACGAATGCTACTGTCGAAATTTTTATCCCTCTTTTAAGCCTGTACCCAGTTGTTCAAAGCAGGATTAGCATCAATTTTGAATTCATTTTAATGGCTAAACGATACGGATTCTTGTAAAATCTTTTTTGTCCTACATTTGTCCTGCATTTTGCTGTAATTAAAGGCTCTTTTAAATAAAAGAAACAGGAAACTTGGTAAAATTTCAATCCGGCCCAGGTTAACGTTAACCAGCTTTCGAACAACCGGGCCCAGAGCTAGGACTCTACTTTCTACTCTACTACTACTCTTATTATGATATAACAATAGCAGCCTTAGACAGTATCATCACGTCATGTCTCATTTGGTAAAAGCGTATCTGGCCCGCCATCCCTACAGATTGTTATATCCAAATGAAGTTATTTCAGGATCAGATCCAGACTTTTAATGGGGTTGTGGAGGGGGGGAGGGATAAAAAAGGAAGGGGGAGACAGAGTGAAGAAAGGGAATTTGGATTCCTTCATAGAGCCGCTAGGCGTTTCCCATAGACACCGCCACAAAACCACAAGTAAGTACTGATGCGACATGCGGTAAGAATGTTACAACCTAGCGATCATGTTTTGCATATTTTGCAGTAAGCGGTAGTTAAGAGGAGACGCTGTTAGTTTTACCAATTCTGGCTCGCGGGTAAGTAAATCCGACTCATCACGTGACGAGCTTCTGGTGTAACCAGTCATGACTTGACGACCGTCAGGATCCGGTTGCGTGTTTTCCCGCGAAAGGAACCGGTTGACAAGTACCTCTTTTGCTTCCCATTTTTGCGACCGTTTTTCAATAGTTCACAGCGGTAAAACGCTGGACGTGTGCGCAGTTCCCAGCTTTAGGCTATTTTCGAGTTGTCTTGTACCACTTTTTGAAAGCGAGTATTGGCGCACAGCCTTTCATATGAAAATGAGTTTCATTCACATGCAGATAAAACTCATTTTCACATGAAAGGTTGCGCACTTGGTCTCACTTTGAAAAAGAGGCACAATTGGCCTGTTTTGCCTATTATTCCCCACTTTCAAACCAAAACTAAAACTTTTTAGGTTGAGAATCCACTTAAAAGAATTAACTGTCAAACACGGTTATCGGCGCGAAATTGGTTTGTCGGGGCGATTGTTTCTTTATTTTTAGACGACCTTCACGCCCGTAAACGTTTGTAGTGATACAACTTTCAAGGGCTCTGGGAACCGGAAGTGACGTTACCTTTTGCGTTTTGCCGCTGTAAAGCAGGAAGCGGAGTAAGGGGGGACGTAACGTTTGGTTTTTTCAGAGCCTTGAAAGTTGAATCAGTTTAAGGAGGCTGATCTGGATTTTTCCGAGGCACACCATCCCAACTTTGAACTGCTTATACTTTACTGCCTGAGCTCGGTGGCGCAAGCTGCTTCACATATTTACTAGAGACTGAATGAACTTAACAAAAGAGTAGGTTTGATTGACATCGGTGTTACCATAGCAACGGAACGATGACGTCATGATTTTTGTATATCAGCAATTTTCTCCACATCTAGACCTAAACTTTTAAAACGACCCATTGTCTCTTATAGCCTATTAGTAGATCTTCAAGACTGCAAAGTCTGAAAAAATTCTATGAGAGCGTTTTCCAAAAAAATCGGGTTGAATATTTTCTAGTTAAAAAATTACAGATTTATGTTATTTTCTATTGTTTCATCGGTACCAGTGTTTTTCTGACAGATTGAAACAATTTTTTACCATATGTCGTAGCTTTAGCATACAGCTACTTTTCCTGAAGGTTCTATCCGGGTTGCTTCCCTAGATTTCAAATGATGTAATCAGAAGTAATGTCTTAAATATGCTCATTTTACCTTGAGAAGTAACGTCTTTGTTACGGAAGCGTTTATTCAAAAACTAGTCAATGAATTTTTTGTTAAATCTTGTGATCTCAAGATTAGCATGTATTGCACCATCTCTGTAAATTTCACGCGCACTGAATCATTTTAAGGACACGAAATACAAATAAAAGTATAGGAGACTTTTGCACTCGTCTCCAAATTTTCATTGCCGCATCATTTGTTGACAGCCGGTTTATTTCAGGAGTTTCTCTTTTGTCTATATTCTACATATTTGTGTGCTTTGGAATCAACAAGTTTGCCATGCCTGCTTGCTATGCTTCGCTGGTGCCGAAGGGATCGTGAAAGTTTTGTTCTTACTGCAATGACAATAAACAAAAGGCTCTGGTCACGCATATGTAACACGTTTGATTGAATCTAGTAGCTCTGACTTGAATATGGTCAAACCAAGCAATCAGCGCAAAAGGAAGGCTGCTGTTCTTTTAGAAAACGCAGTATATGGAAAAATGGTCAAAGAGTGTGGAGACGAAGTCGAGGTAATTTGTCTAATTTAATTTAATAGGTTTTATTCGTTAGAAGTTACGTCTTTAATTGGAAACATGCAACATTAATATTCCTTAATTAATATAATTAAGATAAAAATATTCGCACTTAGGACCATGCAGCGGTTGAAGTTCAAGGCAAAAACTCTCAGGATAATGTACATAATGGAGATGCTAAATGCCAAGATGAAAGCAACATGCTTGACACGCGCTTATCAGTCACTATGACCAGGTCCAGAAATCGAAGGTCCTTACGACAGGAGCAGGCCCGGTCCATGCGAGGAAAACGCTGGAATGAAGAGCGCGAAAGCGAGAGGGATGTGTCCCGAGGAGAAGATCAAACACATGGGGAAAGGGTGCTACGGTCAAGTGCATTGTACAAAAAAGTTAACGACGTCAACCAGTCTTATGTTATCAACTTGTCAGTTTTAAATGATGCTTTGCAAAAATGCACTCACTGTGATATGGGTCCGCTAGACACGAGTAACATTTCAAAGGATGTCCGAATAGAGGGGATGTGTCCAGTACTGAATATTTTGTGTGTTCATTGTAAAAACGTGAACGTTATCCGGACGTCTAAATATCACAGAACCGGAAAACGTGGCCCACCGACCTATGACACAAATTCATGAGCTGGTATCGGAGCCCTTCATTCAGGAATTGGCCACACCCACTACGTAGGTTTATTGGGGACGTTAGGCCTTCCTGCTCTAGCTGTAAGTTCTTACAAGACGAGAGAAAGAGAAGCCGGTTGTGCGATAGAGAAAGTCGCTAAAAGAAGTTGCCATCGGTATGAGGACGAGGAAAGGTTACGATCAATTGTGGAAAGCCAAAACTCTAACGATCTAGTAAAAATTGGTGTTTCCTACGATATGGGGTGGCGTAAGAGGTGTCGGTCCCAAGATTCGTCCTCTGGCATGGGATCAGCAGTGGGTTTGAAAACTGGAAAAGTTGTCAGCTTTGCAACTAGAAACACTATGCGTTGAGGATGTCAACAAGCAAGTCGAGAAAACCGGGAACCAAGGTCTCACGACTGCAGACGCAATCACGAAGGTTCGTCAGAGTATGGAGGCTAATGTTGCTGTTCAGCTCTTCACTGCGGTCGTCCAACACCGGGTAACCTACTCCACCTACGTTGGAGACGATGACACCACCACAGAAAGTCGACTAAAGGCACTAGTCAACTATGACATCGAAAAGTGGTCGGACATAAATCATGCCTGTCGCACCTTAGGTTCACGCCTTTATTCAGCCAAAAAGGTGAATGGTTTAACCCCGGCAGTTATTGGCTACATCCAGAAGTGTTTCACATATTGCATAAAGCAAAATAAAGGGCAACCTTCCTCTCTGTTAGAAGGCCTATCTGTTATAGTCCCTCACGCATTCGGGGATCACAGTAAGTGCAAGGACTCGTGGTGCAAATATAGCAGTGATCCAGAGAACTACCGCCACAATGACCTGCCGGGAGGAGATGATCTGCGAGCTTGTATTGAAGACGCACTACAGCCGTTTCTCAATGAAAAAGCTGCTCAGAAGATGACCCCAATAGGTTCCTCTCAGCGAAATGAGTGTGTAAACAGCATAGTCGGATCAAAGGCGCCAAAAATAAGGCATTATGGCGGGTCTGAAAGCAGCGATTTTCGGGTCGCAGCGGGTGTAGTTCAGTTTCATGAAGGCTATGAATACATCATCCAAGCAACTGAAGAAATGGGCTTAGCTGCTAGTTGTACCACTGCGAAGTACGTCCATAGAATGGACGACAAGAGAAAAAAAGACAGCCACAGAAAGACAAGCAAGACATGTAAGAAAGCACGCCGACAATTGAGAAAGAACAAAACGCTGAAAACAAGTGTGTTAGAGTCACACGAGGGTGTAACGTATGAAAGTGGGATCGGGCTTATCCAAACAACAGAAGATAGCGCGAGAGTCACACGAGAGTTTAATGTATGAAAGTGGGATCGGGCTTATCCAAACAACAGAAGATAGCGCGAGAGTCACACGAGAGTTTAACGTATGAAAGTGGGATCGGGCTTATCCAAACAACAGAAGATAGCGCGAGAGTCACACGAGAGTTTAACGTATGAAAGTGGGATCGGGCTTATCCAAACAACAGAAGATAGCGCGAGAGTCACACGAGAGTTTAACGTATGAAAGTGGGATCGGGCTTATCCAAACAACAGAAGATAGCGCGAGAGTCACACGAGAGTTTAACGTATGAAAGTGGTGTCGGGCTTATCCAAACAACAGAAGATAGCGCGAGAGTCACACGAGAGTTTAACGTATGAAAGTGGGGTCGGGCGTATCCAAACAACAGAAGATAGCGCGAGAGTCACACGAGAGTTTAACGTATGAAAGTGGGGTCGGACGTATCCAAACAACAGAAGATAGCGCGAGAGTCACACGAGAGTTTAACGTATGAAAGTGGGATCGGGCTTATCCAAACAACAGAAGATAGCGCGAGAGTCACACGAGAGTTTAACGTATGAAAGTGGGATCGGGCTTATCCAAACAACAGAAGATAGCGCGAGAGTCACGCGAGAGTTTAATGTATGAAAGTGGTGTCGGGCTTATCCAAACAACAGAAGATAGCGCGGCCATCACGAACGGGACACTCAATGGTCTGAAGGCCACCGTAACAGAAGAAGAGTTTCACAGTTATGCCAATGCTCTAGCTGAGGAATATAGACTTGAGAAAAACGAAGATCTGACTATTGTTACAGATGGGGAGGGAGAAAGTGCGTTTGTCTTGTTTGACACTGAAACGACAGGTTTAGAACGCTGTTCGAAAATAATACAGATTGCTTGTAGCACACAATGCGGGAGTCGTTAGTTTTCCAAGTACCTTCTTCCGGATGAAAAGAATATTTCGGATTCTGCTTAAAGGGCAAACGGACTGAGTATCCAGTACAGGGACGGACAGAAGGTGTTAGTGAAGGATGGTCACACCCTTGAGAAACTCTCACTCAAAGAGCAGGTTTAATCGCATTTTGTGATTTTATTAGAAGGGAACAACTCAGTCGTCAAGTTGTATTGGCAGCCCACAATGGCAACAGTTTTGATTTCCAAATCCTCTTCAACGCTCTTAAGAGGCACGAATTACTCGATGACTTCTTTTCTCTTCACGTTATGTTAGTCGATTCTCTGAGTTATTGCACAAGAGATAAAACGAAAGAATGTGCCATTGAGCTCCTGCCCGAGCAAGTCTGTTTCAGGTTGTACGAATTCCTATTCAAGGAACAATTCAAAGCACACGACGCGCTTGAGGATTCTGTAGCACTTCCCCGGATTCTGTTCAGGTCCAGCTTATCTCTTGAGAACAAGCTCATCGCGAACAGCGTAACAAGTGTAATGTTTGAGCGTGACATGAAGGCAGCTACTGAAGTAAGATCTCGCATGTGTACACTTCAGAAGGTGCCGGTGAGCAACTTTATGAAGGAGAAGCTTGGAAAAGAGGGAATCGACAGCAACAAGCTAATAGAAATCCACAATCGTGGAGGAGTAAGAGGTCTGTTAACAATTTTGGCTTTACCGAAGACGTTTTCCCAAATGAAAAGTAAGACCAAGCAGAAGCCCAGGATAACGAAAAACTTGAAAGTTCTTTCAAAAGTAGTCAACTACTTTCAGGCAAACGTTACATCCTTGTAGCTTCCATCTCTTTGAACTGTTCAATAGTGAAACAAGCAGAGACACCATCAGTTTATAAACAAATAATTCTTGCAGTATGAAATGACCCGAGTTAAAAATTCGGTTCATAGAAGATGAAGCCAGAGCTTTTAGCTTGACAATGATTGACTGTCCAAAAGACATTCGCTTTAAATAGCTGGGGGCAGTGTTAAATTGTGTAGCGCATAAATCTTACATGTAGCTGTATTTCAGTCTTTTGTCGATGCTCAGTCATACGTCACTCGATGTAAAGCTCATGTTGTTTATCTATAGGTGACAGTAGTGAAATGAAGTTAACTGACAACATTTAGTTTTCTGGAGGGAGATTAACGAAGAGATTATAACTAAAATCACACAGTAGTACATGTAAAGACAGATTTGGCAAGAAAATATAAACCTTTTACACCAACGGTTGTTCAAACAAGAAAACTCGCGTTGTTCCTGGGTATAAATAGGCTGACTCCTTCGCGCCTCCCTTGGAACCTTGCGTTTCGTTCGCGTCGATACCAGTGGACCTCTTACTTCATCAATGTATTTTTTTTCACAATATGTTTGAGTCCAATAAACAGTTGTATTTGAAAGGAAAACAGACTTCATTCTACTCAAAAGCTTGTTTCCTTCAATTAAGAAAATTTTTGTCCGCCCTAACGAGCTCATTCAGAATAATCTTCTGGAAAAAAATTGGACTTGACAGCCAATTCGGGTCAGAGCTGTGGATTCAAATGCGTTACATATGCGTGACTACAGCCTTATGTTAATTGCCGCATTGTACTAAGAACAAAATTTTCACGATCCCTTCGGCACCAGCGAAGCGTAGCAAGTAGGCATGGCAAACTTGTTGATTCCAAAGCACACAAATATGTAGAATATAGACAAAAGAGAAACTCCTGAAATAAACCGGCTGTCAACAAATGATGCGGCAATGAAAATTTGGAGACGAGTGCAAAAGTCTCCTATACTTTTATTTGTATTTCGTGTCCTTAAAATGATTCAATGCGCGTGAAATTTACAGAGATAGTGCAATACATGCTAATCTTAGATCACAAGATTTAAAAAATTCATCGACTAGTTTTTGAATAAACGCTTCCGAAACAAAGACGTTACTTCTCAATGTAAAATGAACATATTTAAGACACTACTTATGATAACACTGATCATTTGAAATCTAGGGAAGCAAGCCGGATAAAACCTTCAGGAAAAGTAGCTGTATGCTAAGGCTACGACATATGGTAAAAAATTGTTTCAATCTGTCAGGAAAACACTGGTGCCGATGAAACAATAGAAAATAACATAAATCTGTAATTTTTTAACTAAAAAAATATTCAACCCGATTGTTTTGGAAAACGCTCTCATAGAATTTTTTCAGACTTTGCAGTCTTGAAGATCTACGCATAGGCTATAAGAGACAATGGGTCGTTTTAAAAGATTAGGTCTAGATGTGGAAAAAATTTCAGATATACAAAAAATCATGACGTCATCGTTCCGTTGCTATGATAACATCGATGTCAATCAAACCTACTTTTTTGTTAAGTTCATTCAGTCTCTAGTAAATATGTGAAGCAGCTTGCGCCACCGAGCTCAGGCAGTAAAGTATTAGCCGTTCAAAGTTGGGATGGCGTGCCTCGGAAAAATCCAGATCGGCCACCTTAAACGCTTACGAAGGAAAGGTTCGTATGAAAACGATGCCCCGACAAACCCAAATTTCACGCAGATAAGATAAAACGTGTGGATAACAGTTGCTCCATTTTGAACCCACGCCCAACGTAAGACCTCACGTTTTCAGAATCGGCGTTAGGATTGCGGTTAAAGTGACAGTTTCCACATTAGTCTTCTTTGCAAAATTATGGCGGGAACTGCGCACGCTTCCTACGTTTGACAGCTGTTAACGCATGGGCAAGAAAGAACGCAGGAGCGATCGTTGCGGAAAGACGGAATCTTATGAAGGAATTAGGGACGGGATCAAGGAAACCTGCAAAATCACCTCTACGATATTCAGTACAGACAACAGGACACAAGATATCGCAGAAGTAAATGTATTTTATTGATCTTCCAATTAATAGCCTAAGAGACGGCGAATTTTTCCCACATATTCCAGTTCGCACACAAACTCGCGTCGTGAGTTTCGGCCGCCTACGGAAAGAAAAGTGGGGAGGATGGAAATCTAAAAAAAACGATAAGGCTTGAAATTGGCCTCACCTTGTCACTGGTTAATTTCTGCATTAAAAATACCAAAATGATACTAGAAGGAAGACAACGAAAAGTTTTCCAATTGTGCCGGTTAGCAGTTGGTACAGATTTTTAGGAGGAGGGAGACCGTTGTTGGAAAAAGTTTATTGATTCAAACATGTTTTCTTTTGTTTTCTACAGTTGTCTAGAAGAATTAAACATTACTATGAAGACTGGAAGAGTATTTTACAGTAGCACTGAAATACTTGTTGTAAATATTAATAGTGTACAACAGGCCATGAGAATAAAACAAAGCGTCCGAAAAATCAAAGGCGTTAAGTCTGACCTGTCATCCTTTGATGGTGGAGCCATCAAATGTTAATTGGTATTTGGCATTTACTGTTAAAACCATTTTTCAATGATTTTTGGTGAAGCCAAACCAGATGATTAAACGTACATTGAAAACTAATCACAAATCTTCGGTTAGAGTTTTAACCCCCAAAAGCGGTATTTCAAACATTTTATCTTTTAAACATACACTATTGCCACTCGTTTTAACGCGTTTGACATTCGCAAAAATTGTGCAAAATTGGCGGGAAAAAATTTCGAAGCTAAAATTTTCATAGTATCACTAGATGATTTGCGTACACAAACGAACACAAGTCACTGAAATCTTCCGGTATAAACATTACTTATATTGCCAATTACGAGCGCGGTAACAAAAAGCAACTGTAATCAAAGGAAAGTCATGTAAACACGTTTCAATCCTTTACTCGCCTTATGGCAAACGAGCTGGTATACGTTCACATTTCTTTTCTGTGGATTTTTTCCTTTGTGCGAACCTTAAGTGACGCGTAAAAGTATCGAAAATAACTCTTGGGAAAATAAAAACCATCACCGCACCCTGATTTGAAAGAGAGAAGTACACATTGAATGGGAAGCCTATTTGTCGTAAAGGTCTTCTTGCCAGTGTCTTGTATTGGAACAAATGCCTGTAAGAAGGACCTTTGAAGCGTAGTGCTTCCACTCAAACACACAAAACTTATAACCTTTTATATCACAAGCCAAATTGACTATTTATTGAATTGGAGACCAGTTAAGTGGGAAGGAAGCTAGGATATTCATCAATTGCCCAGCCCAAACAATTAAACTGAGGGAAAACAACTGGAAAACATTTATTCTCTAGTTGTATATCAAGGGCAACAAATGAAGTTGTTTGAGTATAAGCAACAATGGTTTCATTTTCTCTAAAGAATGGAGAAATGTTTCCCCGACCTGATTTCCAGCCAAGTGTTTCAGTTTTTTATATAATCATGGTCCCGAAAATTGTTTATCGCAGGTTTTACTTGATTACTTTAGACAAAAAATGCACTGCTGTCGAGCGAAACATTTCCACTGCGACGTAATTTTTGCGTGCGTAATAAGCCGACAGCGGAAGTTCACCTGAAAGGCAGAATAAGCAACATTGACACACATCAAATGAAGCACTTTTAAAAAAGCAATAGATTTAAAGCTTCCTATTATTCGAGCAAAAGCCATCTAATGGCGTTAGCCAATTAAAACTTAGAAAAATTAAGTGGAGAACATTTGCGCATTTTAGTGGCAGGACAGAACCCAGAAGAACTCAATCATCTCTCTTCATAACGCTTTCAACTCATCATGGCTGATCTCTCCAGTTCAAATGTTACCAGAGTTTCTAACTCTACCACGGGAGATGAAACATGGCTAACTATCCCAGTTCGGGTGAGCTTTATCTTCAACATCATTGTTAACACCATCACTTGTCCCTTAACATTTCTGCTTAACGTGTTGGTGATTATGGCGGTGAAACGAAGAGCAAGACTCCGCACAAAAGCCAACATCTTGTTGGCTTGTTTAGCGGTGACTGACGCATTAACTGGTCTCGTTGTGCAGCCAGCATTCATCATATGGATGACATATAAGTTACGTGGTATGATTGGGCAAAAACAGGAAAGTACTGTCGGTGTTTTCCTAAATGGCTCTGGGCGATCAATGTTTCTTTGCTCGTCCCTTCACTTAATGTTGGTAACTTTCGAAAGGCTTATAGCGATTAAATTTACTTTACAATACCCTTACATTGTCACAACGCAAAAAATTAAGGCAGCAGTCACCTCACTTTGGATCACTGCTCTTTCATTTGAGGTATTGAGACTTTCAATAGACGGAGCAGTACTTTCAAACGTGATAGTCGCTCTTGTTTTGACTTCGTGCGTTGTCTTCATTGCGTTTTCTTACGTGATATTATATCACGAAACACGTCGGCAGGAAAAGAAAATTAAAAGCCAACAGCTACCGCAAGAAGAAATTGAAAGATTCGCCAAAGAAAGCAAAGCCCTCAAGACCACTGTATATGTGGTCGGAGCTGTTATGTTGTGTTTCGTGCCCGCAGCTACCCTCCTTTTGATCTCCAGTTTATTGAGGGTGTCCGGAGTTTGGATGCAAATACGGCTGTCAAGCTTGTACTACGTGTTTACGCCTGCGATTCGCACGTGTGGCTTGCTTAACTCACTTCTTAATCCACTGATTTATTGCTGGAGGCAACGAGAAATGAGAAAGTTTGTACTCAGTAGATTTTCAGCTGTCCAAGAAGTACATCCCACAGCCTAATTAGACGAAATATTGAGGCTTGTAACAGACAGCAAAACTAACAGTCCTAACATAGAACTTACTAGAGCTCATGTTTATCACTTCAAAAAAGAATCGTGTTATGTTGATGTCAGTGTAATAAGTGTGGTAGTGCAAACATAAATTTTAAGATTTGAAATAGTTTCCTTGCACTATTGGCGCTCTTGAACCTTGTTGCCAAGGCGATAGAGGAGGAGGACAAAATCAGTTTCTATTAATATTAGATCGTTTTACGAGGTAATATGTAAAAAAAATTGTTGTCCAGAAAATATTACATCAATGTATTTCCCTGATGGTATTTTGCGTTGCTCGTGGTGCATGAATACCGTAAATGGCCTAAAAAATACTCGAGGAGTTTACTAAATTTTTCATTGTTGAGAGCGGCGACAGTGCTTATAGTTGACAACTAGCACGACTAGAATAACCATAGCGTTCGAGAGTAAACTCACTTTCACTTTGTCCGCCATCATTGTTTAGTTTGGCATCAAAACTTTGTTATAAGTAACAAAATCGTTTAAAATTGTATTGCGCGGTGCCGTCTGTATTCCTAGCAGGGCGGTATGGCTCTATCGGGCCCTGCGCCCTACTGCGCACAAACCTCATACGGGAAGTCTGTTAACAGTTGCGCAAGGATAGCGCACAGGGAGCGGGATACGGGGCTATGGTAGTCACTCTTCTAGTTAGATACGCTAACCAGTCCGCCTTCGTGAGAGCAAATCCTAAGAAGAATTAGCTAGCAGCATGTCGGTAGTGGATCCACTAGGTGAAGGCCTGGCCCTAATTTCTCTCAAACGACGTCTGCCTTTCTTTGCAAAGCAATCCAGTTTCTTTGGCAGTATTTGACGGGGTTTCCTAGAAAAAAGAAATAATAACGTTAAATTGCCTGCTAAAAGAGAGAACGAGAAAAGCGAAATGAAAAAAAGTTTAAACTCTTTCACTTCCAAGATAAAGTAAGTGAATTCCTAGGATTTAGCCGTTTAATAGCAAGCCTAAATATACACCATTCAAGTCAAAGCTGTTGCGCAGTACTTTGCAGCGGTACTGTCTAGTATGCTTTAAGCCCTGAAACCTGCGATAAGTTGTACCCGTTTAGCCTTGACTTGCAGTAGCGTGTGATGACTTGCGTTATATTTGTGGGAAGATGGCTGCTCAACATAAGTTGATAAAGGTTGGCCGGTTTTAGTGTTGTTTTCTTTTGGGCGCGCGCAAGGCTACACTGAAATGGCTTTCTTGAAGCCTGGGTCTACTTGTGAGTGTGGCATAAGCTGGCATTTTCAAGCTTGCGTTCAATTTGCGGCTCCGTTTGTCCCGAGCCTTACAAGGTGATTGCAAAGTTTGATATGCTCACAAAATCACTGTAGAAGCTTTTGTGTCTGTGCATGAAATCACCATTCAAATGAAAGCTACCAAGCAGTACTTTCTTGTGCCGGTTGCTCTTAATTATGCTCTACAAGGTAGATCTAACTTTCGAGTCTGTGAATGAAATCCTAAAGCGAGTGCTGTTTATAAGGCTCTACAGGGCGGTTCAACAGTTGAGTCTGTAGATGAAATCAAAAACTGTGACCATTGAAATGAAAGCTACAGAGCAGTTCTGACTTTCCTGAAAATTTATCAGAATTCCCAAAAGGTGGACCATCTTGTATTGTACAGCATCATAAAAAGCGCCACGGTAAAGCGCCAGCTTCATTCACAGACTCAAGAGTGAGAATCACTAAAATAAACAAACTGCAACAAAGGAAAGTATGGATCAATAGCTCTCATTTGAATGACCATACATGAGCATTTCATCAACAGACTCAAAACTAAACACCACCTTTGTACAGCTTTTCTCTGAATGGTCAAATTTTAACACTTCTTGCACAGACATAAAAAAGATAGAACCACTCTGTACAACACAAAGAACAGAACCATAAGAAAGGACAGCTCAGTAGCTTTCATTTGTATGGTATCGCAGGTTTTAATCTTTAACCAACAATAAAAAGCAAAAGACACACGTTACGCGATGCGATGTTGTGTAGCGCGTGCCTGTTGCTTTTTATTGTTGGTATTTTTATTTTTGATTTTATCCTCAAGTCAAAGCGTCGTTACACGAATCAGTGCGGTATTCCTTGCAAGGAACACACCAAGCTCAGACCGCAACGTTCACAACGGTGCTTCTGCCATTCTCCCTGAACACATCAACAATAAAATGCACGAACTGAATTTAGCTCGGCTGTCAAAATACTATTATAAAAAGCGACAAAGAGCCTGCAAGTAAACAAAGATAATACCTTGCATTAAACTCTGCGGATATTTGCTCTAACGTTCTGTTCTTCGTCTCCGGGACGTATTTATAGATGAATATCACGGCTATGGTACAAATTATCGTGTAGAAAATAAAAGTCCACGATGTTCCAATGGTACCTGCAAAGCAAGAAAAGCGCTTAGACTAAATGAATGCTGAACAGGGCTAAACCTTCATCCGGTGGGGGGTGGGGGGGAAGGGGGGAGGGGTACCGTTCGGCATTTTGGACGGCAGTTCCCGTCCCAGCCTAAGGCTCGGAATGTTAATCCCATTTAAGACCAAAAACATATTGTTTTGTTTTTATACCCTTCTGTAGGTTTAGCACCGAAAATTGCTTACTGTTTCCGGCCAAAACGGCAAAATTCAGTCCAGTGGGAAAAACATAACCTTTTTCCAACTACAGTGGTCAAAATCTAAGGCAAATCTCACAGAAACACATCTACAAAGCTATCCCCTTCCAAGTTACTTATATAAGAGCTGGACACGCTTGATTTGTTTAGCTCATTAGCATATTTGTCATGCGCAGTTTTGTTCTGTTTGATTGACCTCGTGGTCATTGAACTTGTCACGTTTTCCTATCATGCAAGAATAACAGTGTACGGTCTCGAAGAAGTTTAACGAATACAGTCCTATAAGAACAAGGCTCGTCTATTACATTCTGGTCCTTAAACGCCGGACGATTACAGTAGAAAGATCTACAGTCGTCGAATTCAAAAAGAAAACAGCTGAGCGAGCAAGTCGCCATTCAACTAGCTGACGATCACAAGATGTCCCGTGAGACTCTTATTCAGCAAAAAGGAATCACTAAACGTAAAATAACAAACCTTCTCAAGAAAGTTGAACAGGTCGTCGAAAAAGAAGACAAGTCAGCCTATGACATCGTCTGCGCCGAGCAGTATTTGAACGAAATTCGCACCTTGGACACGCACTTTCAAAAACAGCATTTGGCAGCGACTGCCATCGTTGAACCGTCGAACAAGGAACTTATTGAAAGGGATTTAACCTACTGCCTCGCATAATGGCGGTTGGGTGCCTGGGATATCCAGGGGCCTCCACTGTGGTCAGCCGGCCCCCAGATAGACTACGCCATTACTGGCAAATCCCCGGACCCCAGCCATGAGCCCCACACGCCCCGGCACCCGTCACACTGACTTAGTCAGTGGAGAGAAAAACAAAAAGAAGTAAATAAAACAAATAAGAGGGAGGGAGGGCCGGGGTAGAAAAACAAGCAGAAACGCTGCAAAATACCTAGACAAAACGAGCAAGCAGTAACAGCCCGCCATTGCAGTAAACTATGCAAACTGAGCCTGACTGCACCTGAGCCACCGCTGACCACCACCGCTTGATAACCACATGCTCGTTGTAGGTTAACTTGGTTAAATGTAAATACATTTAACCTCATTTAACCTACTGCCTCGCATAATGGCGGTTGGGTGCCTGGGATATCCAGGGGCCTCCACTGTGGTCAGCCGGCCCCCAGATAGACTACGCCATTACTGGCAAATCCCCGGACCCCAGCCATGAGCCCCACACGCCCAGCCGAAGGGACCTCCGGGCTGACCGCAAGGTCAGACTGGAGAAAGGGGGGGCCATGGATGGGAACAGCCATGACTCCAAACTGCCCAACTCCCGAGGCACCCAACCCCTGCAACAGCAGCTGCAGGATTGCACACAAATAACAACCATCACAGCAAAACTGCGAACAACCCAGTGACCATAAACACAGCCATGCAAGGAGCTCCAGCTACCACAGCCACAACAGCAACAACTGCCCCTCCATCAATGAATGCCAACACCCTCTACTAAACAATGCCAACGCCCCACAATCAAAGACACTAATGCCACAACTATAAACGCTCCCGGAATGCCACCTGCTAAAACGCTATGTAAATGTCAGTATACTACAATACGCCAATGAACACTAACACCACGTCACGCCATAAACTAAGCTGACTGGCTCCTAAATGTAACCAGTTAGAATTACATATAACTCTGTCATAAAAAGGATACAGCTAAAGTGGGACAAAGAAAATAAACCGCCGCATCTGCTTAACATATAGCTGGGCGAAGGCGGGAAAATGCTAGCGCACCCCTGACATGGTTTGCCGATATATGCGCCGGCAACGTGCTTGAGGACACTGTCCAGAGGCGGCAATGCTGCTGGGGAAGAAAGGAAGCACCAACTGGCTAGGAAAACCAGTAGTAGAGGGTGAGCACTGCGGCAAGCCGAAAGGATGCCCACCGCACGAGCATGTGACTGAAAGGGGCCGCTGGGCAATTACGCTAGGACACAAGGAAGCAGGGGCCACCCTGAAAACAGACAAGCAGAAGGAGCAAATGCTGAGCAACACTCTGTGAATACAGCACTCTAGCTCCTAGCTCAAGGAGCAACCCTAATAGCTAACATGCTACAAAATGCTAATGAATGCCAACGCCCCAAGTGCAACTAAGCACTCTAGCTCCTAGCCCAAGGAGCAACGCTAATAGCTAACATGCTACAAAACGCTAATGAACGCCAACGCCTCAAGTGCAACTAAGCACTCAAGCTCCCGGCTCAAGGAGCAATCCTAATAGCTAACAACCTACAAAACGCTAATGAACGTGAACGCCTCAAGTGCAACTAAGCACTCTAGCTCCTGGCCCAAGGAGCAACCGTAACAGCTAACCTTCTACAAAACGCAGTGAGTACTAGAATGCCTGAAGAGCCACTAGGCACTCTGGCTTCTAGCCAAAGGAGCAAAGGCCTGATGATACCAGTAAATATGTAACGATGTATACAACTACTGTAAACATGCGTCGCCAATGCCTCGAGTGCAACTAAGCACTCTGGCTTCTGACACAAGAAACAACGGGAACATGCTACGGACGACATGCTAGATAAGAATATTACCAAGAAATACTTAGTCAATATGTAGTGATAATAATAATAATAATAAGAATAATAATAATAACCCCAGACAATACCTGTAAATACATGATAATAAAAATAAAATAAATAAATAAATAAATAAACAAGCCACAGTAACTACGCAAGCTACACCACTGCAACAGCAACTACACTCACAATAGCCACTACCACCCTAGTGACTACCGCCAGTGTCGCACACGTAACCCCTACAGCTACAAAAAAAAAAAAAAAAAAAAAAAAAAACTACGGTGCAGACAAACAGCTACTGTGGGTACTAACGCTATGACAACCAAGACAGCCACTACAGCCGCTACAGCCACAACGGAAACTACAACTACCACACGGATCTACTACAGATAACGCACACAGCAGCCCCTACTACTACAGCAACTATGGGCACTACAGCAACTGCAGAAATTATCGCTGCTACGGATGCTACACATGCCACCCCGACTACAGCAACTGCAGTCAAAGCTACTACAGTTGCCAAGGTACTATTTACATGTATTATACTGCCATTGCCCCCACTACCACAATTGTAAAAAAAACCAGCAACTGACACAACAAATGCCCTCGGACAAAATATGATGTATACATGAAATAGACCCTGCTACACAATGAAGGCACTGACCTACTAAAACTGCCGCCAACCTAACAGGCAACGGGACAGGAAAAAAAAAACAAAAAACAAAAAACAAAACAAAACAAAACAAAAAAACAAAAACAAAAACAAAAACAAAACAAAAAATCACGTACCAACAAAACAAAAACCTAAAACGGAAGATGCCAATGCCATAAAGCACTATAAAAACAAGGCTAACCGCTAAAACGCTACATGAACGCCAATCTGCTGCAATACACCCATGAATGCTATAGCTAATGATAACGCCACGCCATAAACTAAGGTGACTTGCTTCCAAACGTAAACCATATAGAATTACATAAAACTCTGTAGTAAAAAGGATACAGCTGAAGCGAGACAAAGAATCTATGCAATTGTATAAACCAGCTACTGACATAACATATTCCTAGGGACGATATACGATGAATACATGAAATACCCCCTGCTACACAAGGAAGCCGCTGACCTATGCCGTAAAGCGATATAAAAACAAGGCTAACCACTAGAACGCAACTTGAACGCCAATCTGCTGCAATACACCATTGAATGCAAAAGCTAATGCTAACGCCACGCCATAAACTAAGCTGACTTGCTTCCAAACGTAAACTATATAGAATTACATAAAACTCTGTAGTAAAAAGGATACAGCTGAAGCAAAACAAAGAAACTAAACCACAACATCTGCTGAACAAACAGCTGGACAGTGGCGGGAAAAAGCTAGCACAGACGTGGCTTGCTGACATAAGCACCGAGTCCCCGCTCGAAGATACTATCCGAAGTCAGCAATGCCACTAGGAAAGACACGAAATACGGAGCGGCCATGTGGAATGCTGATAGCAGAAGGCAAACAGCTCCAAAAACAGAGGACAATAAATTGGCACGAAGCCCGCGACAAGCCGAGAGGACGCCCACCACACAAGCATGTGATTGAAATAGAACGGCGGGAAACTGCGCCCGTACTTCCCAATGAAACGGCATGAACATCTTACAAAGGAAGAATGGGCCTGCAGCCCTGAAACAACGCAGACGGAAGGACCGAACACCACGCAACGCTCTGTGAATAAAAGGATACAGCCGCAAAACGGCAGCGCACAAACCAATGCCTATGCTTGACGGGTAGCGACGATAAGCTGACGAGATTGCCAAGGTGGAACCGTGTCCGAGCCGGAAGATACTGTCCGAAGTCAGCAATGCAAGTGGGAAAGAAACGAGTTGGAGAACGGCCAACAGAACAACCAGTAGTGAAAGGTGAAGAGTCCGTAAACCAAAGACAATCTTGCGCGAAGTCCGCGACGATGAGCGACCGACCACAACACAAACCCAAAGCATGCGAACGGGCCGAAGAACGACTGGGAACTTACGCCAGCGCCGAACGTAAACGCTTCCGGAAACATCCCGCAAAGGAAGAATAAGCAACACTGATGACAATGGTGAGAAGAAGCCGCCACGAATGCCGTAGAAAAACAAGCAGAAACGCTGCAAAATACCTAGACAAAACGAGCAAGCAGTAACAGCCCGCCATTGCAGTAAACTATGCAAACTGAGCCTGACTGCACCTGAGCCACCGCTGACCACCACCGCTTGATAACCACATGCTCGTTGTAGGTTAACTTGGTTAAATGTAAATACATTTAACCTCATTTTGAGGATTTGGAAATTCACGATGAACGTGTCCGCGAAAACACGAGCAAGCTTCTCTATGTACTGAACGTCGCTTCAAAGCCACAAGGCAAATCTAAAGCTACTGAAAACAAGACCAAAGTGAATTCGCTCGAAGCGAAATGGACTCGAATTACAAAGAATGTTGACAGTGTCGCCTCGAAGGTCAGCGAAGCACAAACCAAACTCAACGAAATGGAGATCGAAGAACTAACGGACATAAGAAGTCAGCTTTCTGAATTTGAGAAAACTTTCGATCGATTCACCGCAGAAATTGACTCTGTTTCCCCGAACTTAGATGTTGAAGACGGTGAAAATTGGAACGACGCCATTTCGAATTATTTCGACAAGATTTCATTGACTCAAGACACTTTGGCTCTGTTGATTATCGAACGCCGCCGCAACCGAACTCGTGAAATCCAAGAGCAAGAACTTGAACGGGAGGAAAAACGAAACAAGGAAATCGAAGTCCAAAACAGCAAACATCGTGAAGAAATTAACAAGTTGCTGCACAAATTCAAAACACATTCGGAGGAACATGAATCAAAAACAGTGAAATTGCCTTCACTCAGCATCCCATCATTCGATGGAGATCCAACTAAATGGAAATCTTACTGGCAACAGTTTGAAGCCACAATACACAATTCGAAAAAGCTAGACGACCAATTGCGGATGCAGTATTTGCTTAAATCTCTCACCACCAAAAAGGCTAGAGATGCTGTTGAGGGAATTGATGCAGTAGCTGAAGCATACCCAGAAGCTGTGGCAGCCCTAAAGAACCGTTTTGACAGACCTCAAGTCATTCACAGAGCACATGTAAGAGCAATACTTAATCTTAAACCAATTAAAGATGGTTCAAGTGGTGAACTGAGAAAGCTACATGACACACTTCAGCATCACTTAAGATCATTAAAGGCAATGGATCAACTGGATTTTGAAAGATTTATGACTGCCTTAGGAGAGTGCAAACTTGATGACCTAACCATGGTTGAATGGCAGAAATCTATTCAAGCAGAAAAGCAAGTCCCTGGCTATGACAAGTTTCTTGAATTCCTTGATCTCCGAGCAACTGCCACTGAACTTGCGCCTCATGAAACAGGCCCCAAGAAACCTCCCATTCCTCCCGGAAAGTCACCAAAGCCACCTCCTCCTAAGCCATTTTTAGTGTATACTACAAACACCAAAGTTAAGTGCACAGCCTGTAATGGATCAAAACACAACCTTGCTTATTGCCAGTCCTTCAAAGCAAAATCACTTTCTGAGAAGCGGAACTTTGTTATGGAACAAGGACTTTGTTTTAACTGTCTGAAGGCAAAGCACACAAGTAAACAATGCCCTTCACCTAATTGTTGTCTGAAATGTGGCAAGCGACATCACACCTTTCTTCACCTCGATGACTCTAGGGATGCAGTCAATCAAGACACATTGGAAACAGCGAGACAGGACATTCTGATGGCTTCAGCACCTGGTGCTTCTAACACAACCGACCCTGGAAACACTGCAAGTGATGGTGGCATCTCCACTGTTACCTATGTAGCTGCCCCAGAAGCCATTGCTTCAAATTCTATTCTCATGATGACAGCAGAAGTGATCCTTAGTGGACCCAATCGTCATCAAATGCTTGCACGAGCTCTACTGGACCCAGCATCCTCTGCCTCCTTTGTCACTGAAAGAGTCGTCCAACGCTTAAAGTTGCACAAACAAAGGCAAGAAATCACCATCAGTGGAATCGGAGACACCCGGTGCTCTACCCAAAGTAATTCTGTTGTTAACATGAATTTAAGATCTACTCAAGGCTCCTCAGCACTGGACAATGTTCAAGCTATTGTTCTGCCTTCGTTGACAAAATGCTTGCCTATCACAACCCTTCCTAAAGGGAATTGGCCACATCTATCTACTCTCAAGCTTGCTGATCCTGAGTTCAATGTGTCAAAGCCTATTGATGTTCTCCTTGGTGTAGACGTGTACCATGACATCCTTAAGCCAGGGCTTATCCTTGGACCAAAGGGAACCCCAGCAGCCCAAGCAACCATGTTTGGATGGGTCTTGTTTGGGAACACTAACACTCACCAATTGCCAGCTGAAGTCACAACACTGCATGCGTCAACTTCATTTCCAAGTTGCGAAGAAACTCTCCATAAATTTTGGACTCTAGAGGAGCAACCTAAACCTAGGTTGCCTCCATCACCAGCTGACGAATTACTTGTGCAGGACTTTGACCGAAGCCACAAACGTGATGAAACTGGTCGCTTTGTAGTCAGACTCCCATTCAAGCCACAAGGGCCTCCTTTAGGCCAATCACGACCTCTGGCTTTGCGACGCTTCCTTTCCCTTGAACGTCGTCTTCAACGTTTCGACAAATCCCAAGATTACGCAAAGGTCATTAACGAGTACTTCACATTGAGCCATGCTGAAAGAGTCCCAGAGACTGATCTCAACAAACCTGCATCACATTCATTCTACTTAGCCCATCATGCTGTCTACAAGGATTCAGACTCAACCCCATTACGCGTGGTATTTGATGGATCAATGAAAACCACAACTGGTGTCTCTCTCAATGATCAGCTCCTCGTGGGACCGACTGTTCATCCGCCCCTCAATGATGTTCTCATTCGTTTCAGACAACACCCTTATGTTCTCACCACTGATGTTTCAAAGATGTATCGTGCTGTTGCCCTGGCACCAGAAGACAGAGATTTTCACCGGTTCTTATGGAGAGAAAAGGCTTCTGATCCAGTTGTTGACTATCGAATGACAAGAGTCACCTTTGGAATTGCAAGTGCTCCATTCTTAGCGACAAACTCTGTTCTACACCTTGCAAAGCAAAATGAATCAGAGCTACCCCTAGCTGCAAAGGCTGTAAAGGAGTCCTTCTATGTCGATGATGGTCTTCCCTCAGTTGAAACCAAGCAAAAAGCCATTTTACTCCATCATCAACTTCAAGACCTCTTTAACAGAGGAGGGTTCAAACTTCACAAATGGAACTCAAACTCGCCTGAAGTTTTGAATTCAATCTCACCAGAGATTCGAAGCTCAAAGAACACATCTAACCTTGGAAACTCTGACAACTTTGTCAAAACTCTTGGAATGGAATACAACTCTAGTCAAGATCACTTCAAATTCTCTTCCACTGATTTATCTGCTGAAGAATCAAGTATTACTAAGCGTGAAGTTTTGTCTGATTCAGCAAAAATATTCGACCCCCTTGGTCTCATCGCGTGTGTCACAATTGTACCAAAGATAATCTTCCAGCGTCTCTGGGAGCGAGGCACCGCATGGGATGAACCTCTCCCATCAGACATTCAGAGAGAGTGGTTGAATTGGAGAACACAACTCCCTGAAATCTCTGCCATCCGCATTCCACGCTGTTACACCCCAGTTGGCAGTGAAATTGTTGACCGACAACTAATCGGTTTTTCTGATGCCAGTCAGAAGGCTTATTGTGGTGTCGTCTACTTAAGAAGTTTCGACACGGCCGGCGGAGTCTACACCTCCCTTGTTATGGCAAAAACACGCGTCGCACCAATCAAGAAGGTTACCTTACCCTGTCTTGAACTTTGTGGAGCTCATTTGCTCTCACAACTCATGAAACATCTTCAAGAAATCTTGGCCATTCCAACCTGCAAGCTTTATGCCTTCACAGATAGTACTATTGTCCTTTACTGGATTTATGGAAGCAGCCAACGATTCAAGACCTTCGAAGCAAACAGAATCGGAGAAATTCAAGAAAGTGTTCCCCCAGAAAGATGGGCCCACGTTGCCAGTGAAGAAAATCCAGCCGATGTTGGATCTCGTGGCCTGCTTCCAGGAGAAATCATTGATCACAAACTCTGGTGGAATGGTCCCAGTTGGTTAAAAGAAGATACTTCAAACTGGCAGTCCAAGATTTCTGCCCCTCCCCCTTTGGAGACACTTTGCTCTTCAGGTATTGATGAAGCAAGTTTGCAATTCAAAGAAAGAAAGGAAGTGACACTTCAAGTAACTACTGCTCCTGATCAAACCAAGCCTGTGATTGACATTGAAAGATACTCAAACTACATGTATCTCCTGAGAGTTACTGCCTGGGTATTCCGTGTTGTTACCCGCACTCATCTATTCAGCTCCACACCTCTTTCAGTAGCTGAACTGTCAAAGGCTAAAATTTGGTTGTTCAAACAAGCACAAGCTAAGATGTTCCCAGATGCAGTGGAAACACTCCAGAAAGGAAAGCCACTCCCTTTGTCCCATTCTCTGCAACCGTTAAATCCATTTCTTGACGCAGATGGTTTGTTAAGAGTTGGTGGACGTCTCTCACAGTCCCAGAAAGACTACCATTCCCGGCATCCACTGATCCTCCATGGAAAGCTCCACCTCACGTCACTGATTATACAGAATGAACACAAACGTCTGTGTCATGCTGGTCCAAAGCTCACTTTAGGATCTCTTCAAGACCTCTACCATATTGTTGGTGCACGCAGAGCTGTACGTAAGTGCACACGTCAATGCATGACATGTCAGCGTGCATCCCCCAGGATCACAACTCAACTTATGGGCCAAGTTCCAGCTGCACGCCTCCTTCCAGCCTTCGCTAATGAAAGAGTCTCAGTCGACTATGCAGGACCTCTGACTCTGAAGATTGGAACTACTCGGAAACCAACCTACTGCAAAGCCTATGTAGCCATCTTTGTATGCCTAGCAACTCAAGCTTGTCACATTGAGTTGGTATCGAATCTAACTGCAGAAGCCTTTCTTGCTGCCTTTCGTCGTTTTGTTTCAAGAAAAGGAAAACCAACTGAAATCTGGAGTGACAACGCATCTTGCTTCCATCGTGCAAACAAAGATCTCAAGGAACTTGAGCAGTGTCTTAAACAACCAGCCTCACAAGGATCTATTATGAATTACTGCTCTGCACAAGGCATTCAATGGAAATTCAGCCCACCAACAGGCCCTCATCACGGCTCAGTTTGGGAAAATGGGGTCAAGGCCTGCAAGCGTCATCTAAAGCGAATAGTTGGCGAAAGTAAACTCACCTTTGAAGAGATGTCAACTGTTTTGTCTCAGATTGAAGCTTGTCTCAACTCCAGACCTCTCTTCGCGTCACTTGACTCAAATGATGATGATGGAATTGCCCCACTTACTCCTGGTCATTTTCTAATTGGCCGACCACTCGAAGCGCTGCCTGACCAAGTTACAAAAGCGCCCACTTCAACCCTGAAGCGATGGCAACTCTGTCAAGCTCTTACACAGCATTTTTGGAAGAGGTGGTCAACCGAATACCTCAATGACCTTCAGCGATTCAACAAGTGGAGGCGACCCAAACGATGTCTTCGTGTCAACGACATTGTGCTCATTAAGGACAATCGCACTCCACCATGCCAGTGGCCCCTTGGCCGAATTATCAGAACCCATCCTGGTCCAGATCAGTTAGTCAGAGTGGTCACTGTCAAAACCAAAACCGGAACATTCGTCCGCCCAATTGTAAAGCTATGCTTACTGGCACCATCCGAGGGTGCTCAGTAAAGACTTATAAGCAACTTAAACTAACATAATGAACTCAAAGAACCAAATGAACTCAAAGGAACATTTCAAGTAACTTTATTAGAACAAAGAACACTATTAAGAAAGACTATTAAGTATGTTTACATTTTGTCTTGATTATATCAAGGCCGGCGGAATGGACACGCTTGATTTGTTTAGCTCATTAGCATATTTGTCATGCGCAGTTTTGTTCTGTTTGATTGACCTCGTGGTCATTGAACTTGTCACGTTTTCCTATCATGCAAGAATAACAGTGTACGGTCTCGAAGAAGTTTAACGAATACAGTCCTATAAGAACAAGGCTCGTCTAAGAGCACCCCCCCCCCACCCCCGGACTGTGGGACATGGTCAACCGCGCAAACAAGAGGGAAAATAATAGCCACTGGGTGTTTTTATTTACTTCTTTTATTTACTTGTTTAATTCTTCCTCGTTTTTACGATCGCCACATCGTTTCTCTTTTTCAACGTTGTACATTAATGCGAATTACAAATAAATATGCAACAGTAGGCTGAGAGCAGTCTTCCTTTTGTTCCAAGGTGAAAAGCGAAACAAGATGACGCGCACGAAATCATCCCGTCGAAACTCGAAGCGCACCGGAGTTACTTGAATGCTTGGTTGCAAGCGTGTTTTGCTTCTCGCTTGAGAGAAACGAAACCTTATGAAAACAGCAGAACAGCCCAATTTCGATACATTAAAATTCAGTCTTAAACAATAGGCATCATTTCGAGGCTTAGGGGAATAAACCCATATAAATCGTTATATTATTCCTCTAAACCTCGTAGTGATGTCTATCGTTTTTAAGTTGAATTTCAATATATCGAAATTGGGCTATTGAAGGATCTGAAAGTCAGGAACATCCAGAAAGTACTTACTGAGCATGTCGAGAAATGTCAGGGACACCATGAGGTTTGTGCCCCAGTTAAGTACAGTGGCAAGAGAAAAGGCTCTTCCTTTGATACCAGCTGGGAAGATTTCACTTAACAGTAACCACGATACTGTGAAGTAAGAGAGTGAAAAATTAGGATCTTGTCTAATGGCTTTTACTTTCGCGGGGTAAAGGATTCTTCCTTCAGGCATCGGCTAGCCTGCAAACACATCGCTTCCAGTCCCTAGGAGCGTTCATGCCCTAACGATGGGGAGAGAGAAAGGCGGCTAAGCATCGGTGAACAATTGACCTGTTCGTTCACCACTGGAGAATCATGACTTTTGGCTCAACATTGTCCAACAGTTGGTTGCACATTGTTTCACAAATTTCCCCTGAATTACTAAATCAAAGGCGTCTCTAAAAAACTTTTTACCGACGTCACACAAGATGGCAAATCAGTTGAGAATGCTTTTCACTCAAGCAAAAAGAAACAACTTCAATGGTATGATTAACCACACCATAGATCGTAAAAGTAACCTACGATCACCAGTTCCTCAACATGTAAATTAGTTTAAGCATTCTTAATGTAACGTATATAAATTTACATATAGTAATTTGACTTAAGGACCTTCTTATTTTTATTGTTATTCTTGTGGGGCAACGTTAAAGGGTTAACCTCATATTCTTCCCTTTCAAGATGTATTATACAATTTTTTTTTCATTGCATCTTGAATACACGTTATTTTATGTTTTATGTTAAAAACGTTGCGACGTCAGCACAACGCCTTAAACCTACGTCCCCGAGTCTCACCTGGTCCAAAACTAAACGAGTAAGCACCAACAAACAAAACCAGGGCACTGAGTGTGAAATACCGCAGTCCTTTGCTAGCTAAGTTTGGTTTGGAATTCGTGGTATTCAGCGAACCTCCAGTAGAGTTCGTGGGAAACAAAGTCGAATAAATATTTGTAGAATTCGTAAAAGAGCTAACAGGAATCTCAGTTGCTGAGGCATAAGGTAAAGTTGACGTTGAAGGTAAATTTGAAAATTGCTGTGGCGTAGTTGAATTGAAGTGGCACTTTCTTGCTGGTTGTCCGAGGGACGTGTGGTGAGCAATGATTCCAAGGGTTAGAATGCTGACAGTCATTATTGAAACGCCTATGAGAAGAAAACGACGACGACCTGGACGGAAAGAAACATAAGTTGAGACAACAAAAACAGCCAAGAATTAAAGTAGGCCAAATAGAAATAAAACATAAAACAAGAATGCAACGCAAAATTCAGTCTTACCGCCCTTGTCCACTGTGCTGAGAGAGATCACTGTAGCAACAAGCTGTAAGAACAAAATAACACTTCTAACAACTGCCATAGAGCGCTTTTCAATTCTTGGTTCTCATCATTATGATAAAATGAGTTTGCCTGCATGAGCAACATTCAGAAGTTCAACTTAGAGTTAAACAGCAGGTAAAAGCAAACAACAAAAACTATTACTGGGTCTGCAGTACTCTTCGAAAGATAGTTATCGAGAAAATAATTTTCAGAAAATTAAAGGACACAGTATGCGTCCGACATGTTGGTGTCTCTCTTTTGGGCACCAATATGGCGGCCATAAAAGTCAGTACAAGAAATTAGGTAACTAATAAAATCAACTTTCCTAGTTTCCCTTCATACTTACAGAGACGACATTTTTGCATTATTGTGATACTTGAAAATTAAAAAGTAACGCAAAAATAGCGGATTGAGGATATTTTGAGAATTCCTGTATGTCGAGCTGCCACGAATTTGATCAAATTTCAAACTGTTTTATCCGTAAAACAAAGCAATATATCGGCATGAAACTTTCCTTGAACATTTATCTCACTAATGTGTTGAATATATTGAAAGAGTAGCTTTGTGGTGACCTTAGTTTACGTTTTAGAATTTTGATGACGTCACATGAAAACCAGCAATTGAACGTCGAAAATAGTTCGTGTTTGCCTCAGTTATGTTTTACTATGCTCCGTGGTTAGTTGAAACTCCCCCCACATTTTTTCCCTGGACCATATAGAAGATCATAGAAAAGAAACCAAAACCAATCGTGTCTTACGCACACGTGTAGTTAAAGCCAGTTACAGGTATTTTTTTCAGTTTTGATTAGTTAATCGTGTTGTTTACGTCAGTGGTGACTGGCCCCAATAACAACTTTCGTTTTGGTTAAACCGATTAAAAACATCTCTGCAAACATCCGGTAGAAAAAAATCAGGCAATGAGCCAAGTAAGGGTTAGACAATGAACGCGAGTGTTCTATGGGATATAGTGTCCCGAGCAAAGATAGAATGCCACGAGGCCGCAGGCCGAGTGGCATTCTATCTTGTGAGGGACGCTATATCCCATAGGACACGAGCGTTCATTGTCTAACCGTTTCACCGTTTAATGTTTTAAGCTGTCCGTTTAATGATTTTGTTCAACCGTTTAACGTATTAAGAGTTAACAGTTTTTTTGGCCTTGGAGTGTATCTTTTGAAATCAAAATTTCGCGTAGAAGATAAACTTCGATTTCCTTGATACTGCACCACCTTTTCAACATATGACCAACGTTTATTTTCTCATTGGTTTCCTAGCAACAACTCTAATGGACAACCCCTCATTTTAAATAATGTCGAATATCTCGAAAACTAGTCAGACACTTTATGACGAAACTTGAACTTTTTGAACTATTCAACCTACACAACTTGTGTGCGAAACTAGGAAAAAATCTGTAAGAGCATTTTCAAGTAAATCATGATTCATTTTTTACGGGCTGATTTTGGTCATTAGTGCAATTTTCTCCAATATTTCAAGAAAGATCAGTAAAACTTAACACTTCCTCTTTTCCGTTGAAAGATCTTTTATGATAGCAAAACATTCTTAACGTACATTGAGCTTCCTAGGTGGCTGCAATTTTAAGATATTTATATTTAAAAACTGTTAATGCAGCACAAATCAGTAAAAAAGTTCGTAATTTGCATAAATAGAAATATTTCTAAACTGCCCTTACAGATATTTCTTATAAATTGATTGCCGTTAGAATAATAATTCTTCTTGATGTTCCATTGAGTTTTAGGCTGAATAAACATTTATGTTATTAGATAAGAAGGCTGAATCTCAGTCAAGTTTCAGTCGTTATTAACTTTCAACGAGCAACAGTTTTATTGTGTTTTTCCTGGTATATTTCACGGTTATTCACGTGCAATGATTATTTATACACGCCGCGCTTGTGTTCTCTCGTGCGTTTATAATTCCTTCTCATAACAAAAAAAAATATTCGTCTTCTGAGCTTGTTTCTCGTTATTGTTCGGCCCCAGTGTAATGCCATCGTGGGCGTTAACATGTATGCAATCCGTAATTAAAAATGCTAAAACGTCATTCAGTATTTAAAGACTAATGGAAAAGAGTCTCCGGGAAGAAGCTCAGAAAACGAAATTTTTTTTTATTATGAGAACGAATTATAAATACACGATAGGACACAAGCGCAGCGTGTATAAATATTCATTGCACGTGAATAACCGTGAAATAGACCAGGAAAAACAAAATAAAACTGTAGCTCGTTGAAAGTTAATAACGACTGAAACGTGACCGAGATTCAGCCTTCTTATTTAATAAACGAAATGTTTATTCAGCCTAAAACTTGCTGGAACATCAAAAAGAATTATTGTTCTAACAGCAATCAATTTGAGAGGAAAATCTGTAATCTGTAAGGGCAGTTTAGAAATATTTCTATTTATGCAAGTTACGAACTTTTCGACTGATTTGTGCTGCATTTTAGCAGTTTTGTAAATACAAATATCTTAAAATCGAAGCCATCTAGGAAGCTCAACGTACATTAAGAATGTTTTGCTATCATAAAAGATCTTTCAACTGAAAAGAGAAAGTGTTAAATTTTATCTTTCTTGAAATATTGGAGAAAATTGAATCATGATTACTTGAAAACGCTCTAACAGATTTTTCTCTAATTTCGCATACAAGTTGTGTAGGTTGCGTAGTTCAAATAGTTCAAGTTTCATCATAAAGTGTCTGACTAGTTTTCGAGATATTCAAGATTATTTAACATGAGGGGTTGTCCATTACCGTTGCTATGGTGACAGCTGTTGCTAGGAAACCAATGAAAAAGCAAACTTTGGTCATATGTTGAAAAGGAGGTGTAGTATCAAGGAAATCGAAGTTTATCTTCCATGCGAAATTTTGTTTTCAAAATATACACTCCAGGGCAAAAAAACTGTTGTGAGCCTCCTTAAACGCTTCAGTTAGATGTTTACTGCCCGTTTATAATCCGTATATTTTTACCCGTTTAACGAAAAAGCGTTAGTGTACGTTTTCCCGCATAAGCTTGTATTGTAGGCGTTTTTGTAGCCTGCTATGGAGCTGAATAAACGCTAATTACGGTCAAGCCAAAGCGAATACAATTCTTTAGACCGTCAATCAAAAGACCATCCTAAATGAGCGATCACAGTGCAATAAGCAGTTACAAAAACTCAAGTTAGGGTCCATACCTTAGCGATGCCGATTCCTAAGCTGGCAAGTGTAGCTTTCTCACCAGTCTGGAAACCAAGTGCTTGGAAGATTGTTGAGGCATAAAACACTATTGTTGGTTGCCCTGTAAACTGTAGAGCAGTACGAGGTAGATAATGAATAAATTAGAAACAGAAGGTAGATCACCCTGGTGAAAAACCTCACCGGATCTTCAAGGATCTTTAAGGATTGTCAAAGACCTGCCAAAGATCCTTAAAGACAAGGATCTTTGAAGGATCCTAAAAGGATCTTTGAAAGATCTTCAAAGATCTTTATATGCAAAATCATTTGTTAAGATCCTCAAAGATTTGAAAAAGATCTTCCAAGGATCCTACAAAGATCCTAATAAAGATCCTAGCAAAGATCTTTGCAGGGATCCTCAAGGATTTGGTCAGGATCTTACAAGGATCCTTGTCAGGATCTTTGCAAGATCTGTGCAAGGATCCTTCGAGATCCTCAAGGATTTAATGAGGATCTTTTAAAGATCTTAAAAAGATCCATTTAAGGATCTTGTTAAGATCTTTGCTAGGATCCTTAAGGATTTGGTCAGGATCTCCCAAGGATCCTTGTCAAGATCTTTCCAAGATTTGTGCAAGGTTCCTTCAAGATCCTCAAGGATTTAATGAAGTTCCTTTGAAGACCTAAAAATATGCATTTAAGGATCTTATAAAGATCTTAGAAAGGATTCATAAGGATTTGATCAGGATCTTGCAAGGAATCTGTAATTGTATGCCAATAATTATTGACATCTTTACAAGATCTTTGCAAGGATCCTGCAAGATCCTCAAGGATTTCAAAGATCTTGAAAACATTCCATTAAAGTTTTTGCATTGATCTGGGGATCATACAAGGTTCCTTCACAAGATCTTACAAAATCCTTGAAAAATTTGACACAGTTGACAGAATCTTCAAAGATTTGATGAGGATCCTTACAAACATCATTGCAAGGATTTTCCTAAGATCTTTGCTGGGTTCCTTCAATATCCTCTTTGAAAGGACTAAAATAATGAGGATCTTGCAAGGTGGTGAGTATCATTCTAATGTCTGATCTGCTGTGTGATCAAAAACAAAACTGCTATCACTACATAGCACATGTATCTAACACAATTTTCAGACTTTTAGATAAGCATAAGTCTCAGTTTCTGCTTGGAATGTTATGCTTAGCCTGTACAAGAATTAACCATAAACCAGAAAAATTCATTTGTCAAAAAATATTTTTAGTTTTACTTTACCTTGTTAATTTACATGATCATATTTGAATTGTTCAGCATAAGTTGCTCATATTTTGTCTTAATATTCAGGCAGTCAGTCTCAGCAATTTAACGATGAAAATCCTTAGTTTTTGAACTTCTGCAGGGGTAAATTTGTTGTACGTCTCCATAGGTCCCAAAAGACGATTCAGGAGTGATTTCTTAGCAGAATGCAATCCTTAAAGTGAGCGAGGAAAACAGAGCCAGGAGCAGCCGCCATTTTGGAATATCGGAGAAAATGGTAATGAATGAGGGTATATACTCCATGGAAGAATGCCATGGATGCATTGGCCATATAACTAATGCACCCCTGTATACTTTCTATACCCTCGAATACCCATATATATACCCCTTGTATACCCCTGTATACCCTTGAATACCCTTCTATACCCCTGTTTACCCTTGAATACACCTGTATACCCCTGTTTACCCTTGTATACCCTTGTTTACCCTTGAATACCCCTGTGTACCCTTAAATACCCTTATATACCCCTGTTTACCTTTGTATACCCCTGTTTACCCTTGTTTACCCCTGTATACCCTTGAATACCCTTCTATACCCCTGTTTACCCTTGAATACCCCTGTATACCTTTGACTACCCCTGTTTACCCTTATATACCCCTGTTTACCCTTGAAAACCCTTCTATACCCCTGTTTACCCTTGAATACCCCTGAGGTACCTTTTACTACCCCTGTTTACCCTTATATACCCCTGTTACCCCTTGTATACCCCTGTTTACCCTTCAATACCCCTGTATACCCTTGACTACCCCTGTTTACCCTTGAATACCCCTGTTTACCCTTGAATACCCTTGTATACCCTTGACTACCCTTGTTTACCCTTGAATACCCTTGTATACCCCTGTTTACCCTTGTATACCCCTGTTTACCCTTGTATACCCCTGTTTACCCTTGAATACCCCTGTATACCCTTGACTACCCCTGTTTACCCTTGAATTCCCCTGTTTATCCTTGAATACCCTTGTATACCCTTGAATACCCCTGTTTACCCTTGTATACCCCTGTTTACCCTTGAATACCCCTATATACCCTTGACTACCCCTGTTTACCCTTGAATACCCTTGAATACCCCTGTTTACCCTTGAATACCCCTGTATACCTTGACTACCCCTGTTTACCCTTGAATACCCTTATATAACCCTGTTTACTTTAATTGATCTGATTTTCACAAATCGGGCAGAGAATGTGTATTGTTCAGGGGTGTCTCATGTCGCCATAAGTGATCACAGTTTAGTTTATGCATATCGAAAAATTTCAATTCCCACTTTCTCTAAAGGAGTTAACTTGATAACATATAGACAGTTTAAACATTTTAATAGCGCAAATTTCTATGCGGATATTTTAGCCCAACCCTGGGATGATATAAAGAAATTGTATGATCCTAATGATATGTGGAGGAGGTGGAAAGAATTATTCCTGAATGTTTGTGAAAAGCACGCACCGATGAAGACCAAACGGATACGAGATTCTAAATCACCATGGATAACCACTATTTTAAAAAAGCGGATGAATTTCAGAAACCGCCTCAAAAGAAAGGCTATTAAGACAAAGGATCCATTTATTTGGAACCAATTTCGAATGGTTAAAAATCAAGTGAATTGGGAAATTAATAGCGCTAAAAAAGCGTATTATGAAAATGCCTTCAACAATTGTTGTGGGGATCAAAGGAAAACATGGAAAACAATCAATGAACTGACCTCACGAAAATCCAATAAAACTGTCATTAATGAAATGGAGTATAGTGGGGTAAATTCTGAAGATCAAACAGATATAGCAGAAATGCTAAACTCCTTTTTCACAGAAGTTGGGCCAAGCCTTAGTGGAGACGTAACAGAAGCTGATAAATCCTTCGACGAATTTCTTACCGCAACTGATAAAAATTTTGTTTTTGAAAAAACAACACCTACACGTGTTTTTGCACTACTATCAAAGCTTTGTAGGTCAAAGGCAACAGGATTAGATAATATTTCAGCGAAACTTCTAAGGGAATGTCCTGACTTACTGGCGGAATCTCTCACTCATATGTTTAATCAATCCCTAATGACGGGTATCTTTCCCGATGAGTGGAAATCTGCCAGAGTTACTCCATTGTATAAAAATTCTGGGAAGCGTTCTGATCCGACGAATTATCGGCCAATATCAGTAATTCCAGTTGTGGCCAAAGTCTTTGAACGGATAATTTACGATCAACTTTATCATTATTTAACAAAAAACAACTTTCTCTCGTGCCATCAATCTGGTTTTCGGTCTCTGCATTCCACGCTCACCGCACTTATCGAAGCTACAGATAGCTGGGCCTTGGATATAGACCGTGGTCTTGTTAATGCCGTAGTCTTTTTAGATCTCAAAAAGGCATTTGATACAGTAGATCACGATATTTTGTTGCGAAAATTGCAATACTATGGGATTTGTTGGACCAGTCATCAATGGTTTGCTTCTTATTTAGATAATCGAACACAGATTTGTCATATTAATTCTTGTAAGTCAACTCCGAAATGTCTAAGATGTGGTGTTCCCCAGGGAACAATTTTGGGACCTCTTCTGTTTTTGATATATATTAATGACTTACCACACTGTCTGACATATTCGGAACCCAGAATGTACGCAGATGATACTAGCCTAACACTTGCTAGCACTGACATTGAGCATATAAATTATCGCCTTAATCACGACCTGAGAAATGTGTACGAATGGCTGTCTGCTAACAAGCTTACTCTAAATATGACGAAAACTGAGTTTATGCTTATTGCATCAAGGCAGAAGTTATCACAATTTACGGAAAGTCCCTTTCTTACTATAAATGAGAACGCAATAGAACAAGTAACCTCCGCTAAATCCCTCGGAGTTTATGTTGATCAAAATATAAACTGGGAGTGTCATATTGAATACATTTCTAAGAAGATAGCTTGTGCCATTGGTGCAATTAAACGAATTCGGCATCTCACTCCATTTAATATTTTAATCAAAGTTTATAATAGCCTTATTCAACCACAATTTGATTATTGCAACGTAGTGTGGGGAAGCTGTAACAAGGGCCTTGCTGAAAAACTGCAAAGGCTTCAAAACCGCGCAGCTCGTACCCTAATGTCTGCGAGCTATGATAGTAATTTAGATGATTTGTTCCGGACACTGGGGTGGCGAAGACTCTATTATCAAAGATTGGAACAGAAGTCTATCCTAATGTATAAAACATTACATGGTATGACTCCTGATTATCTGAGATCAAGATTCGTATATCGTGACGATGTTAGTGCTTATCGTTTAAGGAATACCGAAAACAAATTAGTTCTTCCACAACCTCGAACTGATTATCTCAAAAAAAGTTTTTCGTACAGCGGAGCTCAGTTGTGGAACAACTTACCTGTAGACCTAAGACAAGCATCTTCACTGGCCGATTTCAAATCTAAATTAAGTCGGCACAGTTTAAAGTAATATCTAAATTTTACATGTAAGTGAATTTTAGACACGGCCTCCATGAAAAGCAGACTTTTCTTTTGTTATTTTGAATTTGTTGTTATTAAATTTTTGTAGTTAGTTAGATAGGTAGATAGTCCAGTAATTTAATTGACTGATGGAAAAACCGTGTATAAATAAAGTTATCTTATCTCTTATCTTATCTTATCTTTACCCTTGTATACCCTTGTTTACCCTTGAATACCCCTATATACCCTTGACTACCCCTGTTTACCCTTGAATACCCCTGAATACCCCTGTTTACCCTTGAATACCCCTGTATACCTTGACTACCCCTGTTTACCCTTGAATACCCTTATGTACCCCTGTTTACCCTTGTATACCCTTGTTTACCCTTGAATACCCTTGTATACCCCTGTTTACCCTTGTATACCCCTGTTTACCCTTGTATACCCCTGTTTACCCTTGAATACCCCTGTGTACCCTTAAATACCCTTATATACCCCTGTTTACCTTTGTATACCCCTGTTTACCCTTGTATACCCCTGTTTACCCTTGAATACCCCTGTAAACCCTTGAATACCCCTGTATACCCTTGACTACCCTTGTTTACCCTTGAATACCCTTGTATACCCCTGTTTAACCTTGTATACCCCTGTTTACCCTTGTATACCCCTGTTTACCCTTGAATACCCCGGTATACCCTTGATTACCCCTGTATACGCTTGACTACCCCTGTTTACCCTTGAATACCCTTATATACCCCTGTTCACCCTTGTATACCCCTGTTTACCCATGAATACCCCTGTATACCCTTGACTACCCCTGTTTACCCTTGAATACCCTTATATACCCCTGTTTACCCTTGAATACCTTGTATACCCCTGTTTACCCTTGAACACCCTTGTATACCCCTGTTTACCCTTGAATACCCCTGTATACCTTTGACTACCCCTGTTTACCCTCGAATACCCTTGTATATCCCTGTTTATCCTTGTATATCCCTGTATACCCTTATATACCCCTGTTTACCCTTGTATACCCCTGTTTACCCTTGAATACCCCTGTATACCCTTGACTACCCCTGTATACCCTTGGCTACCACTGTTTACCCTTGAATACCCTTATATATCCCTGTTTACTATTGTATACCCATGTTTACCCTTGAATACCCCTGTATACCCTTGACTACCCCTGTATACCCTTGAATACTCTTGAATACCCTTTTATTACCTTGAATACCTCTGTTTATCCCTGCATACCCCTGTATACTCTTGCATACCCTTGAATACCCTTGACTACCCATGAATACCCTTGTATGCCCTTGAATACCCCGGTATACCCTTGTATACCCTTGAATACCCTTGACTACTCCTGCACAGACTACCTCTGTTTACCCTTGCATACCCTTGAATACCGTTGTGTACCCTTGACTCCTCCTATATACCCTTGAATAACCTTGTATACCCTTGTATACCCTTAAATACCCCTAAATACCCTTGTCTACCCTTGAATACTAGTACACCCTTGAATACCCCTGAATACCCTCGTATACCCCTAAATACCCTCGTACACCCGTGAATACCCCTGAATACCCTCGTACACCCTAGAATACCCTTGCACACCCTTGAATACCCCTGAATACCCTCGTAAACCCTTGAATACCCTCGTACACCCTTGAATACCCCTGAATACCCTTGTATACCCTTGAATACCACTGTATACCCTTGTATACCCTTGAATACCCTTGATTACTATTGTTTACACTTGTATACTACTGAATACAATTGTATACACTTGAATACCCTTGTATTCTTAGGAATACCCCTGTATACTACTTTATACTCTTGATTATCCTTGAATAACTCTGTATAATATACCATAGAATACCCTAGTATACCCATGAATACCCTTGAATACCCCCTTATACCCTTGATTACCCTTGTATACTTGTGTATCTCCCTGTTTACCCTTGAATATTCTTGAATACCCCTGTATACCTTTGTATACTGTTGAATACTCTTTTATAGCCTTGAATACCCCTGTATACCCCTGCATACCCCTGTATACCCTTGAATACCCCTTGTATTACCCTTGTATACCCTTGAATACTCTTGAGTACCCTTGTATACCCTTGCATAACCTTGTATACTCTTAAATACCCCTGTATACCACCGTATACTCTCGATTACCTTTTTTATACCAATGAATACCCCCGTATATTCTTGAATAGCACTATGTACCCTGTTATATCCCCGAATAGCCGTTGTATACCTTGAATAGCCCTGTATACCACTCAGACCACTGTATACCTTCATATTCTTATGAAAACACATACGTGAGCAAACAAGTGCACATTTTTTCAACGTTTGATGTGGCGCTAGCAAGGCAGTTTTTATTTTTTAGCGGCTGACGGGAAACGCGCCCAAAAGATAATATTGTAAGAATTGGAACGCATTGCGAAAACTGAGGTGATCGTGACATATATGGCATTCCGACATTTCTGTATAATTAGTGTCTAAAAGAATTCGGTATTCTTAGACATGTTGGTTTGGCAATTCTTGAATACACTACATCCAGAACTATTATGAGGCATTTTAAGGCTTTTCTCAGGGCAAGTTTTTTCGGCATTTTGTTTTAACGGTTTGATATTTGCCTGGTATTTGTAAACGCAGTTGTGAATTTTGTCACAACGTTGCGGTTTTTTCCGAGGTTTTATGGTATGTTGTGGTTTCTGGTACCCTGGGTACCAGAGGTATTCTCTCTCGCCCTTTTACTGTTGTGAATGGACCTTTATCTTTTACAAATCAGTCGCAGTAAGGGCTTCACGCTGAAAAGCACAAATAGCTACTACAAAATGTGTGACTTTTTTTCCTAGCAATGATCAACTGACGAGGATACTTTTGGACGATTTCAAGTTGTACAAAAGGTTTTACGGTAGTGAAATGTTAGGGATTTCAGCAACGTCTATATCATGCGACCACACATTCAAAATAAGTAAAAATATAGGAGTTGTTACCGAGGGAGAAGAACAGAAATTTCTTACGAAGTTTAACAACTTGTTCATCATTTTAAACGACAACGGTCAAATTCTGGACTGGAGGTTGACAAAGTCGACAGCATTCCACGAAATCGACGATCTTCTGTTCAGATTAAAGGAGAGAGTGAGTAGACAAAAAGATTCAATATCTATGATAGCTATCGACGACTGTTGTAAAAACAGAAACAAGTATCAATCTGTTTTCCCCAACGCTCAAATTAAATTGGACATTTTTCACGCATGCCAGCGCGTACTAAGAACATTGGAAACTGGTCAGTCCCTTCTTAGAGACCAATTTGGAAAGGAATTTGGATTAATATTCAGACAGAGCACCGATCTTGGGGAAACTCGGCTGAAGGTTACTCCGGATCCACTTGAAATTGAAGCCAACCTAGATCACCTAATTGAAAGGCGGAGAAATGTTCCTTCTTCGTGTTTAACAGAGGCCACATTTAAACAAATTGAAAACATCCGCGTGCACATTAAAAAAGGATGCCTTTCCGGAATACCACCCGGATTGGAACTGAACGGAACGAACAGTTACATCGACTGTTAAATAGATCACTTTTAACAGGGGCGACAAGAATCACAGTGGAATTAGCTGTTGCACTACTAACGATGCTTTTTTACAGTTATAGCAGCAAAGCGTCTTCTTGTTTGCAGTACCAGTGTAACTCTAAAATAAAATGCGTCAAGCCTGCAAAAAGAAATCCTTTCCCTGAGAATAATGACTTAAGTTCGAGTTGGTCGGCATTTAAAACAGAAGCCTCTCCCAATACTGCGGCAAATGTATGCGACAAAGGAACGACAGCGCACACCGGAACCGGTAACGGCCTACACTATTTGCTGATTGCAGAGTCCATGGAAGATGTTTGCTCTGAAACTGTAGCAGAATCTGTACTCAACGCCGCAATTTCGGCTATGCAGATAATGACAAGTCTATCAAAAGACAATGTTAATAGATCATTTCACCCTGATGATCTTTTGCTTATTGCAGACAAACCTAACAGTTTAAATGTGCATCATATTTTATATGATAACGACATCGATAATGACGAAAGCAATCCCGTAATACAGGAACACAGAACGCGCCTTGATAGACACCTGGCTGGATTTAATCTTAAGATCGACGGTACAGCTAATGCATCAGTCAATTCCAACTGCGCCCATGCCCCACGCGGGCAAACCCCCGGGCATTAGCATTTTTTTCTCTTGAATGGCAAATTCCCGGGGGTGGGGACACTTGAGCTGCCAAATGCCCCGCGGCTGGGACTAAGGAAGAGGGCAAATGCCCCGCCCCCGGGATCGTACGTCCCCAATCAACACTGCAGCAGTTTTCATTTATTGCACAATAATGCCACTTTCAGCATTTTTATGTGTGATTTTTCATATCTGTAGGCCTGCCTCTCAGTCTTCTATTGTTTGTAATGGAACTATCCGGTGTTTAACATAATAATAAAGTTAGTATAAATTCCAAGCGATGATATTTTAATACTTCACAGACAACAATACTACCTGAACTGCATGAAGTTGATTGTTACTTTAATGTTTTGTTTTAAACAGTTCGCTAGTACACAAAAATCTTCACATTATAAGTCTGTTGTAACGTCATCTGTTGTGAATATATTAATAATATGCAAAAGTATAAAACGACGATCCCTATCGTCCTTAACGGACGATCCAATCTGCGACGAACTGCTGGTCCTTTGCGATAAAATTCTCCATGTTTGGATTTCAAGTCGGAAACCCCGTGAGTGTCAAAAGCCCGGGGGTAGGCAAATGCCCGACCGCCGGGCCGTGCCAGATTTGCTAATGCCCCACCCCCGGGACTGACGAGGCACGCAAATGCCCTGCAGTTGCCCGGGGGGGGTGGGCGCAGCTGGAATTGACTGATGCATAAGGACGGTGACTGCGCATTTCGCAGCGTAGCAAGAATGTTAAGAAGCACCTATACAAGTAAGGACAAAGAGGTGTGGCAGCATCTTTCAACGCTTGGTCTTCTGAAAAATGAAGAGGAAGACATCAAGACATTGCGCAATCTTTTTGCAGACGAAATTTTGAAAGAAAACGATGAACTCCTAGCATTTGTTCCCAATCAAGATCAGGACTCGCTTGCTACGACAGCCGGAGAATTTAGGCAAAATGGAGTATTTGACAGGTCACTTGGCGATGTAGTGATGAAAGTTTTAGCACATATCCTAAGGCTCCCTATCATGGTTGTGACGTCAAACGAGAACTACCCTTATGTGCCATTTCTACCTGATGATACACAAACGACAAGATGCATTTATGTAGCCTACCATTATTATGGTGCTGGACATTATGACGCTACCACAGCGTTAACAGGTCAGTACAATTTATGTCGATGTATTTGTGTCTGAAGAAACTTTTTGGGACCTTCTTTTACTTATCCTTTTTCTATATGGAACGTCCCTCAGTCTTCTCTTGCATATTACATATAGAAAATGCGTTTTTAAGCTGTACCTCAGACATGTTTCACACCTAGGAGAACAAACAAAAATACCAGTTATTTCAAGGTGTAAAATACGTTTCTCACATTAATGCGCAACACCCGTAATTCCACGCATGCTACGGTAGTGGTCAAGAACAACGCAGTAATAATGGATTAACTTTTTTTCTAGATGACGATGAAACAGAATGTGTGATTACCACACCAGGAAGAAAAGGTTGCAGCTGCGACAGCAACGTTAAGTCCAGGGACCAGTTTTCCTGCAAAGATGAGGAAGGGAAAGCTTCTAGGTGTCCCTGTGTAAGAAAAGGAGAGCCATGCATGAAAACATGCAAATGCCGTCACTGCGGCAACAATAAAATTGGACTGCAGAAAGCGGAAGACAAACGTTGGTGCAGATGTGGAGAAGAACGCAGAACCAAAGACCCATCATTCGTGTCCTGTGTTGATGTGGAGGGCAAAAAAATGTCCAGATGCCCTTGTTATGCGAAGGAAGCAAAGTGTTGTAAGAGCTGCAAATGCTACAACTGCGGAAACACCTTTGGGGCCAGAAACACCGACAAAATAGAGGAAGTACCAAAAATAAAAAGAAAGAAGATATTTTCAAGTCCACCTTCCTTGAAGCGACGCAGAGGAACTCATTACGTCAACGAAAGTAATATGCCCGAGGTAAATGAGGGCTGGACTCGGCTTGAAACGTGCATACTCCACATGACAGAATCGTTCCTGTACGCAGCCAGTGTGCTACCCAGCCAGGAAAATGTACACCAGTTATACAACTTTGTGGTTCAAAGCAACGCAGCAAAATTATTAAAAATAACAGCGTCTTTTAAGTCACGTGGACAAATCACCGGAAAATTAAGTTACCTAAAGAAGCGACAAGAAGAAATTAAAAGGCTAAATTTCGGAATGCAGGCCATTTTATGACATTGAACTGTAAAAACCTATATCACGGAAGATCACTTGAGGTCTAACAAACTAACATGTACTCCTTGGTAATATGTAAAGGTCACTATTACCAACTCAATTTAGCAATTTATTTCTTTGAAGGTGCAGCCGGGCTATTATATAATTGAGTAAGTAAAGTAAGGAAGAAACTTTATTTACGTGTCAAACCAGTTGGCTTGGGATAATCCCATACTAATTATGACATTCAACTGTAGAAACCTATATCATGGAAACTGATTTGTAGTCCTTGGTAATACGTAAAGGTCACTACTACTAGCGACAACTAAATTTAGCAATTGATTGCATTGAAGGTGTTTTTTTGACGTTCTGTGCCATGTTTGTCACCTTTCATAGTGAATACGGTTGCCTATTTCGGAACGACCACTCTCGTGCTAAATTAGTGAGTTTCAACAATTTCAAGTATATAGTCGTCGCGGAATATAGCAACCTTAACGAAAGCTTTGTTAGTTTTGTTAGTGTTCACGAGTAGTTAACATACTGTCTTGACTTTCCGCCAAGAATATAGTTAAACAAAGCCTATCATTTTTTTTTGCGCCAATCGACTGGATTAACTTCACTGGTTTTCAGGTGAAATTTTCCAGTTTTCGTTTGTCATCCTAGAGAGTCACGTCAGGCTCCTCAATCTTCATAGAAGAGTGCAGAGGTCATGGGTTCGATTCCCGTTCAAGCCTGAATTTTTTCAGGTTTCTTCTCTTCAACTGCTTAAGTTGAAACACTTTCACTGCGATGATCTTCACATAATTCTATCTTTATCCGCAGTTCAAATATATGACTATTTCATATATTCATATTTATAGTTGTAAATGTAACGAAAACGAAGATTAGACCCACCATCTTTTCTGTTGAGAGGGTTACTCAACTCTTAGGAGTAAGTTTTATGGTAAAATAGAGTTGCATTCACCAAATTTCAAACAATTATCCATCATATAAATTTCTTACAGTCTGATGACCTACAGTAAAAAATTAAGGTTTTGATTTCCGTACGAAATCGCTTACAATTAGCACTGATGCAGCTGATTTAGATTCGTAGTTATGTTTTGTGCTTTTGCAGTACTACAAATAAAGCTACATGTTGTTGTTGTGTATTAAGAGACGCATAAATTTCTCTTCTCTCAACTGGGTCAAGCTCTCGTAATTCATTAAACTTCAAACAGATGTCTCCACAAACGATCAATAACCAGCACCATCTTTAAGTACAAGAAAAATCCAAATGACTTCAGCTAGGAAAACAAAAATACCTCCCGAAACATCTCTTCGCAACAAAAATCTCAAATCGTTATCTCTCTCGGGAAGAAATACCATCTACCTAGGATCTGTAAAAGAGTATACAATGGGGATCAAGGGTGTACAAGGGTATACAGTGATACAGGGGTATTCAAGGGTATACAAGGGAATTCAAGGGTAAACAAGGGTATAGTGTGGTATGCAGGGGTATTAATTCAGGGGTGTACAAAGGTCTTCAAGGGTATACAATAGGAATCAAGGGTATACAAGGTATACAGGGGTATACAAGGGTATACAGGAGTATTCAAGGGTATACAGTAGTATACAGGGATGTTCAAGGGTGAACAGGGGTAGTCAAGGGTAAACAGGGGTATATAAGGGTATTCAAGGGTAAACAGGAGTAGTCAAAGGTATACAAGGGTATTCAAGGGTAAACAGGAGTAGTCAAGGGTATACAAGGGTATTCAAGGGTAAACAGGGGTATTCAAGGGTATACAGGGGTATACAAGGGTAAACAGGGGTAGTCAAGGGTAAACAGGGCTATACAAGGGTAAACAGGGGTATACAAAGGTAAGCAGGGGTATATAAGGGTATTCAAGGGTATACAAGGGTATTCAAGGGTAACCAGGGGTATTCAAGGGTAAACAGGAGTAGTCAAAGGTATACAGGGGTATTCAAGGGTAAACAGGGGTATACAATGGTATTCAAGGGTATACAGGTGTATTCAAGGGTAAACAAGGGTAGTCAAGGGTATACAGGGGTATTCAAGGGTATACAGGGGTATTCAAGGGTAAACAGAGGTATACAAGGGTAAACAGGGGTATGTAAGGGTATTCAAGGGTAAACAGGAGTAGTCAAGGGTATACAGGGGTATTCAAGGGTAAACAGGGGTAGTCAAGGGTATACAGGGGTATTCAAGGGTAAACAGGGGTATACAAGGGTAAACAGGGGTATGTAACGGTATTCAAGGGTAAACAGGAGTAGTCAAGGGTATACAAGGGTATTCAAGGGTAAACAGGGGTATACAAGGGTAAACAGGGGTATACAAGGGTAAACAGGGGTATACAAAGGTAAACAGGGGTATATAAAGGTATTCAAGGGTATACAAGGGTATTCAAGGGTAAACAGGGGTATTCAAGGGTAAACAGGGCTATACAAGGGTAAACAGGGGTATACAAGGGTAAACAGGGGTATACAAAGGTGAACAGGGGTATATAAAGGTATTCAAGGGTATACAAGGGTATTCAAGGGTAAACAGGGGTATTCAAGGGTAAACAGGGGTATATAAGGGTATTCAAGGGTAAACAGGAGTAGTCAAAGGCATACAGGGGTATTCAAGGGTAAACAGGAGTATACAATGGTATTCAAGGGTATACAGGTGTATTCAAGGGTAAACAGGGGTAGTCAAGGGTATACAGGGGTATTTAAGGGTAAACAGGGGTATACAAGGGTAAACAGGGGTATGTAAGGGTATTCAAGGGTAAACAGGAGTAGTCAAGGGTATGCAGGGGTATTCAAGGGTAAACAGGGGTATACAAGGGTATTCAAGGGTAAACAGGGGTATTCAAGGGTATACAGGGGTATTCAAGGGTAAACAGGGGTAGTCAAGGGTATACAGGGGTATTCAAGGGTAAACAGGGGTATACAAGGGTAAACAGGGGTATGTAAGGGTATTCAAGGGTAAACAGGAGTAGTCCAGGGTATACAGGAGTATTCAAGGGTAAACAGGGGTATACAAGGGTATTCAAGGGTAAACAGGGGTATTCAAGGGTAAACAGGGGTATACAAGGGTAAACAGGGGTATACAAGGGTAAACAGGGGTATACAAGGGTATTCAAGGGTATACAGGAGTAGTCAAGGGTATACAAGGGTATTCAACGGTAAACAGGGGTATACAAGGGTATACAGGGGTATACAAGGGTAAACAGGGGTATTCAAGGGTAAACAGGGCTATACAAGGGTAAACAGGGGTATACAAGGGTAAACAGGGGTATATAAGGGTATTCAAGGGTATTCAAGGGTAAACAGGGGTATTCAAGGGTAAACAGGGGTATATAAGGGTATTCAAGGGTAAACAGGAGTAGTCAAAGGCATACAGGGGTATTCAAGGGTAAACAGGAGTACCTGGCATACGGCGCACGCGACTGAAATTGAAATTGGCCAATCAGAGCTCAGCACGCGGGACAAACTGAGTTTTCCTACGTCACAACCCCGGGAACGAGGTTGTCGCCTGTTCAGTCGAGTATCGTCGTCGTGTTCGATTTCAACGGTGCGGGACACTGTGTGGCACATAAGTGATTCTTTATTACGTTTATTCGAATTCTAATTTAATATTATCTGAAGTCCACCTTTGCTCGAAGAAGCCCAAGAGTTAACTTTCCTCACTCGATGTGGTTGATGATGATTTCGCCGATTGGATGCGACTCCGAAGAAGGTGATTGAACCTTTCTTCCAGCCCAAAGTACATTTTCACCAGATAACGAAGGTCGTTTCCCTTCTTCTTCGCCTCATTTAACAGTACGAGAATTGCCTTTTGGCCAGCCCTCACCAAGGTCGGATCTTTCACTACGGGCATTTTCCTTTGCGGATCTTCGATGAAATTGCAGCGGTTCAGGTCGTAACAGACGTCAGGCTTTATTCCAACGTTCAGAGCCTTTGAAAGGTTTGGCTGCCTTTCAAATTGTTTCTTCATTTCCGAGAAGTTGACTTTGTCCGGTAGAAATTGTAATGAAAGCGGTATTACGGGCCGTCCTGTACTCAAGTGGTCTTCGTCATCTCGCCACGTGCTCCCGCCGGTCTGGCCTTTCTCGAAGTGTTGTACTTGAACGTGTGGACGATTCACATGAGCGGCTAAAGTGTCTGTGGCAGAATTGAAGCGAAGACCTAGGATAGCCCTGAATGGAACGAGAATCCTGACTCCATCAGCTGCGGCATGGCGTCTACGTTCAACAACAAGTGTTTGTGATTTATCTGAAAACATCCACATCGCATGAAAAATTTCTTTCGATACACGGGCATCTTCTCTTTGCCATTCATCACATCCACATTTAACGTACTGGAGATGCGATTTTAGCGATTTCAACGATGGCTTACTTTCCTGGTATTCTTTAGCCGTCTGAAAATCGATTTGTTTTAAGGGTGCTTGGTTGAATTTTAGACGCGCGTTTTCAAGCAACGTGGTTTTTAGTTCCTCGATTTCGTTGTGGTTTCCTGCTGGCACGATCGGTTCGGCCACTGCTGGACTTGTTGAACATGCACTGATGATTTCTTCGTCGTCAATATCACTTCTTCCTTCCAGTTCCTGAATAAAGAAAAGGTACGGCATTTTACTTTTTTTGGTCTTTATAGTAATAAATACACACTATTTTACGTAATTAATTATTTTTATTGCCTTCACTGCCTCCCCGCATTTTCAAAACCACAACATTTGAAGTAAGCATGCAAGGCTCATTATTCATTACCATGTCTTCAGTTTCATCGATGAAATGATCCTTATTCTGGTAGCTGCAGTTCTGTAAACAAAAACAAAACTGATGCACTCGTCTGAATAAATCACCAGCAGAAACAGCATTTATGTAATGGCAAGCTGAGTTGAAGTCTTGCTGGCCAACATTCTTGAATGTTGTTTGGTACAATGTACTCCATGTTGGTCAAATATTTTTTGGGACAGATTTTTTGTATGTTGGTCAAAAGGAAAGGGGGAAACTCTGCTTTACTGTGTGGTTGTCCTGTTCAAATGTTTAAACCTCTTAGATTTCTAATATTTACACCACCTTTTGAGTAGAATCCCCTTTGATCTGCTCGAAGGGTATCAGATAACCTGTTTTGTGTATCATGGTTTCAGTGCATTGAACATTATATATTATTACAGTGTTGCCTATTGCCTGAAACTTCAAAACTCTGTGGCATTGAATACAGTATGTGGTATGATTTTTTTTTTATTTTTTAGGTCTACATGCCACATAAAGTTTTAGCTGTGATCGTAACATACCTGGCTAACATCTTGCTCATCCGTGCCTATGTTCTTGGGGTCGAAAAAAGGTACAGCCTTGGAGGGTAAGAGTAAATCAGTTAAATTAATGGATTGTAAGAATGAATATGTTTGGTTGTTTTCTAAACTATGTCTAAGGGAACTGAGTAAATTTCAACAATCACTGATAGTCTGAGTAACTTCTGTGTGACCCCAAAAACTGTGAACACTTTTGTAGTCAAGAGAAAACACAAGCCACAAGGATAATAAATTATCGTTATGACCGGCTGTTTTTTGAGTACGCATCTGATTGGTTCTACCTCGCAGACACAATAACTTTTATAAAAAATCTACCATTCTTGGTTTTTGTATTTGTATGGTAAAATTCTTTACAGGGACAATTTTTGATAATAAAGGTTGTTGTGAGGTGTGACAGTTTTCCAACATTGAGTTGAAGTGGAACATTTTTTGTTGCTTTAATTAAAAGATCTGGAAAAGCAATAACAAATGTAAATGTACTGTAGCAGTAATTATTTCCAATAAATAATCTCATTGAAAAGTAGGTCAGAAAATGTTCAGATATGTGTGAAAAGTATGGCAATTATTAGAAACCTAGTATCTGTCAGCTACTGTTGGTAGCACAATATCATATCAGTGAATTTTACCATAGAGTGTTGTCTCATCTGCTCTTGGAATTTGAGTTGTCGCTTTACTTTTGTACTAGAAAAGGTTGCTGGAATGTTTTCTGTTGTGGTAATGTGCAGTGCACAATTAGCCATCTGCTGTGCTAGGATAGACTCTTGATACTCCTTTTCGTTTGCTGGTCCATTCTTCCCACCACTGTAGCAAATGGGTCCCGACTTTGTCGTTTTGTGAGCCGTTTCCATTAAGGAATCACTAAAGTTTCGCAAAGAGAGAGACTGGCCACTTGAAATACCATCCTCCTTGGCTTTGTCGATGAAATATCCAGTGTAAACAGAAATCTGTTTAACAGTAGCTGTTACTGACTGAGTTCCAAATATCTGGACAAATTGCATTCCAAGAAGGGATCTTGCATCGATATCAAATTCGGCCCCTGTTAGTTCAACAGGGGTTCGTAACAACCAAAGGTATAACTCGTACAACCCTCTGCCAAACTCATTTAGAATATCATACTGCAAGCCTGAAATTTTAGCTTCCTTAAGGATTGCTGTGAAGTGCTTGAAAAGTGTAATGATGCCATTTTCACTGAACCTGATAGATGTTTCATCATTGCAGTCAACTTTTCGTGCCACTCTCTTTAAAGCACTCAACCAAAGTTTTTTGTCTAGGCCTAGTGCTTCGGCAACTTGAGAAATTCGCCTACATATGGTTTCGCAGGATCTTAGGCCGTAATGCATTGTTGGTGGATAATAGTCAGCGATAGGAGTCCCTAGAAACAGAATTAATGTTTGTTCTTGGAAACTTAATAATGCCTTAAATGTGCAAACATATAGGGAGTATTGTAATAATCGATGTGGAAACATTTTTCCAGAGGAACAGAGATCAATTCTTTTGAGTTTTGCATGGATGTTTACCAAGAAAGCCTTTCGTTATTATTTTTCTTGAATTACTGTTTGTATCCATTGGTTATGTTTAACTGATTCTAATCATTCAGACATGATGCAATGGAGGTAGAAGTATGAAAGAGAAAGGGATCTTGCTGGGCTGTTGACAAAATATGTCTATTGGTATCTATATAATTTTACCTTGTTTGGATTTTGCTTTTGTAACTCGTGCTCTGATTGGTCCTTTAATGCCAGTTTAGTTCAGCTCATGTAAACATCCAAAATATTTTGGGTAAATTCACAGGCAATTTATGTAGACTAGACCATATACATCCATATTCCACGTGCTGCTTATTATTTGAGAATTGTCTTCATACTATAATGGTTAAATTAAACCTATTCTCGAAAAATTATTTCTTATCAAAAAATAGTGATCTGCAGTGAAGTGTGTTGCTAATAAACTTACCAGTAATATTTTCCCTGCCCATATTACCAAAATGATCTTTCGCAAACAGTCTTCTGTTGTTACAATTGTCCTTCTTTTTACCCAACCAAGCTTTGTACTGTGAACTAGAACATAGGCAAAAATTAGCCAAACAGGAGATAGGAATCATTTTTGGTTTAAAAATGTTCTTGTGGCTGGGCTGTGTTTATCTTTGACATACTTTCCGTTATTGTTTTTTTTCCAAGGTCTTTGATGAAATGAAATATTTAATCAGAATTCTTGCAAATTAAACGTGGAGCCAATTTCAGAATTAAAAAAGCAAAAGAATCTTTTTTGTCCACAAACCTACATGTTCTAGACATTGTAAATAAACATACCATGTGAGACTTAATTTTTTGTTACTTAAGTCCAGGGCAGGTATAGTGTAGGCTTCAATTACATCATTACAGTGGACCTTTTACATGTAATTTGTGGATGTTTAGTTTGCTTTACAGCACTGTTATGTTGTACAGAGATCTTTATCTTGCCTGGTTTTCTCTGTCTCCTTCAGATCCCATGTTGGCTGCAGAAAGAGAATCTTCATGTCACCGAGTTGGTCTACATGCTCTGGTGCCTCTGGAATGGGGAAGGCAGAACAAGCAGTTGAACTTCCAGTAGAAGCTCTCCTAGCTTTGCCATCAGCAGTTGTTCTTCTGATTATAGTTAATTTCTCTCCAGTGATAGGATGCTCAATTTCGTGTAAATTTCTCAGCTGTTCATAAACCTTTTCTCCACATATTCTTGTGCAGTCATAATCATCACCGCCCATCCAGAGACCTGCACAATAAAGTAGCACAGTTCCATTACTGATGATTTTATTATGGTGCAGATCACAAACATGTTAAGAGTTGACTTGTTTAAAGAAAATCGTTGTTGGCTCAGAATTGCTTGCAATAATTTTCGCTGGTCCCAGGGTTGTAATTAATATTTCTTTGACTGTTTCGCAGCTTGAATTTTCTGGTTGCTGCCATATTTTTGTTCTTAAAATTTGTGACATCACTTGTATTTACTGGAATCATAAGCGTTACAAAAGAAAAGATATGATTGTAATCTTTTCGTGTATCTTCAAAAAGGGCAGTTAACATATATCTATTCTGCCTTTACCTACCGATTTTGAGCACCAAACTCAACAAATTGTGGGGCTCAACAATTTTCAGTTGTATGCTTGTCTCCCCAGTACAAAAAGCAGACCAGCTGAGGTAACGGAATTCGTCCACGTAGTCATATATCACCATTTTGTTTCTGGGGAATGCCAGTGCACCCTGTGTTCCTGGTTGGCTTAAGAGGAACTTGATGTGTTTCTCGACGTCTGTGTAAGCTGCTATATAGTTGTCACTATGCACAAACTTTAAACCAATGTCTTCTTTCAATTTTGTTTTTGTCTCTTTTAATGCTTCTACAATAGTATCCCTTGTAAGAAAGAAAAATTTTGTTACTCAAATTAGTTATTTTCGCTACTAGTCCTTGGGTAATAGTCCTTATGCATTTTACAAGCTAAAAATTCACCTCAAGGCTCATTTGCATAAAATTTCATGAAACCGTTTTGGCAGTTTTTTTTTTAATCTTTGCTGCTTTAGAAACAAAGAATATCAGTGGTTAGGTCTGTGCAAATATTTACTATTGTGATATAAATATGCATAATGGCTACCTGCTGGCCAACATTTCCACGTCAGGCTGGTATAATATCAGGTTGTATCAAGAGGGGTTTTATCTATAGCCTTGCTAACACCCCTCGCCCCCTCCCCCACAAGAAGGTCATGGATATGTCCTCGCCAAAAAAACCCTAAACGTAGATGAACAGTCTCCATGAGCCTCCATGCTCTGGTTAAAAATACCCAGGGCAGGCACTTATTTTGTGTGTGTGATAGGAAATGCAAACAAAACAGAGGTAGAGATAGCTTTCTGTTTTTGTATAACTAATTACATTTTTCTCCTTGCAGGTCAATAAAATAATAATGCTGCTGTTGTATTGTATTGTATTGGTTGGCCTGTTTTAATTTATTGATTTATTAAATGTTTACACAATACCTTGGAAGAATTGGATTAAGGCCAGTTTTCTGCTCCAACTTTTTGCCCCAGTGTCCTCTGAGAATAGAGTTGAGCTGATTTTGGCTAATGCCAAAAGTAGAAACCACTCCCTGTCCAAATTCCAAAAAAGCTTCGTGATATTTTTCTACAAACATTGGCATAAAAATGTCTCTAGCCACCACGCCATCGCAGCAGTTAAGTAGTGTCTCACACGCTAGTGTTTTGTTTTGGATAATTAAAGTTTCTAATGACATCCTGTTGTCGCTGCGATCGTCCACAAATTGTGCAAGCCGACGATCCGGTGTCGAAAGCTGGGGAAGCAGGTTCATGGGAGAGCCAGAGTGAAATAACTTTGTAACTGACGGACTGATCTTGACTGCGAGCTCACGAGGAATGGAGGGAAAAGTTCTGCATACATTTTCCAATAGAGAACAGAACTCCTCTTTGACACTTTCTCTCTTGATCTCACCGGACTTTTTTCTGCACTTCTCGTAGAGAAAACCACTTAGGCTTGAAAGTTTCGCGAGGCGGGGCAGTGCCAACTCTGCCAATTCTTCGTTGGACAGTTTCGTAAATAGCTCACGAAGCCTAGCCTTTCGGTGGTACGAGCTCAAGTCACCGTCCAAGAAATTTGCGACGGCTTCTTTACAGCTTAAAAAGGGCTCCACAACAAGCCGGTGTTCGGGAAAATAAACAAAATGCCGGCTTAAATTTCCCTTTGAAGAAAATCTGTGTTCACAGGAAGGACAGGTCATTTTAGCAACTTTTCTCTCCGGGGAAAACATTTTAAGACATCAATTAAACGGAGTTTAAAGGGCCAGAAGCGTAAACGGGATAAAAAGTGTTGCAAATAAAAACATTTAAATTTGCCGCCAAAAATATTAGCGGAGCCGCGGCTCGCAATGGCCATGGGCGCTCGCGAGTGCTTCGTTCACTGTGCCATTTTGTACGCTGTGAGGCAGCAATCATGAATTTTAAGCCAAATCTAGTTAGCTAGGAACAAGAAAGATTAAAAAATTAGGTTTAATGGCTCGTTCCTTTATTTAAGTCGTTGCACATACGCTGCTTTCGGGTCCTCTCGAGTGGAAAACTAAACATTTAGCAATTGACATCATGTAATCGAAAACGAAATGTACCCACTGTTATGCTGGCCGATGATGACGTAGGAAAACTCAGTTTTCACCGCCGCTAGCACTGCGGGCGCAAGCTCCGTATGCCAGGTATACAATGGTATTCAAGGGTATACAGGTGTATTCAAGGGTAAACAGGGGTAGTCAAGGGTATACAGGGGTATTTAAGGGTAAACAGGGGTATACAAGGGTAAACAGGGGTATGTAAGGGTATTCAAGGGTAAACAGGAGTAGTCAAGGGTATGCAGGGGTATTCAAGGGTAAACAGGGGTATACAAGGGTATTCAAGGGTAAACAGGGGTATTCAAGGGTATACAGGGGTATTCAAGGGTAAACAGGGGTAGTCAAGGGTATACAGGGGTATTCAAGGGTAAACAGGGGTATACAAGGGTAAACAGGGGTATGTAAGGGTATTCAAGGGTAAACAGGAGTAGTCCAGGGTATACAGGAGTATTCAAGGGTAAACAGGGGTATACAAGGGTATTCAAGGGTAAACAGGGGTATTCAAGGGTAAACAGGGGTATACAAGGGTAAACAGGGGTATACAAGGGTAAACAGGGGTATACAAGGGTATTCAAGGGTATACAGGAGTAGTCAAGGGTATACAAGGGTATTCAACGGTAAACAGGGGTATACAAGGGTATACAGGGGTATACAAGGGTAAACAGGGGTATTCAAGGGTAAACAGGGCTATACAAGGGTAAACAGGGGTATACAAGGGTAAACAGGGGTATATAAGGGTATTCAAGGGTATTCAAGGGTAAACAGGGGTATTCAAGGGTAAACAGGGGTATATAAGGGTATTCAAGGGTAAACAGGAGTAGTCAAAGGTATACAGGGGTATTCAAGGGTAAACAGGGGTAGTCAAGGGTAAACAGGGGTATTCAAGGGTATACGGGGTATTGAAGGGTAAACAGGGGTATACAAGGGTAAACAGGGGTATATAAGGGTAAACAGGGGTATATAAGGGTAAACAGGGGTAGTCAAAGGTATACAGGGGTATTCAAGGGTATACAGGGGTATTCAAGGGTATACAGGGGTATACAAGGGGTATATATATGGGTATTCAAGGGTATAGAAGCTATACAAGATGTATTGATTATATGGCCAATGCATCCATGGCATTCCATGGAGTATATACCTGAATGAGCCGCTTTTGGTCAGCAGCCTTATCATTGCGGGCTCAGAGAAAACGGTTGAATTCATCAATTTCGAGTTCGTTTCAAATGGTCAACACATGTTTCCTTGGATTTCCCATTATTTCAAGCTTAAATGATGCCTCAAGGCAGTAAAATTTGGATATCTACTCTTAAGAAGGAGGTTAGTTCAAAAGAAAGTGATTTGTAATGAAAGATTGGCTTCAAAATTAACGATTCTAAGAAGATCATGTTCTTTCCTGTCTTCTTCAATCTGCTTCCATTCGAACCTATATAATTATAAGCTATAAGCTTATATATTTACGTGTAACTAGTTACACTTGAGGCAGGCTGAATTGCGAGTTTATTTAACTAAAGAAGCAGTTATGGCATAATTGTGCAGTTTATAGAAAAGTTAAAATGAAACATCCAATACAATGTTCTCCAGTGCTTTTCCACTGTAGAGTGTTTCCATCACTGTAGTTAAAAGGACATGCTCTAGCACAAGACAACTGATCTGTCTTGAGTTTACAATGTCTTGATTTAAAAGCAACAATAGAGATCATCTTCTAGAGAATTGAAGGAATGGAACTGTTAACTGAATACAAAGTAATCCAGAAATGATTTTAACCACAAAATGACCAATTTGTTCTGTTTTGCTCTACTAGGAATACATTCAATTCATGATCAGCTGCTGTTATAACAGATGTAACACTTATGGCCAGAGCACTGCAGTGTCAAGTCAGGGGTAGCCTGCTATGTGCTCAGTATTAAAGCTAAGTTATGATTTCCCTTTCTGTGAATCATAACTACTCAATCTACCAGGACACAATGCAATTGTAAATGTATTGTAAGTTATCTCTATAAATCCACTCTAAATGAACATAGCAAAATATTTTGAGAAAAAAGACAATCAAGACAATGTCGTCTAATTCACTCTGTGTATTTATTACTGATGAAGCTTTATGTAAAAGTAGTTCTAGGGGTAGCAATTCAGAATAATAATATTATTGTAATTTTCCCAATGTTGATTTAAATTTTAGGTATTCAGTGATGTAAAATTCAGAGGACAATACATAGGTCATGTACATAGGTCCGAAAAATATGGTATTTAATATGTCATAACGTACCGGTCAAATTGAAGCTTAACATCCACCCCCCGGCATTTGACTGTGCATTGTGCCTGGGAAGGGGGAATTTGAACGTTGCCTTGGAAGGGCGGGGAATTTGAACCGGACTTATCTCTTGTTCTGGTGTAATCCTCCTGTGAGTTTTTTCGGTTCTTGCAGGGTCTGATGGATTTACAAGATAGAATTTCGCCTTTGTTAGTGAATAACTCTTTCAAAAGGGTCTTCAAAAGAAGTCTGAAAGTGTCATCACGGCACATCACTATCTGAAAAGTGTGAACAGTGTTTCATTGAAGACGAAATTTGTCTTTGAGGAGAGGTATTTCAGAAATTATTGGTGGGGCATTTGAACGGCTTTTTTGCCCCGAGGGGAGGGAATTTGAACAAGCCAGTCTTCCAAAAGTTCAAATGCCCGGGGGATTGCCCGGGGGGTGGATGTTGAAGCTTCGATTTGACTGGTATATAGTTCTATAAAAACTCTTGTGAACTTCATGAAGATGTTATTTTAATCACAGCTGCACTGTGTCAGTACGTGATGTAGTCTCTAGGCTAGTTTCCAGAGTGCTGAAACTGTGGTAAAGTAATGCTCTAAATATATTCGCAAGAAAGTGTTTTAAGAGCGCTTGTCTGTAAAAATCAAACATAACGCGGCAAGGGTGGAAAATTCGATTTCTTTCATATTTTAATGTTAGAAAGGTTAGGGTATAACTAAAATCACTGGATACTTTTTTGGCAAAATATCCTTTTATTTCAAAGAAAAATGCAAATAACGAACTTCCGTTAAAATCGCCATTTGAAGCAGTAAATTATGACATCAATTTGAGGCGTTCGCGTGCAAAAACAAATCCCTCTGTCGTCTTTTAAACACTCAATTTTACTTTTGCAATCTCTCGAGAGCTTCAAAACTGATTTTGGTAGAAACTGCGTTGTTCTTTGTGTTTGAAATAATTTAATTTTGAAAGTATACATTTCTCATCAAGAAAAGTACTTCGTGAATTAAATTATTTTTCACCATGTGCTAAACCTTCAAATCGATTCAGCTTCTGGCTGTTGAATTAAGAAAAGATGTTCTCAGGATTGCTGCAAAAATTTCTTTGGGCAAATGATTGAGAGCGACGCGAGAGCTTTTCAAAGTTCGTTAAAATGCAGGTTGTTTGACCCTTCTTGGCAACATTCCATTCGCGAGTCACGCACATATTTTAATGTGTTTCGACCCATATGAGATCGAAAACGTCAAACAGAAAAACAGTTCGAAATGCTCTTACCTCATTTGCTGTAGAGGACAGGTCCAGAGGCCATTTCCGAGTGATTCTCTTGCCGTTCGACGTATTTTGATCCTGCTGATGCCATCCAATGAACACCGCCAACTGGGTCAGTGTATTGTAAACGGTCGAACAGCTCAACAACAACCTTTCTTCCAAAACGTTCGACATTTTTCTACACTGTGACATCTTACTCAAAGGTTCAGTTGATTTAATACCAGTGTTGCTCAGTTTTCAGTGCACAAAAGCATTATCAGATTTGACCGCTAAATTGGGACCAAACGTGGATGGCGCCGCGTGCGTATTTGGCTTGTCACGCAATGCATATCAAAGGCATTTTAGGGGGTAGGGGAACGGCGAAACCTTTGAGGTGAAGTAAAATAACATACAGTGTTAATTGCAGGGATTATTTGTGGTTTTAATGGTGTTGTGTGTCTTTCTTACTTATTACCAGTGTTGATACAACCATTAAAAATTGTATTTGCTACCCTAGTAGTCTGAAACGCAATTCCAACCGTTGTACAAGCTTACAGACATGGTTACAGGTGAGTGGTGCAACAGAAAGGGCTCCCTTTTGTTAATTGACGAGCGGGTATTCTACCTATGATCATTGGTGTCAGTCTGCTGGTTCTCAGCTGGCACAGGACCGGTACAAGGCACAGTTATATCAGAAGTGAAAGTCAGCTCGCTGTTAAAGGGTTGGATGGAGTTTTGGACAGGAAGGGTTCTCTCTTCATAACAAATGGGTGCAATCGAACTTTTTAACTGTGCTCTCTTGTCAGCTATTTGACTTAGTCTACATTAGTGTGTCCTGACTAATGAGTGGGGCTTCTAACAGCACGCCAGTGCTGTTTGAAGACAGTGAAATATGGTACGTAACCATGGTAACAAAAAATGAGGTTCTGCTCCTGAATTTCTGTTTACGAATCTTACTGAGACAGGTTCCCAGTGAGCGACATCTCTCACAGCAGCCAGCATACTCATCATAATGGATATGAGGATATCATAACAGAAATATGTCAAGCATCTTGCCCTTAAACGTCTGTTACCTCTTTCACGTTCTACATACACCTTAATGAGGACGAAGAGAAGAGTGAGGCTTCCATCGATAACCTGGCTAATATTCGGATAGACCACAAGCGAATATAAAACTCACCTGATCCAACTTTTACAAGCGAACCAGTCCCGCGTAAGATAATTTCAGATCCCTTTTTCCCCAGTCCTCTTTCACTTTTTGGCCACTCCCCTTTTCCTTACCGTGACCCGGCCCCTTGTGCTGCAGCTTCTGCTAGACACTATTCCAAGTTTTGCACAATGGCTGGGACATATCGTCATTGTATTCAAGCGTTCGTTGTAAAAACTGACTTGTAGCTTGTGATATCAGGCCCGCACCAAGGCTGAAATAAATGCTGTGAGCAAATTGGGCTAGTCAAAGCCTCCCCCCCCCTTTCAAAATACACACTCATGCACATAGATACTAACTCTGTTCACAATGCCACAGTTTGTGTCGATTTCGTCAAAAACGACACCTTTTTGGGGACATCATTCGTTGACAATTTGCCAAAAAGATGCTTCCTGTTTGCTTTTTCGCCGACAAAGTTGTTGGCAACATCCACCAGATTTACAGCATCAGTTTTAAAAAAGTATCCTTAAAGTTACAAGGCTTGTTAAAATTGAAACATTTCGACAGCCAAGCTACGAATTTCGGACCTGTTTTACCTAAGTCTCGTAAACGTTTACATAACTTTTATCACTCGATTGGTGAGATAAAAATAGTTTTGTTCCTTAGACTTGTTTTAAAACAACATGATGAGCTTAAAGCTTGCAGCAAATACACAGCAGTCGCTTAGCTATTAAAGGCATTAAGGTCCTTCACAGTAAAGCTATACTGCCAGGGTCAAGGTGATAAGGGTGGAGAAAGACATTGATAAGGAATCTGTTCAACTGAAATGTGCGGTGAGCTAGTAGATTTTTGAAGCCCACTTGCCCGGTGGCTAGTGACTCAACAGATGTCAAACCCTGTTAAAGGTTGTAAAATAATAAAAGGAACTTTAAGCATCAGCATTTAAGACTATTCCTTGCACATTAATTCGTTTTAATTATATATTTTTTGGCTCATTTATTGTAATGTTTTTTCAACTTCCAAAACTTCTGGGGACTCGAGCCCCCCCCCCCCCCCCCCCTCCCTCCCCCTTCTACGGACCTGGGTATTCTTGGTGCATGAAAGTACGGGAACAATTGTTTTCAAGCTTTTGATTCGTCTGATGTTGTAACCACAAACTCCGACAACAAGAAAATGGAACCAACAACAACCGTCTTCTGTGTAACGAAGCAATTCATGTATGTAAATATGTATGATTTGTGAAAACAAAAAGTCCGAGGTCCCCCCTCTAGGCCAAAACAATAAGCACAAACTAGTTAGTCACATTGCAATTTCCCTGATAAAAACGATTTTAATGTTCTGGACTCGACGTTTTGAAGAGGTTCTTAACTTAAGCTAGTACACGTACCCTTTTTAGCTAATTTTCGTGTTCGAACATTGTTATTTGCATGCCTACAACTCACGCCGAGGGGTGACTACTTTTTCTGCATTCTGGCACGGGAGGTTGAGGTGCCTAAATGTAGCACTAATTTTGTTTCGTATTTTTGGTCCACTACTAGTTCCCCCCATTTCTCGAACCCTGAGCCCGTTTAAAAAGAATCAGAGCAGATTTTGCCCTTCCCCTACCCTCTAGTAAAATGTCCATTCCAATGATTTGCATTGCGTGACGCGGCTCCAGGTAGAACTCTGGCCACGTTAGCGGCGACATGTGGTGATAAAAGCCTTTTTGTGTATTGCCAACTAAGCAACACTGACCAGCAACTGAACCGTTGAGTAAGATGTCACAGTGTAGAAAGATGTCGAACGTTTTGGAAGAAAGGTTGTTGTTGAGCTGTTCGACCGTTTACAATACACTGCTGACCCAGTTGGCGGCGTTCATTGGATGGCATCAACAGGACCAAAATACGTCGAACGGCAAGAGAATCACTCGGAAATGGCCTCTGGACCTGTCCTCTACAGCAAATGAGGTAAGAGCATTTCGACCTGTTTTTCTGTTTGACGTTTTCGATCTCATATGGGTCGAAACACATTAAAATATGTGCGTGACTCGCGAATGGAATGTTGCCAAGAAGGGTCAAACAACCTGCATTTTAACGAACTTTGAAAAGCTCTCGCGTCGCTCTCAATCATTTGCCCAAAGAAATTTTTGCAGCAATCCTGAGAACATCTTTTCTTAATTCAACAGCCAGAAGATGAATCGATTTGAAGGTTTAGCACATGGTGAAAAATAATTTAATTCACGAAGTACTTTTCTTGATGAGAAATGTATACTTTCAAAATTAAATTATTTCAAACACAAAGAACAACGCAGTTTCTACCAAAATCAGTTTTGAAGCTCTTGAGAGATTGCAAAAGTAAAATTGAGTGTTTAAAAGACGACAGAGGGATTTGTTTTTGCACGCGAACGCCTCAAATTGATGTCATAATTTACTGCTTCAAATGGCGATTTTAACGGAAGTTCGTTATTTGCATTTTTCTTTGAAATAAAACGATATTTTGCCAGAAAAAGTATCCAGTGATTTTAGTGATACCCTAACCTATCTAACATTAAAATATGAAAGAAATCGAATTTTCCACCCTTGCCGCGGAATTTTGATTTTGTCTGATTTTTACAGACAGGCGCTCTTAAGGTTTCATAATACAGGCCTTAAGTTTAAAATTTTCATTTAATCAAAACACTGTTGAATTTGGTGGCCTAAAAGAAAACTTGTGAAGAATCCTTACAATTTTTGCAATAAATGCTTAATCAACTTTAAGTTTGTTTGTTGTTTGATGTACATTAGATCCTAATGTTTGCTATTCTCAGTAATTCCTAGGAACTCAATTTTGTCTCAAATTTTAACAAATTCTCTCAGTTTCCTAGAAATTTCTTCCAGGCTAATCTAAGACCATACGAAGCTTGGAATTCCTAAGAATTCCTAGCTTCAGTTTGTAAGAGCTTGCAACATCCTCAATGGTCCTCAGATTGTTGTGGATCTTGAAAGAACCAAAAAGAACTTTGGGAGATTTTTGAAGGTCTTTTTGAATCTTGCAAGAACTTGATGACCTTTTAAAGATCCTTGAAGATCCTGGCAAGAATTGTGAAGAAATTTGAAGATATTGAGAAGAATTTTGAAGATCAAAAAAGACATTGGCAAGAATTTTGAAGATCCTTAAAGATCTTGGCAAGAACATTGAAGATCTTGACAAGAACTTTGAAGATCTTGGCAAGAACTTTGAAGATCTTGAGAGGAATTCTGACGATCCTGAAAGATCTTGGCAAGAATTTTGAAGATCCTTGAAGATCTTTGCAAGAACTTTGAATATCCTTGTAGATCTTGGCAAGAATTTTGAAGATCTTTGAAGATCCTTGAAGATCTTGGCAAGAAGTTGAAAGATCTTTGTAGATCCTTGAGGATCTTGGCAAGAAAATAAAAGATCCTTGAAGATCTTGGCAAGAACCTTGAAGATCCTTGAAGATCTTGGCAAGAATTTTGAAGATCCTTGAAGGTCCTTGAAGATTTTATAAAGATCTTTGTCAAGATCCTCAGGAGGATCCTCAAAGGTCCTCTTGGAGATCTTTAAGGATCCTTGAAGATCCTTCAAAGATTTTCACCAGGGCGAGACCCACAGAGGTCCGAGAATCACAGCTCAGTCACTCAGAGGATTTGCACAGTTGTAAAGCACACCACACCATTTCAAACTCGGCTCAATTTCACCGTTTTTGTCAAGATAAAACATGAGCGTTACCTGTTGTAGAAACACCACTCCGCCACCAACGAACATTCTGCTTCGCATGTTATCCATGTGGCTTATCAGGTCAGTGAACTTGTAGCGCTGTCAACAAATACAAACATTTAACACATCTTGCAATTAAGCCATATGACCTACACGTATGCTGTATGCTAATAAAAGACAACATACATGTGCAAGATCTGCTTACTAACTGGAGATGACACTTTTATATTGCAAGGTACCTAGACTATGTGCCGCTGTGAAGGGTAAGGTCTGCAGCCAATTCAGTCTGGGATAGGGTATAGGAATCAGACAGATTTGATCCAGAAGAGGGTATCATCTATAGAAAAATAGGGACTGTCACCGGATGAGATAGGGTAGGGATTTTTGGTTTCTAGTCTAGAATAGGATTGCACAATGAAGCTGAACATGCTCTGGTGTAGGGTAAGGGTCTCAGAGTCCCAGCAGCACAACTCCAGCCAAACATTTACAGAGTACCTCCACCCCCCTCTCCTCCCCTCCCGGATCCAGTCCAATGGATTGAATGAGCCAGATGGCTTAAACATGATGTAGATGGAGGCCAGGCCTTGAACTAACAACCCTCTGCCTTCCCGATCAAAATCCGCATGGAAAGACCAATGGGCTAACCACTACATTGCCACACCTCCTAGCCTCATTGAAGGAGGGTGCAAGATCATATCATTACACAATCATCATCATCATCATCATCATCATCATCATCACCATCATCATTATCATCATCATCATCATCTTCTTTATTTCACTGATAAGACATATCATGTGCTACACAAAACATAAGAATTACAGTACTACTACATTCAGCAAGCTGGCCACAAACAACACAAATATCACCACAAAATACAACCTACAAGAGGTGCTGGGTACATATCATCTAATTACTACATTAAAATACATACATATTCGACTTTAAGTCCAGCCTTGATTTTTGTAAGCTCCTCATATGGGTCACCTGACCAGCGCAGCTTCTGGATCACCCTACAAGCCTAACCATAAACACAAGAAAGACAATTAAGGCAAAGGTGAAAACCAACAGACGGTGACAGTCATTCTCAACAGAATATTCACCCACATAAGCTAGGACAGAGTTTCTTTGTAGCCACAGAAACCAGTGGTAGGCTGTGAGGTTTAACATTGGCAGTGCTAAGTCTTTCTCTGGGTCTATGACCTGTCAGATAGGTACTTACGGCTCCATTTTTCATGTGATGCATTGACAAAGACCATAACTGCTCTAAGGGCTTGGACACATGGGTGAAACATTTGCATGCAACTTGTGCAACAAAATAGCAACACATTTCCACCCGATTCTACTCGTTAGTTTTTTTCCAAATTGGTAAAAGAGGGTTGTTGCGCCCAGCAACATCAGAGGTAGACACAAGGTGCAATTTAGAACTTCCATGTAATTTTCCACTTTAGAAAGGATTAGGGACCTATGATAGAATAAAGCTTATTGCCAAAACCAATCTCTCCACAAAATAAAAGAACATTCGTAGCCTAAAGGAAATCCAATACAATCTTGCCTATTTTAAAAAGTGTGCTCCCTCCCTCCCCTCCCTAACCGTACAAACTCTATGAAACTGTAAATTGTTTGATGTTTAAAAGCCATTTAATCAGCTTCATTTTAACTGATTAGTTGCAAACTTAGCAGGATTATCATTTTTGAGGTGATACATTAGTAGATGTAAATTTTAATCAATCAGTCAATTTAAATAATTCATTGCGCCCTGTCCTCTACTCGTTTAATGTTGGGCATAATGTTGCACTGTATGTCCATGATGACTGTTCACACCCCTTCATAGTGGATAAGAAGTTAGGTTTCACATTGTGGCAGAGTCTCAAAGAATATGTGGAGCAAAGGGTCTTATCTAAGAAAACAACACAAGACTGGGGCAAAGACTTGAATCTTTTGATTTCAGGCTAATTATCTTTCTAAGCACAAGATCTTCACGTCTCCACGCTGTTAAGGCCAAGTAATACGGATAACTTTCTCATGCAACCTGTCCTGCAACAATGTAGTATTGCAAGTGGAGATTGTTTGCTGCAACAAATTTTCATGTTACAGAAAGTAGATGTTGCTTCTACTTTTTGCAACATAAAAAGTTGCTGAACACAGAGGTACATGCAACAAACAATCACAACTTACAATGTAACATTGTTGCACGACAAGTTACAAGAAAATATTGCCCATATTACTTGGCCATAAGCATTGTTCTTCCCTTCTAACTACAATTTATTATGGGTACCTTCTCATCTTGTCCATTCACTATGAGCCACCTGGGACTCTGAGGTAAAAAGAACATGCCGACACCTTGAATGAAGGCTGGGATGCCTGACAGACCAAACATGTAACGCCTAGAACAAACCAGACAACTTAATCAAAAAACTTTCTGAGTTCAACTGAGGTTAGTAGTTTTTCAATTTTCACTCAATAGTTTTTGCATGGCCACTGTGACCATGGTCAGAAATAGGAAAATTTTCCCACTCCCAGAACCAGTTTGATAGGAGACACTGAGAAAAAAATGATTCATTTATTGTTTCAGTTGTGAAGGATGAAGGATGAGGGAGCTGGGGGAGGGAAGGCATAAAAGAGAGGAAGCATAATAAATTTTGGGATCCAAAAAGGAGAAGGGCCTGCAAGAGGAGGGCTTACAGGTAAAAGAGTGTTGACAATATGATGCCAAGTCCAGGATTCAAACCCATATAATTGAAACGACAGCTTGCTCTCATCACTGCAAAAACTCTGCTGCCCTGCTTAAAAATGATGAGAGGTGTATGTGATGAGCATGTTGTACATAAACCTTCTTGACACATTTCCAAATGGATGTAGTTATAAGGACTCACCAACCATGTGGCAAATCAATGAAGAGGACGTTAACTGAGTAAGCTAACAGAATTCCAATACAGATTCCAACTTCATTGAAAGACACCAGCAGCCCTCGCCTTTTCTGTACAAAAAGAAAAATTGGTGTAACCAACAGTTAATTTCTAATTAAAACAGCACTTCTTTTAAATGGCTGAGGGGATTAAAGAAAATCATCTGCTATACTGTATTATTTACATGATTGTGTACATTTTAGCACAATTGGTAATGTTCACTGTCTCAAAGTTTTTTGTAGTGTCTCAAAGGCTTTGAGCTGGCTTACTTGAGAATCTTTGTGTAAGCATGTGAAAAAAAAAAACAAGCTAAGTGCACAACTTAGTGCAGGTAAATCATACGAGCTTGTGGTGGTTATTTTCAGAGAAAACTGTTTTTACAGATGGACTATAAAGCTGCATGTCTGACTATATCTTCTCTGATAGTGTTCTCAATCAGTTTCCACTAAGGATAGTCTGCATAATTGAGGTTCTAATAATTGGGTTTTGACGATGTTAAAGTAATACTACAGTATAAGAATGAATATTTCAAGATCAATATGGAAAGGTATTAGAAAACCATTCTGACTACTTATACTCACTGCAGGAGCAATCTCTGATATATAAATGCACTCAGCAATGGCAGACAAGGAGACACCAAATCCAACAACAAAACGACCAACCACCTGCAAAGTATTAAATTCTTGGATTGAATATTTTCACCCCCCAAAAATTATGTAAATGCTCCTTACCCGTTGTTTCTTTTTTCTTTCCCCTGCTATTCCCTGTTGTCTTTGTAGACTGTCAGTTAACAAATGCATATGAAGTTGGTTAAGATAGTGCCAAAGCATGACAACTCAATGTCATCTACGTATACTAAATTGATAAACCTTTTTGAGAGTAACAGTTAAATGTAATCCTCTGAAAAATAATCCCTTGCATGTCCAAATGTGAGACTAATAAAGTTCAACAATATAAAAAAATTTTTCTTAAGTCATTGTGATGTCTTTTCTTCACAGAATTCTGAAGATTACAGGTTGAGGTATCAAGTAAATTACTAATAGTCAAAATAAAAAGAAAAAAAATTTCCACAAACCAGCACAGCAAATGAAGGTGCACAAGCTAAAATTATGGCTCCCACAACAAAGATCACAGAGTTGATGATGATGGCCATACGTCTTCCCATAAAATCCACAATAAATCCTGGAAAAAAGAACAAACAATTACATTTTCATTGAAAGTGCAAAGTGGCAATTGGAATAAAGTTGAATGTTTCAAATTAATTAATCTTAATTGGAGTCAACAGACTTGCACTGTAAGCTGACAAACAGTTTGCTTGGGCCCATGGGGCCAAGTGAGAAGAATATTAAGTTACTGTGTAGAACTAAATTTTTGTGGGAGTTTAATTTTGTGGATAGGTAATTTTTTGTGTTTTGCATTAAGTACTTTTTGGGATTGGGAAAAACTGGCTTTGCTTGCTGGGAATTACATCTTGTGATTTTCAGGAAATCGGGCTCAATTGGAATTATAACATTTTTGTTTTCTGTTTAAGTACGTGTAATTGAAATATAGGTGAAACAACATGCAGAAGTAAAACACATTAAACAGTTGATAAATGGAGTACCTTCAGATGATCCTTTTCTGTAAAGCTTTTAGCAGTTAAATACCTGTATTGTACTGACTGCAATTTCATTGTTTTACTTCTGAATGTTTTGTCTCTGATTTCGTTTTATTTCTAAACAAGAGAGACGTTAAGTCTGCTACTATAAGTAAATGAACACCAGCACAATTTTACATATACAAGTATAAGCGATGTTTGAGTATAACTTTATATAATTTCCACAGTGGAGTAAATTTTTGCTGCAACTTTTTTATATTTGCAGATTGTGAAGAAACCCACAAAAATTGCAAATATTAGAACCTGCAAACATTTAGTGCCACACGGTACTTGTTTGACATCAAAATTTACATGTCCCACATGATCAGATGGAACCAAGCTGTGTTTGAACTACATAGCACAACTTCATGTTTTTTTTAAATTTCTTATTAATACTTATAAGCATCAAATCATTGCACTGCACCTCCAGTGAGTGAAGCCAGCATGGCCCCCATCAGCATGGAACTAACGACCATCTCTTGTTTAGTGCAGTTTAGCTGGTACTCTGCTCTCAGTTGAAGAATGGCACCTGACACAATGCCTAAAAAACATCCAGATAGATCACTTATCAATATCACCAGCACAACCAGACTCGGCTTTCCCGGTCCTACCTGTCTGTTTTACAAGCAGCTTCTGGTTTTTTCTGAGCCACCTTTCAGATTTTATGATGTAAAATAATGCACTTTACAGAAATTAACTCATGTATCTTCTGACAGGTATGGTTTTGGAAAATTTGTAAGAACCCCTAAAAGAACCTCCGAAAGCCTCTAAGTGCAAACCTTCTAACAGATGTGTATGACACATAAATTTTGTTACCATGTGTTTTTAAACCACAAATATAATTAAACAAGTGGTAGTTTGTGGATGTGTTATAAAATTAGAGTTCTATGTGTGCAGAGATCAGTCCTTGTCCATCATCTATTAAATAATAAATAAATAAATAAATGGGAATTAGCAGTAGCACATCGACAAGGTGGCTCTTCGTCCACTGTGTCCAGATCGGATTGGAATTTAGAAATGTTGGTTTTTGAGGAGAGGGGAAAACCAGAGTACCTCGAGAAAAACCTCTCGAAGCAAGGATGAGAACCAACAACAAACTCAACCCACATCTGATGCCGAGTCTGGGACTCGAACCTGGGCCACATTGGTGGGAGGCGAGTGCTCTCACCACTGCACCATTCCTGCTCCCACTTAAAGAAAGACAGATGCATGAATGAGATCACTGCAGGGTGTGACTCGCATGTAATCATGGTTCAGAGTCCAAGGTCAGATCATCATTTTTTTAAACTACTTTTTACTAACACAGAAAGAAACCTGAGGGAAAGTTTTCACTGGAAATGTTCCACAAAATATCTGACAAATACAAACTGGGAAGTGACTTTAAATAGACTATTTGGAATACATGGTGAGAACACCAGTACCCAAATGGCTTTCACTTTTTTGGTCACCTGTTTGCTCTTACCGCTTTTGACACCACCCATGATCTAAAACTGAGCAAATGTGTGGCAAAACAGGATCTGTTTGTTAAACAGATGCTTTTTAAATATTACATGCAAGTTATCCAAATAATTTTTTGGTGGTTTACAGTTTTGGCATAAATATATTTGGCCATGGGGCAGTGTACTACTGGTAAATGGTTGCAAGCTTCTTCATACCACCCTATCAGTTTCAAGCACTGGTTACCCACAGGGGTACACCCCTGCTTGGAGAAACAGGAAACATAAACCACTGCTAACAAAGATGTTTGAAAGATCCAGAAAAGAATCAAGAATTACACATTTACTCACCAATGTCATAACCAAAGAGAACACCACCCAATGCAGCCATACAAGCTGCCATTATCAGGTATAACCAGGGAACCTGCGGACAACAGGTACTGACAAAAACACAAATTTATTTATTAACTTTTAATATATTAAAATTAATTTTTCTAATTAGTTACTTGGCCAACTAGATTCAATCACTGGTATAGTAATATTCAATGGGCACTTTTTGTGGGTGCCTGCCGCTTACTATTTCCTGTAAATAAATATTAATGTTATAGAACTAATATTATTGTAATATTATTGGTCCAAATAATTTGTTGCTGATGTTGTGTAACTTGTACAAAAAGCAAGTAGGGAGGAAATTGTAAACAAATGTTTTGGTTGAACTGTTACTCATCCTGATTAACATCACAAACATTTAGTATGATGTCAATCACTATCCAAAAGGATGACTTTCACTTCACTTACTTGTCAACAAACTGAGGTTGAACCAGCTGAAGCTCTTCAACCAAAGCATTGCACATATGATCAGATGTTTCAGGGTCAAGGAGGCTTGCTGTAAACAAACAAAGTGAACATATTTTAGTGAGATACTACCCTTGTTGGGGGGGGGGGGGGGGAGTGGTTTAGTGGTTAGCGCATTGGACTTCAGATCTGAAGGTCAGTGGTTCGACACCCAGTCCCTGCCATCGTGCTGTTTCCTTAGACAAGAAACTTTACCCCACATTGTCTCTCTCCACCCAGGTGTATAAATGGGTACCAGCAACATACTGCTGGGGCTAACCCTGCGATGGACTAGCATCCCATCCAGGGGGGAGTAGCAATACTCTCTGTTGCTTCACGCTACAGAAACTGGGAAAAGCTCTGGCCATGTGGGCCTCCTTGGCTTGTGTGTGACTTTACCTTTTACCTTACTACCCTTGTAGACAAAAACTATTTTTTGGTTCATAAAATGATCTCATTCCTCCAGGGCTTTCAACTTTGTGATGAAAAAATTAAACCATTACATAATCATGCCCATTCAAACAAGTTGGCCATAAAAAATGGATACCTTTGATGCTTGGCACACTAATAAAGGCTACCATCACTTGCAGTGACCATATCTTTTGAATCTTAGCATGAAGCTCAATCAAAAGCATATTTGAGCTGCTGTTTGCATGAGACAAAAGAAACTGAATAGAAACAATCATGACACATTTGACATTTTTGAAGAATTTTGGATTGAAATCCCTCCTCAGGATCAAACAAAATAGGTCAAATCAGGTCGAATTCCCTAATTTTGGAAGATTTAATTTCCTTTCAAGTACATAATAGATCAATGGTCACAGTCAAATGCCCATAAGTGTGAATGGAAAACTATAACAAATGTCTGGCATCCACTCCCATTTAAAGTGTTAAATTTATTAGGCCCTATTAGGTGGTGCATGCAAGATTGCCATCTGAATTTCAAAACTTGTGTTGTCGCCATTTCGGGTAGTTAGCAAGCCCTCATCAGAAATTCATCAGGGCTCGAGACTAACTTTTCAGCTTAGTAGCCTAGTGGCTAGTAAGAGGTTTGATTTCACTAGCCAAAATAAATTTTCACTAGCCAGACTTTTTTGCATAATCTCATACTGTGTTCAATATGTCTAATATTTAGCCGAGTTAAGTACATGTACTGCAAACATGTCTCTCTGTAATCTCAAGAGTGAAGAACTTGAATGTTGACCAGTCTCTCTAACGGTTAAAGATACTAACACGCGGAATACAAAGTACTATGTGCCTTCAGGGCAAATTCCCAGGCACGATGTAGTTCACTCCTCCCATTTCCGTTCGGTCAGATCATGACGAATATCTCAAACAGTTAACCTTATATGGGCATGCCATCGTACGGAGAAACATTGGGAAGACAAGACTAACATTGTACTAACGTTGTAAGGTACAGAGAAACGTAAACGAGCGGATCCGTTCGGATAGTTCGCAGTTGTTTTTTAGATGTTACTTCTATTTTGTCTCTGCTGTCTTTGTTGTTCAGTGTATATCAGTGTTATCAGGAACAGGATTTGGTTGCATGATAGAGGGCGTCACCATTAAATAGGTAACAGGGAGCTCACAATTAAAGAATAACGGGGAAACCACGAAAACGTAGTCCGGCATTTGAAAAGAAATATGCTATCATAAGTCTGGGAAATCTTTTTTTTTTCGTAATAACAGAATGAATGTAGAAGAATACTTACATAATTAAAGAGAAACAGACGTTCGACTAGTTTTTGCATGTATATAAGTTGTTTCAGTTTATTTAAAAACTTGTGATTGACAAAACTTTACTTTCGTGTCAGAAATCATGCCAACATTACACCTGTGTAAACATTCTACTAATTGAATTATGAACATCAAATTTAAATAGCTTTCGTGTCAGGAAAACCTCACGAAGATGATCGTTCTAAAAGGCTAAGCGAGAGAAAACACAAAACATTTTTCCAGCTTAATGACAAGGATTTCAAGAATCTTTCTGGTGATCATCACAGAACAAACATCATTTGGGAAGTTCAGAATAACGAGTAAATCGTCACATCAATGTCATAACCACGAACACATTCAACTGTGGGAACTACGAAACTAAACTGCGGACATGAAATACAGAAACCAAGAAAACTTCAATAACGGTCGATTCTGGAGAGCTTAATAACGGGAAAGAGTCAGGACTCTTCTGGCAATGATGCATGGAATATTTTTTAAATTTATTAAATACGCACATACGGGGAAAATCCTGACTGGCCGATAATTCCGAGCAGCATACACTATCTATCAGCTCAAAGTAAACCACATAAGACTCAAACTAAATTCTGTCAATAAAGTCCTTGAACTCTGTAAGGTGCGGATGATTTTTTGGTAGTTTATAGCTTAAACCCGTACCCGTACACAATCGCCTTTCGTGGACTTCATTAATTATGACCAATTATCTCCCCCAGACAACTTAATATGCATAAAGAAATGTTTCCACTTGTAGATCAGAAACATCAACACACAAAGACTTCTTTGCCATCTTTTCGACAGCAACTTAACTTAACAACCAATTTCTTTCCTTGTCCAGCTGTTCCTAACCCGCTGGCGAACGCCAACCTAAACTGAAGACCAGCGAGTCCTAACATGCTCCTGAGTAAACTTTTCCTTCCGATTCCTTCCTGCGTTGTCTTTGCAAATCAAAATCTACGATATTTTCGAGGATCCAGACACTCCGATTAATTCTTCATCCATAGAGACTGCGCAAAACTTGGTTAAAAGCCCCTCAAAACTTGTCTATTACACCTCGAAGGATTCTACTTTGAATGGCTTTGTGGGCTTGTTGCCAAAAAGTTAACACACTAACACGACTCTTTACGCCAGGACAGCCCCAATAGTTCTCAGTTGCTATAGCAACTGCGAACTAAAAAGACAAGACTGATACAGCACTCAACTCACGTACGGAAAAACGTTTACAAGAGAAGAATCGTAAATTATAAGCGTATGTAAGTGCGAAGAAACATTGAGCAGAAAAAACTAATAAGGTTGGAACTTACTAAGGTACGGAGAAACGTCGAGAAGTCATATCAAACACGTTGGTTGCAAATGCACTACAGTACTCTAAGCGGAAACACTGCCCAAATACCAAGATACAGAGACTAATAAAATACGCAACTACTAACTTACGGAGAAACGTTTTTAGACTAATTCTAATTCTAACTAATTCCGTAAGAACGTGTGTGACGTACGGAAGGACGCCGAACGGACAAACTGAACTATTACAGCGGGGCAATGAATTATGGAAAAACGTAAATGAGACAACTAAAATCGCACTAAGGTACGGAAAAACGTTGAGAAGACAAGATTAATACCGTATGAATATACTAACGTACAGAGAAACGCTAAACAGTGTCGACTTATCGAACGAATGTACTAACACACTGAAAACCTTAGGAAGACCAGAACAATGTTGTGTGAACGTGCTAACGTACGAAGAAACGTTGAGAAGGCTGGACTAATAAATCGACGAACCTACTTACGTACCGAGAAAATGTTGTGAAGACGTTATGTAAAGAGAAACGCTGAGAAGAGAAACTATTGTACGAACGTAGCAATTAACGGTAAAAAGTTGATAAGAGAAGACTAAAGAATTGTGTGAACATATTAACGATTGGACAAATATCATTATGAATGCACTAATGGACCTTTTAAGGAGATGTATGGTGAAACGTTCTGAAGACGGCTAATTTCGTTCGAACGTAGTAATGACGGAGAAAACGTTGCCAACTGAGACAAAAATTAGTAGGGAAAAATGCTGAGAGGACAAAAGAAGTATCATACGAACACTACTTGACGATATCCTTTTACGGAATAAGTTTCAGTTTCTGCTCACTCAATTTGCTTTTGGGATCCGATAATCAGAAGCAATATTTAGTTTGGTTTCCATCCGGTGCTTCAGTGCTTTGAAATTTTCACTAGCCAAAATGGCTAGTGAAAGCGCAAAACCTACTAGCCAAAACAGAATTTCTACTAGTCTGTGACTAGTTGGCTACCGTTAGTCTCGAGCCCTGTTCATCCTGACCAGTGATTAACTACTTTTCTTCCCTGTGGTAATTCATTTTGCTGCTTCAATGACAAGTTGGAATTTACTTCAAAAGGGCCTCATTAACTGTCAGTATCATTAATTATAAATGTACTGTTCATGCTTTGGATATTAAATAAAATGAGAAAAAAGGTTTAAATGCTATAAACAAAAGGATCAACTGAATGGGAGAGAATAATCACTGTATTTGTGCAGTTAACTTCTTTTTTAATGAATGCCTCAATAAAAGATGGAAAATAAGACAAGTCTATCTAAATACTACCAAACAAAAGAAAATTAGTCACTGTTGTGTTTGTGCAGTTAAATCTTATATGAATACACTGAATGGTTAAAGCAGATTCACTTTCTATTCACTCGTTACAACAGTTGTGCAAGAGCTACTCTAAACACATGAAAAAGGATGCTTGATTTTATACTAGTACATTAGATATCATTGGCTGTTGCTAGGCGATAATCAGGAAAAAGTCAATCAATTCTTCTAGCTAAAGTGTTCATTGTCTCATGAAGTCTAGACCTAATTTAAACATCTGTCACTGTACTGTCACGTAACATGAAGTCTCCAACACTATGACAATTGATTCATTTACAGCCAATTCCCAATTATATACCAGACACCATTATGAAGGTGATTTGTCTGTAGTAATGAAAGATTCAGAGCACGTAGTAATGAAAGTTCTGTGTGAAACCTCTGCCAGGACCTCAGCTCCAATTTGTAAAATCCCAGGGTCCACTCCACTGCACTGGTCCACAATCATAATTTTTGAACTTCTCTTCAATACAAGATAATGTAGTTTCAGTATTAGGTTTCATAAGGCCTTTGCTACTTGGTGTATAATCTCTGGCATGAGACTTGCAAAATAAATATTAAAAAAGTATAAAATACCCTTGGGTCACAGCCAGGTGTTGCAAAGTAAGAGATAATTGCGTTTTCCTTATAAAATTGTCCAGATTCAGAAGGGATTGACTTTCCCTACCCAACATGTAGGGTTAAGGGGCTGATTACATGAGCTAAGCTGGTTCAGTGAGCCAAGATGACTGTTCAGCTTGGTATTTTTGAGGTGAGCCAGACTGGCAGCAGCTAAATTCAAAAACTGCTGTAAAGTGGAAAAAGGGCTCTAGAAAGGAGAGAGCACCCAGTGATACTACAATCCTTGATCCATCTGCTTGGTGGATTATTCTTCAAGTTCACACATCTATATGGCATGCTATGCCTCTATGAGCTACATGTACTTAGGAATAAACATGTTGATAATTTTAATGGTGGGCCATTTTGCTCTAAGACGAAAATATTTAGTGCCACGAAAGTAGTGTCCTGGTTAGCAGAGCTAGCCCAGTGAAAGACTTAACATGGGAAAAATTATTTCAGTCTAGTTATTTCGGATTTTGGCATCAAAATGCTAGGCTGAAACACCAGGAGAGCTCCCACACAAGGCATGATAGCAGAACGGTTACTACATGTAGGTCAGCAGTGAATCGAAGCTTTTAAAACAGTCCTTGCTAATTAAACTTCAGTCCTCAACTCAAGTACTACATCTACATCTGTACTATCGTTATAGAACCATGAGCATGTACGAATTATTCACATGTACGCATCACAGGACACCCAAGCATAACATTTGAATATTATTAAAAATGGCGTTTCAAAATATAGGACTTTGTATGGGATTTTGAAGCGAACATTTTGAGCAATACATAACAGCAAACTAACTGAATAAAGTTCATGAAACATTACATGGTGTTGTTTGCTATCCTTACAACGCATTTTGAGCAATTTTAGGTCCATTTACCTTACTGTGTATTAGTACATGTATAATACATTGACAAGGAAGGAGTCATTTGGCCCGATTTAGCCACTATCACCGCTCGTCACGTTTCGGATTTCGCTCGAATTTACCCACAGATATAGTTCAGGCTCCCATTCTGACTTAACGACGTGACAAAAGGAAGACATACAAGTGATTTTCTCACAACCAATTGCACATACCTCGTGTCCCAAAAGAATTATCCACTGCACAAAATCGTAATAGCATCTCAAAATAGGCCGCCATGGATCCGTGAGGATCCCAATAGCCCCGTTTGATCGCGGTTGGCACTGGACACCAGTCAAATCATGCCCTTATCGGGAGGGCCACGCTCGTTTTGGTCGTGTTACAATTGTAGTAACTATGACCCGGTACGGACACAAAATTGTCGCTCCAACGTAGTCTGGTTCGCGTGAGAAAATCGCTGCGTGTTACAAGCGGATAGCAAAAATAAATCATTCCCATTTCTGAATTTATATCCATTTTCAGGGTGTATATTTTCTTGTTTTCTTAAAAAGTAGGTTACCTGACCGGCTTCATGCAAATATAGAAATAGATATTGTATATACAATTATAACAATTTTAAAATAAAACATTTTCACGCGCGTGAGGATATGAATTTAAATGAATTTGCCGACTTCGGTTCGAAAAAATATACCTGGTATATAAAACCTATCGAGGATTCCAAAAAATTGAACACGTTCAATTCACGCAGAGTACGTATTTAAAATTAATGCAGTAGACTGACCTGTATTACAAACGTTTTGTACACCAACGCAAATATGTTCAATTTACCACGCATGAATAGAAACATAGGAGGAAGGAGAAACACGGTTCACTTTCTCTTTTTCTTGACTCGTTTTCAGTTTCTAACGGCCAAGACCGTTTTAATTTCTTTCGATAACTTAATTCTCTCCATAAGGTGACAGAGTCCCGCGCAGCGATTCCACCTTTCTCGCACGAACCAGACTACGTTGGAGCGACAATTTTGTGTCCGTACCGGGTCATAGTTACTACAATTGTAACACGACCAAAACGAGCGTGGCCCTCCCGATAAGGGCATGATTTGACTGGTGTCCAGTGCCAACCGCGGTCAAACGGGGCTATCGGGATCCTCACGGATCCATGGCGGCCTATTTTGAGATGCTATTATGATTTTGTGCAGTGGATAATTCTTTTGGGACACGAGGTATGTGCAATTGGTTGTGAGAAAATCACTTGTATGTCTTCCTTTAGTCACGTCGCTAAGTCAGAATGGGAGCCTGAACTATATTTGTGGGTAAATTCGAGCGAAATCCGAAACGTGTCGAGCGGTGATAGTGGCTAAATCGGGCCAAATGACTCCTTCCTTGTCAATGTATTATACACGTACTAACACAGTTAAGTAAATGGACCTAAAATTGCCCAAAATGCTTTGTAAGGATAGCAAACAACACCATGTAATGTTTCATGAACTTAATCCAGTTAGTTCGTTGTTATGTATTGCTCAAAATGTTCGCTTCGAAATCCCATACAAAGACTTATATTTTGAAACGCCATTTTTAATGATATTCAAATATTATGCTTGGGCTTCCTATGGTACGCATGGGATTATAATAATAGAATTTTGGTCAATGTGTCAAACTGATTAAGCTTAATTATTTGCTAAACCCATGTGTATGATATTGTTTTTACCGAAAGTTTACTTAAAATCCATTCAATTCATATCAATGTGTCGATTTTATGCGCATGTTTTCCACCAACAATCTACTGGTGCGATGGCTCTCTTCCTTTTCCACATAACCGGTGAAGATTTTAAATTAATTCAGCTTTAGTTCAAAACAACACTCACTTGTGTCTCGTCCACCGACGTAATACTCTCCGGTGTCTTCAACTGTGTAAGGTTCCATGTCTTCCAAAATTCCACGATTTCACCGCGTTAAGTCGGATCCTTGAGAACGACTCTTTTCATTTCAAGTGCACGGGTATTATCTGTGTTCCTGTTATTTTTGTGGATGCACAAAGCGGAAAATGCTAATCAAGCTTACTGACAATTCAACATCCTTCCGCCGCCATATTGCCCGTTCGCCCAAGTCCCCTAACCCGATGTCTCATTCTCAAGATGAGGCGACGCGGGAAACAGTCACAAACAAAACAAAATCAGCTGAGCGCTGTGCTGTGACGAACCCAGGAGCCCAGACGTTTCTCGTATTTTCAATCCAATATTTATTTTAGTTACGCATCATTCTACATCCGAATAAATTTAAAACTTGAGATAAGACAAAACCTCATCTACCCATCCAAATTTTACAAATATTTCACAGTAAAAAAACAGAACCCATTTACAAAAAATCCAGAAAAAAAAGGGGACGTACTCCGTCTGATCTCATTTATCAACCAAGTAACCACAGTTTAGGCCTTTATCCATAGAGTCAAAAGTTAGCACCACTTTTTATAGCATGGTAAATAGCATAAAAAGCATTGCTACAGCCAGGAAAGTACTGTTCAAAAGCTTTCATTTGAATGGTCACACTTAAAGATTTTATTCACAGACTTAAAAGTTAGAACCATATTATGAGATGTGGGTGGCAAAGGGCTGTGTATTTGAAACTACAGTATTTCTGTGTAACTAGACACACAACTAAGCCGTGGATAACTGTTATTAAATCCCTCCATAATGTCCATTAGATTTAAAAAAGATAACACGCCAAGGGCAAGTGTATTTTTATCACACTAAGCACTTCAAGAATTCGTACCGCCAAACATTGCTTGATAATTTTTCACTCCCATTAAGGTCAAATATAATCACAACACGCGACGTTTCGTCGCTGTATAGCAGCATTTAATGAAAGGTTCTTGAAAGTGTTTATCACATACTTTAAAAGACTATTGAGTAGGCTATTAACAACTTAGCACCAGACTTTTAATTACAAGCTTTCTTTCATGCACTTAGAACTAAACTGCCAAATGTCGGCGAGCTTTACTTTTTCGTGAGTTTGTGGACGAGTCTGTGCTGATTCAGGCGAGCATTCCCCGCAATTTTCATATTTCGGAGCCAAAGACATCATTTGCCTGCCCGCTTTTGTTTTTCTGGATTTTTTTAATTGTTCAAAATACCAAAAACCATCAACCTTGGGGCGAGCCGCTAATGTTGTAGTATTAATAATTCATGTGTCGTTAATTTGCTTAATTCACATTTCATTACATTAATTCATTGCTTTTGGCTTTGCCAATTTGTGTTGTGGGCTTCTTTAAATAAGCATCAAATAGTTCAGACAAAACAAGATTGAAGACCTAGGAAAGCATTCTGACAAACATTTCACAGTAAGCCATGAATGACCTGCCCCCTAGCAGTAAATTTTCAATGGGAATTCAAGTGTGTACTGTTGACAGTTTTACAATGTATTTGCTCTTATAGAGGTCTGTGCTCTTTTATACGTCTGGTATTTTGCGGTGCGATTGAAAGTCCGTTGTGCTGAAGCAATACTCCGACCGGCCTTTGGTTGTCAGACCCTTTTTCTTGGCTAAAAATCTGGTAAGTCACGGCATATGTTTTGGATTTATAAGTGTGGTTTGGTTAACAGTCGACCAGAATTGAACTATTTGAGAGTTTGTAACGTTCCTTTTATCATGGAAACTGTCTTTACTAGACTGAAACATCCCAGCACATTTCGCCGATTTTTACGTTATTTTTGCGAAGGAAGGGTGGCGCAGTACAGCCCTCGAATTTTGACAAGTTAATCAGATTTATCTCGAGTTAACTCCGTTTAATTCATGCTGAGCGAAGGCACTCTTTTCAAAAGGAACTCCTAAATACAGATCTCTGTACGAAGCCCTCCAGTCTTGTTTCGCTTTGCCTAAATTCTGGTAAATAATGGCATCTAGTAAGCAACTTCACACTGAACTCGTGTACCAATATTAATACGAAAAAAAGTGTTGCTGACATAGTTTTTATTGGAATCGAGTGCTTTGATTCAGAAATCTTGCCTATGAGAACTGTTGATTGAGAACAGATGCAATGATTTATCAGATTATTGCAAATTTCAATACCAGGCGTGCTGCTGAAGTTTAATTTCCAAAAGTTTTAATAATACCGTGAAAGTTCTGCAATAAAATGATGTTATCTTGGCGTTTAAAAGCTAATCTTAAGAATATTACAAACCCATTCGATAAAAGTTTTCTTAGAGCTATATTACAGTCATATGCGAATTAATGACATTAGTCACTTGGTAACAATATTCGTTATTATTTCTATTTCAATCTACAAAGAAACTTGAAGTGTACAATGAAACTCTAATGGCAGTAAAAAACAGATCATTTCGTTCCTTATCTTAAGTTAAAATGCAAAAGATAAATCACTCTTTTGTACGTAGTTTGTTTTGAAAACGCGAGCACTCGACCAGCAAAACACTCCGAATTGAGAACAAAACCAGGGTGCCTCGGGGCAACTTCTCTTCAGAAGAAAGACCGGATTTGCAATCTAGAAGCTATATGCTTTCCTGTTTTAAATTGGAAAAGGATGTTTGTTTTTATTCTGCTAAATGCCGAAGGTAATTTCCAGGAGAACCGAGAAAATACCATAAAAAGAACTCTTTGTTGGTCAAGGTTACCAAATTCCTAACTCGGTAGGGTTTCTGAAAAGGGTTGAGGTATGGGTTTCGGATTTTCCATTCACTACACATGCATTATTGTAGTAAAACAACGTTTTAGTAATTATTGTTTGTTAAATAATTTAAAACACTTTTAGATTTCTAGACTTGCAAATACCGGGCAATGAGTTCTATTAATTCGTTGTTTATAGTTTCTTTGTTTTTAGCCATTTCGTTCTTTGTAGTGCATGACAAAATTCAAAAACGCATTGACAGAAAAATATTAACAAAACAAACAGTATCATGAAAGTAATGCACAATGAAAACTTTCATATGGGCAGATCACATCATATTTTATAGGTTTTGAACAACAGAAATAGCTGTTAGAATCTCATTATTGCTTTCTTGAAGTTTATATTAACTGTAGTCGACTATACACGACTAAAAATGCTTGAAATTGTTTGAACTTTTGAATCGATTTCTTTTCGTCATCAGCAACATAAACCACAATCGTTTTACTTCATCTGAAATAGAACTTTAAATAAAAACCATCTGTCACTGAATTAATATGGCGACACAACATAGACAGCTTAAAAAGTACAAACATGTTTGATTTATTGCATAAACGGAACTCGGTCACAATTATAAACTCTAAAGAAATAGAGCAGTTACAAAGGGGAATTCTTTGCCAAAAAAGTTATATAGTTACATTCGCGTGAATCGCTGGATAGCAAAATTAAAAGGGTGAGCCTCGCAATTTGTTCATTACTTTTCAACAAGTTTCTCTGATCTGATCGTGCTTACAGCAAGCGCCGGCCTTAACACGTAAAATTAGAATTCTCAAACTCGTATCAGTTCGCGCCTTAACGCGGAAAACTAAAACTCGCAAACTCGTTTTGGCGCCGACGAGGAAGGTACACGGGGGTGTCTATTCTTGCCAACTTTCTTTGAGTTCACAAACTCACATTTTATTTAATATGCGAATGACTGAATACTATTAAAGACATGTTTTTTAATTTAACTATAACGTCTTCAGAGAAAAGGTTGTGGGAAAACAGATTGCCATCCCCATTTAAGCAATAACTTTCATAGTTTGTGAAAATTTTGTCGTGTCCTGTGGTGAGAAACGTGGGTTTCCGACTTTGTGCAGTTTCCTAACCAAAATACTCAAAAACCAAAACCAAAGGATTGGTCAACCACAAGAAACACACAACCTAACCTAGAGAACCAATCAGAAGTCAAAGCAAACTGAACATGTACTCCTGCCAACAATTGGTTTTGTGTTCGCTTCTGATTGGTTCAAAAAAGCACGCTTGTTGTCATACTAGGAGCACGTGACACGAATTTTTTTAACCTATGTTAATTCGCTTACACGCGCCAGTTTGTATTTCGCAGTACGAGTTTATATTATAAAATAACTAAGATACTAAGCGCGCTCTGATTAGCTGAAAGGTGTGTTTGCATGAGAGTATGCAAACACAGTTGTGACGCCACGATCTTTTATAAAAGCAACAGAAAACTTTTTCCTTTGTTTGCATAGCCTGATATAAACACTCGGGGGGTTGGGAGAATTGTCGAAAGTTATGCAAACCCGAGACGAAGTCGAGGGTTTGCATAATTGTCTCGAATTCTCCCAACCCCTCTCGCGTTTATATCAGGCTATGCAAACACGGAAAAAGTTTTCTGTTGCTTAATGAAAACTTTAAAGTGACATGAAATTATCGTAACGTCAAATTTTCCTCTATTCTCTCTTGAAAGAAAGTTTCGACAAAATAGCGAAAATTTGGCGGCGCGAAGTGCCGCCTGTCCAAAATCGTGAAATCAAGATGTAGCAAAGATTTTCTGTAATGAGGTATAGATTCTACCAGTTGAGAAGGAAAACTGACTAGACTGGAGGTTTAACCATGCAGTTTTAAAGTTCTGGCCCTTGTTGTTCAAAGTTCAACTTACACATTTGGCCAGAGTTTTGCAAAGCCTCACACTTATAATTCATAGGGCTAGGTGTAGGTTTTCCCACACGTTTTATTTGCTGGATTACGACTCATCCAGTGGATAAAGTTATGCGCTCTTTGAACAACTGGGGCCTTATAGGCCGAAAAAACTGAAAAGAAAAGTTCATTTAGATTTAGATGATTTAGTTAGCCGTATTTAGATAGTTGCGAATTAAGTTCAAAACTAGACTTGTTTTACATTCATGAAGGCCCCGGCCAAACGCACTATACATCATCTAACATTCTTGTATTACAGCTTTGTTGTACGAATGGTCTGATGGTAATCAAACTTTGTTCTGAAAACCATTCAACATCCTTTGGAACAATTTCAACAGGGCACCCAAATGCGTTCAACATGCCGAATTCAACAGGATACCCAAACGTGTTCGACTTGCCGATTTCAACAATGCCATGAAACGGAGTTGACTTAAAAGTTGAGTACGTTTCACCGGGGCCTGATCAAAATTGCTCTCGAAGTCTCCCAGACAAGGTTTTAAACTCGGACATCAATCAAGTTGAGAAGCAAATTTACGGCTGAATGTAGTTGTTCCCTAGACTTATTTGCTTTAAGTGATAAGCACGCTACGAGATTGAAATAATCCTGATTAACGTAGACATTCCTTTTTGTCAGTTTTGACAAGTGCCTTCGCCTTCGCTTTAGCCTTGCCAATCAAAATTGCGGCAACGTGTGGACCGAAATAGACCCTTTTTACCATATCGACACTCTTGTCAACAAGCTTTCAAATCTGGAACTGAAACCTTTATATACATTTACACAAAGTGCACTTATAACTACTCTTTATAGAATACTTTATTCCTTGTTTACTTAACCAAAGGCATTGGCAGTGTACGACTTGCTTTCTCATTAATTCAGTGTAGCGTTGCTGGCCATCGGGGTAAAAAGTGGAATTTCATATACTCTTGCTTTAGGCTCTTTTGGCTTTTTATGTCAGTTATGTCCACGTTTATGGGCACTATTCTGAGATTGCTGGACGGAATTCTAAAGTAAAAAGCTCATTCTTTGTTTTCAAGTTGGCTCTAGTGACACTTCTACGAGTTTACTTAAGTATGCCTGTATATCAACCAAATTGGCGACAATTTGTACTACATAATAAATCTACTTCGCGATTTCTTTCGACAGAACTCATTAGGAAGTACGTTTCACTTTGATTACATAAAGTGTATTTGAATTGAAGTAGAAGCATGAAAGTGACAATAATCGACAAAATCGCTGACTGACTCGGGTTCATTTTTAGTCCTACTCGGTGGGATTTTAACTTCTGCAGTGAATCTTTGGAAGAAATCCTAAGATATGACTTTTCAAATGAAAATTTTGAGCAGTAAGTTTCTGAGGTGTTATTTGTTTCTCAATCTTTGTGAAATAAAGTTCGAGAAATTTTTCTTCCGGCCAGTTACGAATTTCGAAGTCTGAGGTACTAAGGTATAATCGAAATATTATCACCGCAAAAAGGCATCAGGCTTAAACTCATTACGGAGTAAAAAATAAACACTTTTATCTCAAATATGACCAGTCACTCAGTTCTAAAACAATTCCAATGAGATGCGATAGTCAAAATCTAAAATTAATAATCCGCAAAGTTTATCAAATTGAGCCCAAGATCGTAAAAATTGAATGGGAATGGGCGCCGGAGCCCATTTTCCACTGTCGAGTCGATTTTTAAAGTAAACAGACAAATTCTAGGGAGACTGAATCACTCTTCAACGGAATGCTGTTGATCTAGAGTGGCAGGACTTTGGCAGAAGACATGATTCAATAATGCGCTTTTTGTCGTATTAGCATTCTTAAGGTTTCCAAGATAGCCAGTTTGACGTATAGTATCGTCTTTCGCAATCGCGACCCTTCTAACCTTTATTTTATCTTGTTCTCACACAGCACTGAGACACTCAGAGCAAACTCGAGGCTGGGCGATCACAAGACTTAATCACCTTCCAGTACAGACGAAAAATCTTTTGTGTATTTCTAGCTTGGTGAGTTCATGAGTTTAATCAATTTGTTTTTATTCTTGTTTTAGTTGGATTTATATATATAAGTTCGGTGAGAGGTTTGCAATTAATTCAACGCGATTGTGCACATTGCCACAGTACGCTGTTAAGTTTTCTTTACATTTATAACTGGAGTAAATAACAAAAGGGTGAAGGGTGACACTAATCAAAGTTTCTATCTTAAATATAGTGCTTTTTCTTTGACAATTTCTCACCATTTTGAGAGAGTCTGTTTAGATAAACATTTAGTTATCGCCTCGCACATTGAACGCGCGCCAAACCGCGTTTTCCGCCCGCGCTCATCATAATTCCCAAATCTAGTTCAGTCAACATCGCTTTCCCCAAAAATTTCTTGGATGGACAGTGGACTTGCGTTAAGTTAATTGCGATGATTTGCATGGACCAGTCGAAGCACGTTTTTCGCAAGTCGGCGCAAACTGCGCTCAATCAATGTTTACTTTGGAATGCCCTAAGTAGGCGGCTGTAGGATTTTTTTTTTTTGGCAAAAAATTGCGAGTTGCACGCACTTGCAAATGGGAAAAATTCGACAGAACGAGCTGCTTCGTCAATGCTCTCAGTAGGAAGCGTTTAGCCTGCCAAGTACCACCTCATTCTTGGACGACGTTGTTGTACAGCAGCTGTTCAAACTTTCGGCATCTCTAAAACTATGGCGGGACGTTTTATTTCTTCCTCATGGCTTCAAAGATTAGGTTGTAAAAATGTTAAATTAGCCTGGATCCTCAGTGTGTTTATACAAGCGTGTTGACAAATTAAAGCGGTATATTCAATTAAACGAAAGAACTGAACAGCCCCATGGTATTCACCTTTCTTGACCAAAAATAAAAGCTATCTCCTCCTGATACATAAACAAATACTTAACGAAAGGAGTGCCGTTATCTGATTAATAGTGCACGCAAACTGAAGGATAATTCAGTGAGTAATTTCAATGGCTTTGAATAATGCAAATTCAAAGATTCTAGAGGAATAGAAAACTCAAGAGTTGGGACAAAAAGATGGAATATGAAATAGGGAGAGTTGAAAGTACCAACCTTTTGCGTGCGTGATTTTCAGATTTATATCGGCTGAGGATTGTAAGATTTCGGCAGGGATCAATCGAGGTCCTTGAAAAAAGTGCATGGAACGATTGCAAGATAAAGAAGTGGATTAAAAGTGTAAGTTTACGTAACTCGAGTTTTGTATTTCTAAAACAACATTTTCCCGATCAAACACTTAACCGCGCGATATACTGGGAAATATTGCTTTTTACGGTGTCTGATATCGATGACATGTAGTTCAGTAAAGGCGAAGAATCTCCCCTACCTACCCCCGCCGTGGAGGCTCATTCCGTGTTTCTACATGCACCCAAAATAAAAACAAAGCACAATGGGTAAATATCTTTTTGAAAAATACTTAAAACAAAAAGGTCGATACTGAGAGAGCTGGCGAGCTTTCAAAAAGATGGCAAATTAATATAGATTTCTGGCGTGGTCCAGAAAAGATGAGATCTTTATTATTACCGCTCGCAATCTTGAAAAATCTTTAGAACACGAGAGGTTAACAACTGCTTATCGCACTCAGCAGCAAGTGCCGTCAAGTATAATTAGCAACATCGTCAAGATAAATCTAAGAGTAAACATTTTAATTTACACATAATGGCCTAGCTTTGTCTTCTCCTTGGTGGAGGACTAGCTTTCTCTCGACCACCAATTCAGTTTCTTTTTCCTATGATCATAGCTTTATTGGTTCCAGAGGCTCATTCGAGAACCTGACACCTTTTCACTACATCCATTTGATGACCTCTCAGGATCTGTAGACTTTCATAATCTTTTGATCAAACCTATTTCGACAAGGTTCTTAATCTTATGCATTTGAGTTGTTGACGGTAAAGAATGCTGTGGCTGACCCAAAGGATATTTTTGAACTATCAATTAAAAGAGGGAAAAGGCCGATGAGGGAAAAAAACCGGCGATTCGTGGCACAGCGTTCTAGCTCTAACCTAGTCTTGCACAACCTGAGTCGCTTTTTCCTTTGTTTTGTCTTGTGTGTTTGTTTGTTTGTTTTTTTTTTTTGGGGGGGGGAGGGTTATGTAAAGGAAAACGCGCCAGGAATCGCTACGAGAAGCACAAAAGTTCGTGAAGCACAAAGTGCCTTAAGCGTACGTCCTCCTGCGCCTGAGCAACGCAGCCCCCTGGCCCCAGTCGAACTCTCCACATTCAACCCTCAGATCGGTAGTGGATCCAGGATTTTTGAAGGGGGAGTGGCTAACCTGCCAGAATGATATCGGAACAGTCGGAGACAGACTTGCCTCAGCGATAGTCAGTTGTTCCCTTTTCCTAATTTCAAGCTTTCACGACCCCAAGGGGGGGGGGGGCTAGCCACCCAATCTACTCCCCCCTGGATCCGCCCCTGGCAAGAGATTGAGTACGAGTACGACTTTCAAATTTTAACCCATCTACATTCCCAGAGCCCTTTGTCCTACATGTTGCCGCTGACCAATAGGGAAGCAAGGCTCTAAGAACAATATAGCCTGCGATCGCGAACTCAATCCTGTACACGTAGCGCGATCTGAAGGTCGCTTTTCAGTCTAAGACCGCGCAGGTTCGTGCGCCAAACCAACTCGAACAAAAAAAAACCCTCCACTGGAATTGCAAATATCTATTTCCTATTTTGCGCCTTTAGGCAGGACAAACCCTACTCTGATCCAACGTATACCGGTAGGAGATCGTAGACGGTTTGCTTGCTTGAACTTCTAATAGTCAAACCTTGTACCCTATTTCGATTCCAGACTACATGGTCTAAAAAACCCACCCTTCTAGGGCTGCGTAATTCTATTTCGCTTACCTAAGGCCGATACCCTCGCCATCCTCCACCCCAGGGGGAAGAAAGGCCGTGTTGTTTTTCCTTTCTACGTTTATCCATCATCAGTCATATTATTAAAGTGTGTACCTTGATTCTGGAGTGTTTTATTTTTTTAGATCCTGGCAATTGACCAATGATCTTATCTGATAAGGACCTCTCTGTAGACACTCCATTCGGCAGGTCGTCTCAAGACCCAGTCAAGTAATCATTTGATCACCAGAAAATCATATCAGACATAGCGGATTGCCCTCCGACAGATTAAAGTGCCGATTCCATGCTTGGTAAAACTGGGGTCGTTCCTTTTGATCGTGTGTCAAACGGTTTCTGAAGTTTTTTTTTTCCCCCATTTCTCATTTTTCGGTAGGCTTTGTTCTCCTCAAAACTTTCCTGATGACGGGCAATTAGGGGAACGTATTAAAAAACACATGTTGTTACTAGTGACGTACAAATGACGCGCGGTATAATCTTATGACAGCCCCACTTCACACGCAGACACTTGCAGTAAAAGCTTATGGGACGAAAGTGTTTCTTGGATTTGATTCGCTTCCACCCTCGTGCGTTTAGCCTGAAGAAAAGTCAAACTCTTTTCCTTAGCAGCAAAACATCTATCTGAGAGGCATATATCAAGGGGATTCTTTCCAGATTTGAGATAACCGCTTATCAGAGGTATGTTACACATTAGTAAACATATTTACTAATATTGTTTATTCTTCGCAGATTAACAGTATTTTATCCGCGAACAGATTATGTTAGGTATGTTTTGTTTTGCTAATTGAAATTTCTGCTACAAAAAATATGCATGCGAGGTAAACCTGATGTTCCCGTCAGCTCATTTTATTTAGTGTTTCCTTTGCCTGGCAACTTGTTTTCCCAGGATCAATCATAAAGTTATATTACGTTTTTCTAGACGTTGATTTGGTGGATCTTTCCATTCAAAGAGTCTACTAATCAACTGAAAGTTGTTGAGCATTTCTTTCCTCAAGTGTTGTTTGTCTTGTATCCTAACTAACGACTAATTTGCTGGAAGAAATCCTGTTCGGTGACCATTCAAATGAAACACAGTTCTATGCCATTTGATTCAGTTGAGACCTGCATTGAATATCGTGCTGTTCTTTGCTTGATTTTTGTGGGTATTACAATTTTACAATTTGTGCTATCGTACTAAAAGACACAGGGTGAAAATTTATTTCATGTGGAGTCAATAACTCTTTACAAAACAATCCTGCTATCGCCCCACTGTTTGTGGCACTATCGTCACCATTCTTAGCGCAATTTTACCATACTGCGGAGCTCAACGATATTAAAAAATGTTCTCGCACCTTATCTTGTCCAGACAAAGAGAAAACTTCGTTTAGAAGGCGATATGTGACCATTTGTATGGAACATGGAACATGTTGAAGCTTTCATTCTTCCTGTGGTGAAACCTGCCATATGAGTGTCCTTCTGCAAGCGGAAAACTGAAATCAGATTTATTCTAGCACGTCTTGGTGGGTGGGGGGGGGGGGGGGGGGTGGTTTAGTCGTGAAGCTCATGCAATGCAACTGCGGTGTATTTGTTTTTACGTACTTGGACAAAAAAGCATTTAAGACAAAAAGATTTGTGTCCGTCCTCGTACCAGCGGTGAAAATAATCAATGTATTCCGTGCAAACGTTTAAAGGGGACGGCAACCATTTTGCTGCCTCAGGTGAGAAACCCAACCTAACAAGGTGCTTTTGAGCTGATGAGAGAAACAGGATTACCCAAGAAATATCGAATTCCTTACAGTTCATATTTTACCAATTACTTATACACTGTTCATCACACCTTTGATAAATGGGGCTAAACTTTAAGTAAAAGAGTCCAAATGAATAATTTTGATAAATTACGCTTGTCCACGGAATGAAATGTTTTTTTCCTACTGAATGACAAAAGACACCCCAAACTTTTCGCCTGTCACACGGTGGCTGAAATAAAAATGAAATAGCACTTCTGAAATGTTACTCAGTTTACCTTTGAAATACAAGTGTGATTACGCCTGCCAATTTGTAAAAGCAAAAATAGAACCATCTAAAAATGTTGAGATTTATTTATTTTTGGTATAAAGGTGCTTATTCAATTAAGAGTTAATTTCCGTCTTTCGCCTGATCTTATCGGTCATTGGCCTGTGATAAGGACCATCAGTTAAGAGGGCGGGACTTGTTTAGGATGAAGAGATGAAATAAAATTAACACCTGGCCGGCTCAGTAGTAAAGATCGTACTCAGTGCGAAATACCCCTATAACTTCACAAATAATTTATGAACGTTTCTTATCGAGTAGACTGTGGTACACAAAGGTGATTTTTGTCAGTAAATTCCGTTTTATACTTTACACTGCCAATTATCCTTGTTCAAAACTGAAAAAAAATTCCTCAAGAACTTTTTGTAATATACAGAAAAAACAAACAGCACCTCTAACGGAACTGATATTAAAGGACAGCAACTGAAAGTTACAAAGTTTTATTTGTTGTGAAAAAGTTACGACCACTCGATGTTGGTCCCTGCCAGTCAGGTTTGCCGTGTAGGGGTTAAACAGAGATGGTGTTTTTCTCATGTACTAGTTATAAATAATTTTATCATTAGCATACTGACTGTCCCAGTAGAAAACTCCGGTCTTTTCTTGGAGCCGCTCAGATAGTTCGCACATGGAACGCGCTTTTGCCGCGGTTTTTTTCCTCGATCTTCATACCTTCTATCTTCCCTGCAGCATGCTACGCGGATCCTGTTTTTATTTTTATCGCAATAGGGTGCAAATTAGTAGAGCCAGGCTTTTTAAAAATTATGATCCTATAGTAAGAAATTAAGTAGAATTAACTAGATTTGCTCTTTCCCCCTTTCCACGCCTGCCAGCCAGGCTACTTTTACAGTCCCTCTCCTCCTCGTGTGTCAGGCCTAGAGTCAGTCTTTGAGACATGTCATCTATATATATATAAAATCCTACTGAAAGGTTAGCGAGAAATCAAATGTTGGTCTTCTTCGGTATTGAGTGATAAGAAAAAGTTTATATCTGCAAAACTGTGCTCGAGTCAAGAATTCCGTTGAACTATAAATTTCCATCCATGCAGTGGCTAAGTTCAACTTAAAGATTACTCTTCCACCTTTGCGCGTTTTCGATAACGACTCTTCCATAGACTAGAATAGTATTTCATACACAATTATGGCCGCTTATCAAATATTATGTTTTTTGTTTGCCTTTTTGTTGTCGAGTCTGGTTGTGTTGTTTGTATTTTCGTACGTATGCGCGTTTGTCTGCGGGCCATCCGACGGTGATAAAAACATTGACGAGGTTGTAGACAAATTGCAGTCTTAACTTGTTAATCTCTCTCCTTACTTTTTTGTATCCTCTATAAGTAGGTAAAATGAAACCGGGAATAAAACTACAGGTAATGCCTGCGGCATCTTGTTAATGCTTCATTCAATTAAATAGCGGTCCATCGTCCGTAACTAATCCGTTTCGGGAAGAAAAAAAGTACAGTGAAAAACTCAAGGCATAGACACCTCGTTTTCAAATTCTCCCAAAGTGAAATAAAAGAAGGAAAAGGAAGAAAGAAAGAAAGAAAGAAAGAAAGAAAGAAAGAAAGAAAGAAAGAAAGAAAGAAAGAAAGAAAGAAAGAAAGAAAGAAAGAAAGAAAGAAAGAAAGAAAGAAAGAAAGAAAGAAAGAAAGAAAAGAAAGAAAAGAAGTAACGAGAAGTTAAATTTTGATCTTGAGAGGTTTATGTGTAGGCAAGTAATGCGTGCAAAAATTTAATGCCTTTGTGTCAGTTCAACTTTCTAATTAATTCAATTTATATCATGATGAAAATGAAGTTTGATCACATTCCATATTTCGCTACAATGGGACCTCCTGCTCCTGTCATTCTTTATTCTATTTACCTGGCTTGTATTTCAAAACATATGTGGCGTCCAATACTTCCTAAGTTTTGTCCTCTGAAATCACCCACTAACCAATAAACGGGTGTCCATAAATTCGCAATCGGTAATCAAATTGCCTCAGAAAATTTAGCTAGTATTATATTTAGTTTCTGATTTAATTAAATTCATCGCGGCAAACCAATTTCTAGATTTGCACAAACTTTGCTTACACAAATATCTGACATTGTCTGAACAAGTTATTAAAATAGCATCTACAATGTCATCACGTCGAGTTTGGTTTTACTTTCGCCCTTAAAAAGTGTTTTATTGATCAATTTTGTTGCGTCTGCTCCGTTTTGACAAATTATTTCGAGATGACGTCCCTTTGTTCCAAAAAAAGTTACGTTCGTAGTGATAGTTGCCAAATGTCCCGTTCTATAAATTGTCTTTTAATGGTGTTTAATACCGTATTTGCATAAATTAATGACTTGCTAATAACACAGGAAAGTGACTTTTGTTAGTTCGTTTGCACTGTGGTCTCGTTATTTCGACTTTGTCGACATTTTCTTTGTTATCAGTGTATTTTAGCAGTATTTACGGTTCTTCGCGCGTGTTCGATTTTGATCAAGAGACGATTTTGGTTCCACCAAATTTATCACCCGCTTTGACAAGCTGTCATCGCCGATTATGTTCCCTGCAAGTCCCTCGCCCTCGCTTGCTAAATTACTTTACAACTTATTTATTCTGTCTGAGCGCCTATAAGCCATAATTTATCATTCCGGTGGCATATTAATTAATGCGCCTTCAAGTTCTGAATTCCCCAAACCACAGGGTGGGGAAAAGTTATCTTAACAGCGAGGGTCGTGTTGTATGGAGACGCATCTAGCCGGAAAGAAGCTATAGCTTATAGCACTTGGCAATCACAAGAGTAACTGACAAGATTGTTTGCTGAAGAGGACATTTAGCTCGTCAACTCACGATACAGCGTTAGCTCAGCTGCTGAAATTATTAATGTGTGGAGAGCGTATCATTAATCATACATAGGGCGCTCTGCTCACAAACAAGTTTACACCTTCGCTGCCAGGTTTGTTATTTATTGTTGGTTTCTCGTTGCGTCCTGTGCTGTTTTCAGATCACACAAGACAAGAGGAGTATTTCAAGACTTTCGATCCAGCGTTCAAGAATTCAAGAACAGTTGCGTGAGAAGGTCAAAAGTTAATAATCATGGCGGTAAATAATACCTCTAGCGAAGGTAGGTTACGGGAAGTGATTTATACTTTTGGGGGTTTTTGGTGTGGTTCCCAGGAACTGGAAAATGATTTTAAGTTTTGCGAAAACCACCCTACTAAGGGTGTCAAGATAAATCCGTTCCTTTGGTAATTTCCGTTTGAAAAAGTCTGAGTCTGGAAAACGGAAAATTAGTGATAGAGAGAGTATCTTTGTTTTCTTACTACGTAACGCAGCAGTAAGCTCTGGGAGTTAACTGCCGACAAGAGAGGTCTTTTACTACCACATAAATTCTCATTCCTTTTAACGAAAGAGTTCTATGTAAGCTGACTTATGTTTCATTCCCAACTTTACCTTGAAGTCATTTGGCTTTACCATTCACTAAAAATTCGAATACTCTTTTCGTTAAAAAACAGTTCGTTCTATTTCCTAAGGAAATCGGCGTCTTTATTTCACTGCACAACTATGATATTTTTGTGAAGAAAATTTTAGGTTAATTTGAATCAAATCCTTGTGTTTCACTGAATATGTCAGTAGTAAGTACTGTATTTAAATTTTAAATCAAACTTGTGTCATGTAGCGAGTACATTATACAGAAATCAGCTGAGTTTTTATTAGTTTTGTTCTATGCGTCGTTTTGCGCCGTTGGAATTAAAAGGGAAAAATTGATGAAAACGGAAAATATTGACGAGTTCGATCAGTTCCTATTTATTTCAGTCTGTGGATTTTTTTTTATAATAGTGTTTTATAAATAGTGAACACAGAACTAATTTTATTACCGTACCAAAATTAAATGAGCGAAAGCTGTCACCCGGTTCTCGCGAGTACTTATTAATGCTACAAAAAACTAACAGGTTTTGAATAATTCAACTTTATACATGTTCTTAAAAAATTTTCCCCGTCAAATATTGCAACAAAGCAAGCGACAAAAACATCGAATATTAATGTCCTTTTAACTGGAACAAAAAGTATTTTTGCGATTAAAAAAAGATAATTGAAAACTTCGCATGAAATATTACCCCGACTGTCTGTCAAAACATTCCATACTGCCAGTTGTTTATTTCAATTCCCGCTAACTGTATTAATTTAAATTTTTTTTTGTTAAATCGAGTTATTATTTATAGATACTTCTTTTGCTATCGCACCTTTACCAAAAAAACTCTACATATTTCAGCAAGAAAACGTTTTTTAATCAAAAATGGCCGTAAAAAACACAAGCCGGACGATGTACGGATTGGTAAATAATGCTTGCAAAACACGATTAGAAGTCTTGATTTATAGTATTTAACTTCACCAGTGAAAAATATTGAGTTTCCTTAATCACAAACGGAAACTGATTTAATGAGTGAAAAACACTTTTTTTTTCATTTTTTTTTTTCAAGTTTTCGTAGAAGTGTGTTTGATGTTTGCGAGTTGTTAATTTTCATGAATAACGGCAACTGTTACATTTATTCCCTTTTCTGTTCAAGATAATCAAAGTGAAACTTAATGGTGACAAAATTTTGCAAGTTTACTGCGGAACACCTGCCATCATTTCAGTGACCATCGATCATCAAAGTTTACCGCACAGAAATCATGATTTATGTGTAATTTTAGACAAGTTAGATGTCTCAGTTTCTTGCCGGCTTGATTAAGTTACCTTTCTCCACTCCCCCGTTTTTGTTTGTTTATTTTTTTGGTTTGTTTGTTTCTTTCTTTTTATACGGTTAGGCCTTCCGTCCACAGACAAAAACGCACAGAAAGCGGAGATTTTCAAACAACTTGGTGAAGTATGACATCGTTTTTCATTTATATGTTTGGGAAGCGGCCAGGCCACAAAAAACTGTCGTTTTAGTCCTTTTTACCAACCAAATATAAACTGAAATCTCTGTTTCAAAAACTTCCACTTTAGGGATATATTTTATGTTTTCGGTTTCGGGAAGTTCTCGATCGTTTTACGTGCGGACCGCGGACGGAAGGCCCTCAAAAATCTCCGTTGTCAGAGACAGAAGGTCATGCGCGCGTTTATATGACAATAGAGCAATGGAGTTTGGTTTTGTTTCGTGCAACTTTTCTCGCAATTTTGTTGCGACACAACTTGCGTGAAAAACTGCCTAGTGTGACATACCCTGCAACATGCCTGCAACAAACATTGCTCGCAATTTTTTTGTTGCTGCAATCATTGCGAGAAGTAGAACTCGGTTCTACTTTTCGCAACGCTGCAACGGATTTTTCAAGCGTTGTGAAGTGTAACATGTTTCCTGCAACGTGTGTCGCAACGTCTGGTGGCATCAGCCAATAAAGTAATTGTGCCAGTCCTCTGCACTGTTCATCACCGTCGAGAGCGAGACAAGTTGGAAGAAAACATTGATCTCCTACTGTAACACCACTCGTGGAACTTGTCTTGCAGCACCGCAACGCACGGTTCTTCGTTGTTGCGAGAGCAAGTTGCGCGAATCATTGCCAAGTGTAACAGCGCCTTTACTTATGAGACGTTGAAAAAGCAACAGGTTGACTGGATAGAGCCAAACAGCAGCACAATACGCAAGTTAAGGAGCTCTTGATGAATTTTTTTCTGATATAGGTTTTTTCTCCGGTAGGTATCATAAACGCCACACAAACGACAGTTCCCCATTCTAGCCTTCAAGAGGGTACAACAGTCTGGATGACAATAGCTTATGTCATAATCTTCTTTGTCGGTTTCTTTGGTAACGCATGCGTCATCTACATTGTGGCTACTCGTAAAAGGATGAAAACCACCTTCAACTTTCTGATTGTAAACATGGCAATAGGGGATCTGCTTGTCTCACTGTTTATCATGCCATCAGAGGTGAGTATCTGTAATGTTAGGATTTTGCCTGTAGCGAGTCTGCAGATGTCCATCTCACGGTATCAGTGTGGCTACCACACCAGCAATACCATCCAACACTGTTGAATACAACTTTGTTGTACTATGTTCGTTCGTTCAACGTGCGGGGCAAAAAAATTCAACTTGGGTCTTTGATTCGCACCTGAGAACAAAAGAAATGTGGAACAGTGTTGGATTTAAAGTCAATAGGATGGCCAAAGGCGCTCAATCCCGGGGAGACTACTCAATAACGTTTTGTACGGGGACGCTCCGCCCGGAGGTTCAAACCCTTACCCTTTAATATGCTAATTTTTACCAAAATGGTGCCCCTTTCATATACCTAGAGCAAAATTGCATCCCTTTCTTGTAACTCAAGGATAAGCCAAAACAAAAGAATTTCCTCTATTCGTCACGTTTTTCCTGGGTTTTCAGTCATTCTGATTCAGTTGCGTAGTGATTTCTGCCAAAATATGGCACCCTTTGATACACTTCGCTTTAGCCACCATTTCTTCCTCTTTGCAGCTGATTTTGTAACCATTTCGTATACTAAAATGGCATGTATTTTCCCTTTAAAATACCGCGAGCTTAAAAAAGGCACCCCTTTCGGGCGGAGCCTCCCCGTATACCCCACTATAGGGAGTACCCCACCCCACCCCCCCCCGGGCTCAATATTAAACGGTGTTCAGTGGCGACCGGAAGTGAAATGTGCGTCGCGCACTTTCTTGGAAACTAAAATGTCCTTTGATTTTGTCGTGAATACGAGCTACATATCGCTGGTCTCTCGATTACAATCATTCATATATCTACGAAACAACTACACTACTCGTATACGCGTTTTTATGAACGATGGTAAACTCGACTGTGCCTTGTGGACCATTTACCAAATAGAAGATTGTGTTCCATGTTTTCTAAGAAAATAATCCACGCTTGAGGTCTACAAACACTGCTAGTGGACGCACAAGCGGAACGCAAGTGCATTCAGCAGTTTTTCTAGACCTCAAAAGTGCATTAATTTCTTTTATTATATGGCTGAGCTGGTCCGCGCTGAAAGGGAGCTTTCTAATTGGTTCCCGAACGGTCCAAATTTTCCAATACGGACCACTAAGATGGACTGCTAACGATAAGATCTCATTAAATCGTGTTTTGGAAAAATTTTAGAAGAGAGGACAGTTTTGTATGAAGTCGAAACCTTGTTCTTGTTTTTTGCCTATACTTTTGGTAAAAACCTCTGCGAAAATGACGTTTTGAAAAACGTTTTTCTGTTTCCTTCCTTCGTCTTTGTAGTGCGCGCTATAGAAGTACTCTTTGCTGTTTGCAAATTTGCAAAGAGCCATAATAATAAATCCTTTATTGAACTAGCTTGTTCGGTCCATATTGGGAAGATACCGGTCTCGTTCTCTTTTTGGAAGGAACTCGACCAACATCTTCCCAATACGGACCGAACAAGCTAGTTCAATAAAATATATAGAAAACTTAGGAACACCATCTTCTATTTGGTTTAGAGTATAACATTAAAACCAAGAATTGTAAGTCCTCTATGTAGTTTAGCTGCCGAATGGAGAAAGGGAAAATGCTGACGGCTGTTTACAAGGACAGACAACTACAAAATTAATGCGAATTGAGACCGCTATAAAACTAGCAATAAAAAGTCTGATAAACAACAATTTCAAACTTCATGGACTTTTAAATGCAAGATGCAAATAAATTTTCTTTAATTTTTTTTTTTACGATCCTTAGACATTTTCTGAAAGTTTGAAAAACAAATTGAACCTTTGATTTATAACTTAGAAAAGTTGTTAATCGCTAAAATGTTGTTAGCTTTTTTCTAAGGGACGTAAGCAGATCTATTTTGTAGACGAAATTGGATTATTTTTTCTTACCTCGAGCACTTCGGAAATTCATCATGGTTTGCTATAAATCGCCGTCGCTATTTTTGACAAGGCCACTGGTATGCGCTGTTTGCAGCTCTTTCGTAGCCAAACTCCATGTTTTCCTGCCCATGTCGCTTTGTAAAACACGGCTAATTACTCCTTCCTCAAACCATGTTTAATATAGGTATAAAACCCCAATAAACTCAGCTAAACAGAAAAACAGAACAACTCAAAGCCTGTCTTTGAAATGACTCCGTTGTCTCGGTAATTTTACCAGGTTTTTGAATGAAGTTGAACTCGCTGCCAAGCAACATTCGGGACACATATGCTTTATAATTTCCAGCCATGCATCTATTAAATTTTATAGTACAACGCTAAATTTTATCGTACTCCCATTGCTCGAAATCGATCACGTGATGCGATAGTGTCTCTCCCCAGCGGGAGCCTATCAACGCATAGTGCCCGTTTTTGGCAGTTTTCGCTCAAAATTAGGCGTTGTACAATAAAAACAATAGAGTCCTTCTGTCTCAGGCCCTATGTGTGATAGGTTCTCTCATAAATTTGATGTTCAAATTTCCTCAGGCAACCTATCACACAATAGTGCCTTCGAAAGAAAAACTCTATTAAAAAAGTAATGCACGTTCACATCCAATGGCGCGTATATGGCAGCTATATTCTACTCGCTCACAGAAAACTCGGCCTTATAGTCTAATTGTCAAATAGAAACACGACATTCCACCAATCAGGTTGTATCGTTTGTTCCGAGACAAACGGCTCCCGACACACGATGCAAAAGTAAGAAACGAAGTATGCAACAGCTTCCTTCAGCTTCTATCCCGATAAATTGTGACATTGCTCCTACAACCGTTTGAGAAATGAATACAACATGCAAAATAATTCAATTTATAGCGCGTTGTGACGCATCGAGTACCTGAATCCTTAACAGTTTTGAACGCTGTTCCACGAAGATCTAACCTTATAGTCAGACTTTTGGAAGGTTTTGGCGGTCACAAACAGTTTCTTTTCTTGAATGAGATGAGTGATGCGATTCTAAGTTTGTGTCTTAAGATAAAATTCAAAAGTGAGTTTATTCAACTGAAAAGCCAGGAACGACCAGTAAAGATAATTATGGGCCCTTTTCGTAAACAAATTCCCTTTCTTGAACTAATAAACGAATAGCCGTCTCTCCCTCTTTCAACGTTTTCACTCTAAGTTTAAATGTGATAGGAGAGATTCTAAATTCAGAGAACATTGTCAAGGAAGCGAGCAGTAGGCGGATACCCTGCTAGCAAGAGGTTTCTTATCTTACCGCACTTCTTTTCACGGCTGTCTTTACGTCTTTTTACAGCTGTCCTTACCGTTGTTGTTTCATAAAAAGACTACGAAAAAGTAGCGGCAAGATAAAAAAACATCTGCTGACAGGGTATAGACGGAGAGAGTATGCGAGAGAGAACCTAAACATTTTATGCTAACGGTAGTGTACAGCAGCGGTAAATTCCTGTGGAGTTGTTTCTCTTTTCTTTTTCATTTTCAATCTGTTTAAAAAAAAACTCTACGAAATTTTATCAAACATGTTCTTTTGCAGGTGAAGTTTTTGTACTCCAGGCAGTTGTGGTTTTCAGGTGGTTTTGGATCAGTCACGTGTAAGTTTGTCAATTTCTCCGGAGTACTGTCGATAGGTTCATCCATCATCACCCTCGTGTTCATCTCGCTTGACCGCTACTTCGCTATCCTTCACCCATTTGCCGATGTTCCCGTCATTCGCAACACAAAGCTCGTCACATCAGTAATCTGGATCTCGTCCTCGCTGTATTTCTCGCTGTATCTTGTCCTCTTTGACAGCGTCCCTGCTGGCGACGGAACATGGGTCTGCAGAATGGTTTGGGACTACTTGTCGCACAATCGCGATACAAAGTTCCAAATCGCAAGGGCCTATTTCATGACCACGTTTGTGGTCCTCTATTTAATCCCCCTTGCTATCATAGCGGGGCTGTATATTCCTATTGGTCGCCGTCTCTGGTCACGTGAGATCCCTGGGGTGTCAACGGCTCATCAAAAACGTCAAAGCCAGTTATCAAAACGGAAGGTGTTACGCATGCTCATTATAGTCGTGTTGGCGTTTGCACTCTGTTGGTTGCCTAGCCATATCATGCATTTGTTGGGCTACTTTTTCACTGACACTTATACCTCGCTGCTTGCGGTCGGGAACGTGGAGACTAGTTTTTACTTCCTTTCGCACGCCAACAGCGCCATTAATCCTTGCTTGTACATTTTCCTCAACCAAAGATTCAACCACGAATTCAAGAACATTCTTAGATGCATTTGTTGTCGTCCATTTAAAGATGACGTAATCTCAGCACAATCAGTTTATCAACCAAGCAGCGCGAGTGAAGGCACTATGCTAATGCGTAACCATAGCTCGTCCTCTTAAAATACAGTCACCTCTCGAACTGAACACGGTCAGTCGGTCAAGACCAACTCCGATTATTCGCCTCAGAAAGTTGTCCACCTAAGAGAGATGTCGGACAACATGGCAGGTTATATAATTATTGCAGACAAAACTGTTGGATATGTTCCTGTCAAAAGTTATGGCCAAGAACGTTTAGTTTAATAAAAAATCGTGTCCCTACACTCCTTTCCAACCCGCTGTACAACAGGCCATGTGTAGGGGGGGGGGGGGGTGGGGCAGGGTGTCTAACGCTCCCTGTCCCGTACGCTTCACGCCAGGCGCTCGCCTCTTCCCTGGTGGTTCTCCTCACTTTGCGTTTTTGCCACTGTCTCACAAATGCTATTTTCGCCTTCTTTCTCTTCCTTTTTTCCCCTGCGTTTCAGTCCCCCTCATCCCTTACCCCACCGCTTGGAGTCCAGGGACTATTACAGGACTAGTTCAACAATATTGCTATTGTACTGATGAGCGATTAGTAGCCGAGGCAACCAGATCACAGCAATCAAACATAACAAGATCCTTAATTGCCGTGGTCTGGTAGTCTGCAACCACTATAAACTGTACGTAAGCTGGGGCCCTGACATTAGTTTATTTGGGTCTTGTAACAGTGCTGTCATACTCACAATACTTAAACAGCGTTACAATAGAGAATATAAGCACAGACTTTCTGAACCACGGACAGAAACTGGAAGTTAAAGAACATTCAAACATTCAATTTCCGGTTGAAGTGCGTGGCCTTACTAGCGTGTGTGCTTAAGTTCCCTAATTAAGAGCTAAAGTACGATATTTTTATGACAGACGTAAAATCGAATTCAACAGAAGTAATCATTTACATGTAAAAAGTATCATAAACCACTGCTTGCAAATTGTGCAAACCAAAATTAAGGGCGGGATAAAGCACGTAATCAAAGCATGATTGGTTTTAATCTACTTCCAATTAGTCGAAAAGAGAGCATGTTTTGTTGTCTCGTTGGCTATTGAACGCATTGGCTGTAGGCTTATTATATCGCTCACAAACGCAAAATCAACAGAACACGTGAGGCCCCGAACAAACGGGTCCGTTTAAAATTGTCAAATTCAACATTTTAAACGCCTTTGACCACCGTGTTGAATGATGTTGAATGACGCTGACTCAACCTCTCCTTTATATTTGTTCTCGTGTGCAATGTTGAATTCGTTTGGCTACCCCGTTCATAACTTACAAAACAGTTAGTTGTATTCAACAATTTTGGACGATGTTGAATCAGTTTGATTGAGGTCTAAAAGACCGGTCTTCAAAACCAGAACCAAAAGTTATTACTCTTTCCAATCACAAAAGATGCATAATCTCAATGAGCCAATCAGAACGTGGAAGCAAGCATGCAAATGGCCGGGAAAATGAGTGAGAACAAGTTTGTTTAGGGTTTACTTTTTATTGGTTAAGAAAGTGGCGGGAGTTTTAGAAAAGTAAAATTAAACAAACGCAAATAACACTTCGTCACTCAAATGAAGACAGCTCTTGATACTCCCCGGAATTTATGTCACTAGCTTTTGGGGCTATTCCTGAATACTTGAAAATACCGGGTATTGTTTTCCTTTTGGGATCTTTTTCATTTTCTGAATTAATAGGATAATGCTTTGCTCTGATTCCAACCCAGCGAACAGGATGAATTAATTAAACTAGAAAAGAAAACGGTTGACTTGAAATAGCAGAATTACGATCTTTGGGAACTGATATTTCGAGTTTTTTTTTTATTATTATCATTTTATTTATTTTTTCTCAAACTGGGAAAAGAATAGCAGCATATTCCCAAGAGAAATCTGCTCTTGGTCTTTTCCCGAGGTTTTTGTGTATGTTGACATAAATATTCATGAACAAGCATGCGAACATGGTTGCGGTAGCTTTTTGTTCGGTTTTTATGGACATGAAACTAAAGGGAAGCTTATTGCATGCTTCCATAAACGTTCCTGTCGGCAAATTAAAAACAAAAACTGAAAAAAGGAGCACCAAGGGCGCATTTCTCATTTGCTCGTATCTTATTCAGTAAATACAGACAAAAGCGGAAAGGGTAAAATTTAGTAAATAGAAATTAACCAAGGAAAGACAGGAAATGTTTTCGTGTTTATTATGCTATACCTTAGATAGAGGTTTCAGTAACTGGAGCATTTTCGCCAGGTATATAATATACAAAAGCCGAGGAGGGACTTCAGACTTCCGACTTCATACTTCATAGATGAAAAATAAATATTAGAGGAGGTTCTTTTATTATTTCTTTGAGCAATGGTTTTTAAATGTCAGTCTGAGTATTTGTTTTAAGTTTAACGTTAAGTAAGAAAATGTCGTCGATAATCGTTTCCAAACCGGCCAGAGGTTTGAATGCACTTTAGCTAAGGATTTCTGTTTTGACTTTGTCCATAAATATATTGGCAAATGCGACTGCCATTTTAGTGCCCATGGCGGTTCCATGTGTTTGTAGGTAATTTTTATTGCAAAACGGGAACGACTTTTCCTGTAATATTAGCCTGAGTGCTTGTAAACGTGAAGGGATAGAAGGTCTGTCTTTATAGAAAGTGTAATATGCCTCGCATACTGTATGTATTATATGCTCGTGCGCGAGACGCCTGTCAGCTTATTTTTATATCTGAAGTCCGAAGTCCAAAGTCTGAAGTCTAAGGTCTAAAGTGTAAAGTCTGAAGTCGCTCTTCGGCTTTCGTAATAATATCAATATTCCAGTGGATTTTGTTGTGGTATATTTTATGTTTCGACTATGTTGAGTTGTTCAGTGTAAAAATACCAGTGAAAGCGCAAATGATAAATAAAATTGATGCTCTTGAGGTACGAAAATGACAGTATGTTATTTAGGTTGTAAAGGCGAGAGTTGACGGGAAATCAAAAGTTTTAGCACAAACGAGGGCGACAGCCTCCAGAATAATTTGCCGATTGTAATGAAAATTCAGCCAGATGAGAAAGTAAGAAAGTCTACTTCCCTAATAAATGAAAACCGGACCAGCAAGTCCCACTAGCTAGGATCCCCGATTAAGCCATTAATCAGCCAAACACTTCCTCACGTTTCGCTTCTAAGCCGAATATATTGCAGATGTAAAAATTGCCTTTTCTGTTCATATTATATTAGCTAAGGCAAAGAGGTGTAGCAGAGGCCCGTTTCTCGAAAGTCCCGATATTTTAATATCGGGCCCGAAAAACCATTTGTGAGGCACACATTCTACAAAGCTGTTATTGTAACATGGCTATAACTAAAGAAAAGTTTTATGCGTAAAGAAACGTCTTTGTTTTCAAGATACAGTGCGAATTATTGTACCCAAAATCGGCCCGAAAAGTTTCGGGACATATCGAGAAACGTACGCCAGACCACATGACAGCTGCTAACAATGGAAAATAGGGGCATCCAAAGGGAAAATTCAAGCAAAATACCCCAAGTGTCGTTTCTTGTTTTCTCAGGTTGTTTCAAGGCCTTTTAAATGGATATTTCTGGACGCTAAGTTGATCTGTTCGGCTTCTTTAACTGAAATTTTAGGAAACAGAATTACATTCGCTGAATTTCCTAGCTGCTTTTGGTTTAGGGACCGTCGACATATTCACAAGTTCCCCGCTTCTAACGTCTAGTGGACGTTAAGGTCAGACCCCCTCCCCCCTTCCCCCTCCCCCTCCCCCCTCTTCCTTAATTCGCACTTCCATGTTCTTCTAGAGCCGATGACAGCGACGAAATTTATACCCATGACAAGGGGATGCATTTGCATTGTAACTGGAATGAATTCTGAATAGAAAAGACACGAAATGGCTTTAATGATTGGAAAGGTTTAAAATTCTGTTGAGACTTTTTAAAATTAACCACTGTTTCTTTTTTTCTCATATCATGTATCCAGACACAGCACATTTGTTGGTTTTATAAAATCTAGCAAACGCGTATTACTATCTGCGCCATATTTGTAAGTGACAAACTACGTAGATTACAGCGGCACCAAGTTTGTTGACATTTTGTACTGCAGGACGTTTTCCTCTTTATGGTTCTGTTAATTAACATGAGTGAACTGTGTTTCATTTAACACGCGATTTTGGTTTTGTCCTAGTTTCCCCACTCTAACGTCCAAATCTTGACTCTCCCGTAACCCCTCCCCCCTAAACGTCCAGTGGACGTTAAGCGGGGAACTTGTGAATATGTCGACGGCCCCTTAATTTTCAATAAGCTAGCTGACCTGATTTTACAACTCGGCTAAATGACATATTTGTCCACCTCGAAAACAAAAGGAATTAATTTCACCATGGTACGAAAATTTGATGTGAAATTTTGCTATATGAAACTCTAGTTTTCCATTACAATTAAATCCGAATTTATGAGGCGAATTTGAGGTCTTCCGAACAGATATTTCACTGAAAAGATTCGTGGGTGCCCCTGAAAAAATAATGGAGCAAAATACGGAGAAAAGGATAGTGGCCCGCTCCATATAATCGGTGGTGTAACCCCGGGCTGAAACTAACACAGCTTACGGTACTTGTAATTAGCCCCTTAGATTTGTCGGAAAAAATCCAACCGGACAAATTTGCAAACTTCGCCGGCGTGAACTTAATTATAAAGAAAATTATTTCTTTTCTTTCGGTTTCAAGACAAACATAAATTCCCGCTTGACAAACAAACAATTGTTAAGAACAAAAAAGAAAAAAAATCGAAAGCTAGGTTTTCCAGTGAGAAAGTTTTCCCACAGAAATGAACAAAAAGCCGTATTTGCAGAGGCTAAGCAAACTCCCAAGTAATATATGAGTTTAATTTCTGCCTCCGGATCTGCTTGGCTGAACCGTTATTCAATCGATATTTACTCCGGATTTGTAATCTGTAGCCTTTTATGCAACTGAATGAACAAGGCTAGTATTCAGCTTATTTTGTTTGTTTTTTCTATTAAACAATAAAACACATGTCGCTTGAAGCCGATAATTCGTAACAACGAAGACAAAAGCACGACATGCCATAATATCGATAAGAAGAAACAGTTTTCAGCCACCCATAATTTGCGTAGATGGATTTGTGAAGTTTATTAACCCAGTTAACAAGACAACGAAATTGAAAAAAATCCTAAATTTCATTTTGTAAAGCATTGAAAGCAAACAACCACACGCAGAAGTTACTTCTCAATAACTTTCATTTGAATGGTCACGGCAGAATAAAACTGAACACCACAGAAAGTACTTCTCAATAACGGTTATTTAAATGGCCACAATCAAGGATTTTAATCCACTGTCTCAAAAGTTAGAACCACTTCTTAAAACTTTACGTATCCTTTTGAGCGGGGAAGGGATAATATCAGCATAGGGGGTCCTATCGACCAATTTTAAAAGCAAAATGTTGATCATTCAAAAGTTATCTTCTGATCATTCGAAGAAAATTCTTCTTTGGAAATGCGAGGTCATTTTTAACAACTGACTATGTCTTTCTTTATGGAGCATAAAATTTTTCGAAAAACAGAGGCAAAATTGAATGATTTTTTTATCTACAATTTAATAAAGTCTTCTTAGTTAAACAACCTTAAAACACATCTTTTAATTGTACGAGTTACTGTGTTATATCTGTGTTTTGGGTTAATCTGCAAAGGAGAATTTTACTTTATGATTTGGTACACGGCTTTGAAACCGTTATCGAAGTATCAAATGATCAAGTGAAATAACGTAATGATATTAAAATAAACAATTATAGATAGCAGTACCTGATGAACAGATGTTTACAACTGAAAGGCTGCAAATTCAAGTAAAAAGGCAGTAAAAGTGTCATTGACATTTACAGGGCGGGGCCAAAGCATCTTTGGTGAACTGAACGTGTTTTGATGTACTTCAGAAACTTCAAAGAACTTAACTCCGTTATGACTCAAGCAATTACTTAGAGGTTTTTCTTGATTTTTGATGACAACAAATCTTTAAAATTTTGCTTTTACATCAAAACTGTTGCGTGTTTGCAAAATGGACTAAGGCAAAACTCAGAAGAACATTCTCTTCAGTGATCTCCTTTTAGGTAATACTCTTCATATCCGGAAGGAAACTACATAATTCTTTTTATCATAAACTCTACGGCAAGAATTCTAGTTCTCAGGAAAAAATCTGTTCTGTCTTTTGCTAAGAAACAAAGCCGAAAAGTTAAAATATTTATTGGGTGAGGACTTTTCTCATATGAAAATACTCGGGTTAACAACACGACCCTAAACTCTCAGGGCAAAACGTAAGTTATCACAAATATGATTCTAACTTTAGAGTCTATGAATGAAACTTAAAGATGAAAGCTAGTAAGCAGTACTCTCCCATGGTGAAATCCTATGAAATCGTACAAGTGTGACCATTCAAATGAAAGCTACTGAGCAGTACTTTCCTGTGGTGCTGTTTATTATGCTGCACAAGGTGGCTCTAACTTTTGAGTCTGTGGATGAAATCCCAAAGTGTGACCATTCAAATGAAAGCTTCTGAGCAGTCCTTTCCTGAGGTGCTGTTTATTATGCTGTACAAGGTGGTTCTAACTTTTGAGTCTGTGGATGAAATCCCAAAGTGTGACCATTCAAATGAAAGCTACTGAGCAGCTAGCAGTACTTTCCTGTGGTGCTGTTTATAATGCTGCACAAGGTGGTTCTAACTATTGAGTCTGTGGATAACATCCTAAAGTGTGACCATTCAAATGAAAGCTACTGAGCAGTACTTTCCTGTGGTGCTGTTTATTATGTTGTACAAGGTGGTTCTAACTTTTGAGTCTGTGGATGAAATCCTAAAGTGTGACCATTCAAATGAAAGCTACTGAGCAGTACTTTCCTGAGGTGCTGTTTATTATGCTGTACAAGGTGGTTCTAACTTTTGAGTCTGTGGATGAAATCCCAAAGTGTGTCCATTCAAATGAAAGCGTCTGAGCAGTACTTTCCTGAGGTGCTGTTTATTATGCTGCACAAGGTGGTTCTAACTTTTGAGTCTGTGGATGAAATTTTAAAGTGTGACCATTTAAATGAAAGCTACTGAGCAGTACTTTCCTGTGGTGCTGTTTATAATGCTGCACAAGGTGGTTCTAACTATTGAGTCTGTGGATAAAATCCTAAAGTGTGACCATTCAAATGAAAGCTACTGAGCAGTACTTTCCTGTGGAGCTGTTTTTTATGCTGTATAAGGTGGTTCTAGCTTTCGAGTTTGTGGATGAAATCCTAAAAAGTGACCATTCAAATGAAAGCTATCGAGCAGCACTTTGCTATGAGCCCGTTTTTTTTTTTTTTTCACTACCTTGTAAAATGAAGTTTGGGACTTTAGGCCCCAGATTTGAATTCAGACGTTTATGGTAGTAGGTACAAATTTAAACGGCAACAGGTTAAAATCAAATACTGACTTAATTGATTTTTTTTTAACCCAATAGGATGTGTTTGAATAAAATAACCTCATATCTGCTGAAACTCTAATTGGATAAATTGACGTATTGGTCATTTCGAGGTTTCAATCATGAGTCAATAACTAGCCGTATTTACTTTGGAAAATGACTAACTGAAAAGTTCATTTCCTTATTCCGCTCATCCGGCTGGGCTGATGACCCCGCTCTTTAGGAAATCCTTAAAGTTAATCAATTCCACTGTGTTCACTCGAAGAACCGCTAGATCAAATACGGCTTCCTGTATTTGTGTTAAAATTTATGATTTCTTCACCTGCTTGGGTAGGGTGTGCTTTCGTTTTTTTATAGCTAGCCACGTCATATCAAGCAAAAACTTAAGTTCTCTCTTCACTGCATTTTGAAACTAAATAACTGTTTCTCAGGACATTTTTGCAGCAACGTAATTTTGCGTCAGATTTTCAAAACGTGACATTAAGTTTTCAATAATATGAGGAACGTTGAAAAATTCATCAGATCAAATAAATAAAAGACGTTTTTCGAAATATCAATTTTTTGCCATTTTAAAACATCGCGAAAAACGCAAGCTGAAAAGACTGTCAAGGAGAACGTTTCCTGAACTGTGGTATTCAAATTTTCACACTACCTAATACAGTTCACCTAAGTTCTCCTTTATCCTCTTGAATCTCTGGATAAAATAGAGATTCACCCTCTAGAGTTTACTGAATTTACATAACCACTGATGAGCTCTGACCTAAGGAAAACTTTCAGTCCAAATTTATAAGTAATCACTCTTTTCAACGTAATAGCAACCAGCCGAGCAATACAAGGAAAGTAAAATGGCCAGTGCAATGTCTACCAAGGGCTTCTAGGCTTTCTTACAATCTTTTTTAATCTACAGATAGTATTGAAATCAAAGGAAACCTCATAGCCTCAGATATAGCTTGAGACCAGACTTTGGGAAGGTGAATTTTGAAAGCGTGGTTTCTTAATTTTAAGCAAAAATTTGTACACATTCGACAAGAGGGCACGAGAGCAGTAAAACAACACAACAATCTGATCCTTACGTCGGAGAAAAGACAGGGGCAAGAAGAAGACAATAAACTTAACCATTGATATATGTTTTTTTTTTCTTGATATTTCGGTTTAAAGCACAAACCGTCGGGGGTAACTGGTTCCTGTAGGAACGAACCATACTGTTCTTAAAGAGTAACTTCAAATAGAACCCTGGGACGGCTAGATGGCATTAGAGACATTAAACTCCACTAAAGCATTGAGATAATGTGATACAGTACAAAACCGTCAAAAGAAACACAAACAACAGAGTTCAGGATAACGAAAGTTCAAGTTATCAGAGTAAAATTACTCTAATGGGTGAAGCCCGCCAGAAACACTCCTTCAGTTTGGTTCGTGTGAACCAAAAAGTTCAAGTCAACGAGTCAGTTTCAAGCTTCTAGGCGTTTTTCACTGTAAACCAACGGTATTAATTTGAATCTGAATTGAATTTATTTCAACATATTTGAATGACACAGTTCTACCCGCAAATGTACGGTACAGCCTTGAGGTAAATGTTGATCCCATGTTCCTGAAAATCACTTTTTTTAAGATACGTATGAAAGGATAATGGAATCGTATTTTAGCTTCACGAGTGTTGAATATATTGCAACAAAACTAAAGAGCTTTATTTTCAGATAGGGCGAATTTCTTTGGATTGTTACTGGGCTCATTATAACCAGTCGAAACAACACAGGCAAGTTTATCGTTTTGATAGCACAGTTGTTTTCGCTTTGTATTTTTTGTTAATAACAGGTAATGATTCAATCCGATTCTTAAATGTTTTGTGTTTAACCAACTTTATTTTAAGTTCATTCATTTGTCTCCAGAACAACTGAGGCCGTTCACGCTTCTTGTGTCGTTAGCACGCGGCTGGCATGTATTTACACTTTTTCGAATTCTAAAATGTCATTTTATTATCAGATATAAAAAGGTACAGAACCATATGTGTAAAGCAACCTTCAATTTTGTGAGTTGTTTGTGAGTGTGTGTTTTTCCCTTTAAGGTCGCAAATTGTGAGCTTCATTTGGATGCGCTAGTTGTCGCACCCTGCAAAACATCCTGATAATCACCTGAAGCCAAAATCTAAGCCACAAAGCAATTCGAACGAATCTTTAATACTTTGTTAAAACTGCAATCAAACACTCCAACTGCGTCTTTGAAATTTTCTAGCCTTCTTTGTTCAGATAAAGAAACCGAAAAAGTCAAAATCGAAATTGTTTTAGGTACTGAATTTGACATGTACACTTCAGTTCGCTTTTTATTTTTCATATCGGCTCAATTTTCGTGCATCAGCCGTTAGGACGGCAAAACTTATTGACGAAGGTTAATCGTGTGAAGGACATAGAAAAATGCCCCGGTTTCTTCACTTGCTTTAGCACAAGTCAAGGCTCGTATTAATAAAAGCATTTTTGGAACTCAAACTGAAGCTTTACATCAGACCTTTGTCTTTTCGACACTAGCAAAAATTTCACAGTGCAAGAATTTTACCGACCAATTCTGCACAGTTTTCGCAAATACTAATCCCACGAAAATAGAGACATTAAGACAGTTAACGTAACTACGATAATGCAGAAAAATTTCCTGGTTGTTTCTTAGAACTGAGACCAGGTTTAACTCATCAACCGCATAATTTAAGCACAATAAAAAAATCGCATGCAGCAACAGAAATAAGAGAGTTATCGAAAATAACTGTAAAAAACCTGTTCTACAAACGGTTTTCCCATGAGCGTGATATTGTTGAAGTTATCAGGGACAAAAGTCGCAACAGTGCATTAAGTGTAGTAAGACAAATTTTATACGTACCCCCGGCCCAAAACGCTGCACATATCGCCATCATCCGTTTAAAACTCAAAACGTGAGGACACTTTTCAAAAACGTTTTTGGTTAAGTTGTCCTCTTCTTTTATTCTATGTCTTTGCTTCTTTCAGTGGCAGTGCATGGAGTTGATTTAACAACAAAGACAGCAACTAACCGGAAAAGACGAAACTTGAAAGTTTGCCTTGTAATTAAAAAAAATGACATTTAGTTTCTCAGGCTGAGATGAAATTTACCGATACTGTATCAATAAGTTTTAATAACGTGCGGCTAGGTTCACGGAGAGGGACATCTGCCTTTGTTTCACATTTTTTGACTAGCCAGAGATGCTTGACTGAGTTTTTCCTGCAACTTTTTAAAGACCTTCTTTATAAAGGTTATTTCAGCTGGAGAAACCTTCCGAACGCAAAAAAAATGTTTGTTTTTAGACGTTTTTAGTCATCTGCAAACAGAGTGACACAAGCGTTAAAACACGCCTCGGTAGATACTAATTAACGGTAAAATTGTTACTGGTCAAAAAAATCACTTCAGTTTCTTCCTCTATTGTGACAAATAATTTGTTTTGTTAATCGTTCTTCGGGATATTTATATAAAGTTTTGTTGGATCGATGATTCGTCTTAGTCATATGAAGTGCCATGGTATGCTTTGTCTATTCTGCACCCAGTCAGCGGAACATTGGGTGATTAGTGGACACGTTTGTTCAGAAGAGGAAGATAATGAACATCAGTGACGCTCATTCAAAATACACCTGCGCATACTTCTTTACCGCTCATTTATTGCCGCTTGCGTCTAGAAAACCAAAAACTATTAACTGTTTTGTAAAACGATTTGCGACACCGTAGCCCTTGTTTGATAAAATCTGTGGTTATCTTGTCCCCTGCGATATTCAGAGTTTGGCGCGCAAGCTGATGTTTTAACATATCCCTTGTTTGTGGCTGTACTTTAAGATCAAGTGTTAGTGAGGCTTCTACCCTTTTAAGGGGGGGGGGGGGGGGACGAGATTTAATGAGAGCACATGGTATTTAGTGATCAAATGAGTTCGGGATTTATAAATCTTGGTCAATTCAAAAACCTGGTAGTCCCTTTTTTTGAGAACCCCATCACCCCACCCGACCTATGGAGCTAAACTCTGAGTGAGGCTCTGTAAGTGAAAGTCATAAAATTTCGGCTTTTACATGCCCAACTCTTGCCCCCCGTTTAGGAGAAAAAACATGTTTGGTAATAGTTTCCAAATTTGGCACAATTCTTCTTTCCATCATTTGCTTTGCAAATAATGACGGGGTCTCCAAGTTTGTTTGCGTGTGGTGAAAAGTTTTTAGAAGCGAATAACTTCACAATTATGAAGTATAGCTATACTTACGCCTTTAGAAAGTGGTATCCAGGCTAGACACGGGAAAAGTTTGTGAAACAATTGGTAACAACGTTTGGCAAGCTTTAGAATTTCCAAATACTTGATTTTTAGAAGGTTTACTAAGGGCGAGACAAAAAGCTAACAGCAGGTGGCTTCCTGCTAACAGTAATTTTCATGCTCCGCTCGTGCATTACATTGCTTACGTCATTTTTCAGCAGTCATCGTGCTATGGGTAATACAGCAAACGTGACCCAGGATTTACAAATTTCTTCCTGATAAAAAGGCTCCGGCAAATGGCGTGTATTTTTCATTGGTGCACTGAGAGCATGCAAAAACCGAAAATCCAGGACGCAACAAGCCTCACCAGGGTAGAATGGCGTGAGGTGAGTCTTGGTAACAGGACAAAACATGAAACCCGGAAAAACAAGGATGAGAGCTAGACATTTATGTCTTTGAAAGGGCATAAGAGTTACCGAGAACTCATTAACAGGGAAAATCAAATGGGAACAAGAGCTTGAACTCTCGTAAACTTTAACCGACTCTCTTTCTCATTTAAATTGGGGCTGTGCGCTACCCAGAAGTCCCTCTTTTTTGACATGGAACACAAAACGAGACAAGGCGGTACCGTATTTGCGCATGCGAGTGGAACAAAGAATAGAGACGGGAGATTGAAGTGGGGTTAGAGGGCGGTAGAAAAGAATGAGTATTTAATAGATTGGATTAGTTGGTATGAACGCTGATATCAGAACAAGCCTCATCCTGCTTTTCTATGCTGTAACGTATGTTAACTTCCGAGGCAGCCAGCAGTTCAATATCTGAGAAGGAGGAAGGACTATTCGTTTTCCACGCAGCTCCATGAAACACTTACTCATCCATTCCGTGAAAGAAATAATTGGTCAAAGCTGATATCTGACTGGAAGTCAGGCAAAAAGCTGCACAAGGAGCATGCACAGAAATATGTGCCTAGCTCTGCGCATGCTCCCATGTGCAGCTTTTCTCGTGGCTTATTAAACCTCGCTGCGGCGGTGATCGCACGTAGACATGTGACCATCAGGGAAGGTGATCGGTGGGCAGCATGTGAAAATCTCGCCACGCACGTGTGTTTTGATTCATGGTCAAAGACTGAATGTCACTGTTTGGCTGGTCGCTATGGAGCTTCAGCCTCGCTTTGAGCTTTGTATCACTCGAGGCAAATAAGTGTCCGGACAAGAGACCACCCAAGTGTTTCGGAATAAACCAGTTAGTCTCCGGGTGAGTGCGAATGGATTACCTTTTATAGTATTTCATATATAAGAAAGAACGTTTATTTAGGTTAATGGAAGACAAAATTATTTCCTTCTCTTTGTTTTTTTTTGTCAATGATAATAAATTTTATTTAGCAAAGAAGAAACAAGGTTTACACATTCAAAACAGTAAGAGTAAGCATTATGGTGTCAGAAACACATCCAATATTTACAACATTTATTAGGGCAAAAATACGAAAAGGCCAAATTACACGTAACATCAATCACCTAATGTATGCGAGACGGTAATTGAAAAGCAAGAGGAAAAAACTGATTGACGCATTTTTCAACTTTCCATTGTAATAATAGCTTTGGTATCATGCCCGGCGTACGTTTAGGGGCCTTTTCCAACATCTTACAGGAGTAAAAGGTAGGCCGGTAGGTAAAGTCGCACACAAGCCAGGGAGGCCCACAAGGCCGGAGCTTAACCCGATTTCTGTAGCATGAAGCAACTAAGAGTACTGCTACTCCCCCCTGATGGGATGGTAGTCCATCGTAGGGTTACCCCCAGCAGTATGTCGCAAGTACCCATTTATACACCTGGGTGGACTGAGAGAGAATGTAGGGTAAAGCTGCTTGTCTAAGAAAACAACACGATGGTGGGGACTGGGCCTCGAAGCACCAACCAGGTGATTGTTATAGGAGTTGCAATACTTAAAATAGCAATTGTAGATTCGATGGATCGAAATTTGCTGTGTGCGGATCGTTGAACCAAGTTAAGACTTCTTGAAAAAGTTGACTCCACGTGCCCACTCCAGAAATGCAAGTTCTAAGGAAGTATGAGATTTACAGCGAAGCATTCTTCGTTTTCTGATATTTTGAATGTTTCCAGCAGCTGTCTTGGTTACTAAAACACGATATAAAAGCTGAAAGCAAAATTGTCGTATTGTACAGCATTGAAAGTATTGAAGAATTAATTGTTTGGTAATCGAACGTACATGACCGTTTCCACACTAGAGGACGGACAAGTCTTTTTAGTGTAAAAAGCGGGACGGACGCAATTTTGGACGAAAAAGTCGTCTAATTTTCACCGTTGATTTGTCCCACTATAAAGACAATAGGCCATTTCCGAGTCGTCTTGTGCCCCTTCTTTAAAGCGAGTATTGGTGCACAACGTTCCATATGAAAATAAGTTTTATTTGCATATGAAACGAACCAAGACTCTCTTTGAAAAAGAGGTTCAAGACAACTCGAAAATTTTGGGGGGCTTAGGGACCGTTCATTTTTTATGAGGTAGGGGGGGCTGGTGGGATTTGATGGGTAGTACCTGTAGAATATAATGACCCCCCCTCTACGTTAGAAATTTTTTACCTGGCCCCCCCTTGTAGTCCTAAATATTTGAGATGACCCCCCCCCCCCAAAAAAAAAGTGAAAACAAGAAAAAGTGATAAAGTAAATCTAAAACTTATGAAGCTTAAATTAAACAGTCAATCATTTAACACTCAAGTCCTGCAGACGTAAATGCTTATTCTGAAGTACATAAACAGACAATTCATGCCGGTTGAAAGCATTATTTTGGACACTGTTATTAGCTGTTTAAGAATCAGATCAGCAGAGGCCAAAAAAAAGTTGACATTCCCTTGGCTGTATTTTGTAATGAAACAATTGGTGGGGTAGAGTTGCCGTTGGGTGTATAATAAAGTAGGGGGGTCCGGGGGCATTCTCCCCCGGGAAAATTTGAATTTTCAGAACCTTAGAAACGCTATTTTTGGCCTTCTGGCACTGATGTTTGCATTATTAGAGATGCTGTCACTAATAGACTTAAAGGCCTTTTATTTTGGTGACCCCCCTTTACACACCATATTTTTTCGGCTGGCGCCCCCTTTGAAGCCAAATTTTTTCACATGGCCCCCCCTCAAATCCCACCAGCCCCCCCTACCTCATAAAAAATGAACGGTCCCTTATTTCCACAGTCGTTTTGTTCGACGAGAAGGACAAGTCGTCCAAAGGCTGACTTAAACTCACACCTGACGAACAAATCGTCTAACGACTTGTCCTTCTGGACGCTTTGTCCGTCTTCTAGTGTGAATTTACCTTATGATTCCTTTGTCTTGACTGCTTTGGTGCACAAGGTTGAGTGGTTATGATTCAGTTTTCTCGATGTTTAGTTTGGTTCACGTTTATATTTGACATCTCGTGTACGACGTGTACGAGGGGAGTACATCTACTTGTTGATAGACACAAATACACTTATATAAAACATATCTATATCTTTGACGGAGGTATTGTTTTCTTCTGTTTAACAAAATCCTTAAACTAAACCACAAATGAAAATCGCCGTCGAAACCGCTACTGTGTGACACAGTGCGCGTAACTATTTTGTCTTGTGTTGCCTTTGCAAACTCGTTCCAGGTCCCCAGCAAAATGCAACATGCAGTGAGTGCTAGTAAGTGTGAGATTGTTGGTGAGTGTGAGGTTGAAATGTTGAATGAATGAATGAATGAATGAATAACTTTATTTAAGTCTCAGGGTGAGTATTTAGCCTTTGACAGCTAATGTTGTTTCAGTAATAACCCGATAACTACTATTTATTACAAAGACTCTATTACAGCTACAAAAGCTGAATTATTGAGCCTCAAAGTATCCATGGTTGAAGCTAAGGTCATAGGTTCCTTGCCTCGGCATTTATTTCGATTAAGGAACGGTCACACAAAAAGCTCTTTTACCACGATCTAGTGTGAAGCACCTTTTCTCTTCAATTCTAATCCCCATTCTTATCCCTTTTCTACGCGTAATACATCCCACTTCAATTGTTCTGTGTGTTACCGCAACACGTCAATATTAACCAATATTAGTGGCCCTTCGGCTTAGCCGACGCTGAAAGCGACCGTAGGGCAGGGGAGGACACCGAAAGTAATTCCTGTTCCTAATCCTCTTTTCTATCCCATCTTTTTTCTGAGACTACCACACAGGAAGGGACGATACTTTTTTCACTTCAAGTGACGTATTTGGCTAATCCTACAGCTGATCCTATGATTTAACTGCAAGGGAGTAAACTCGACGAACATGCCGAAGACAACGCCTTTAACTAAGTCGTTGCGAAAGCAAAAGAGCAACCTTTCGTATGAGTTCGTAGCACGCTTCACATCGCACCTTTCCTCGCAAGACTTCACCAGGTTGCTTATCGATGCCTTCCTCCTCGAAAACGTAACTTTAAGTTCCCGGTATATGAGACAAAGGCCGCAAATGGACTGGAGGAAACACAACGTATTTATCAGTGAATATTTTTTGTAATTTCTTCGTATTTCTCTGAGAACAATAGCTTTGATATGTCACGCGAATAGCCTTTTTTGCGTATACATGTATTCTGGACTGTTGACATCCTTGCTCTAAGAGATGAAGCACATGTTTGACAAAATTTGCAGGTGAGAAAGGCTGTAGAATTAACAGAAAACGGCTCAACAGTTTTCATGTAAAACTGACTTCATACTTTATTAACTCAATCACAAATTCAAAAGTTAGAACCAACTTGTTTGTACCCAACATAGTGCTTCTCTGGTAACTGAGTATCCGATCTGAATGGTCACACTTCAGGATTTCGTTAGCAGACTCACAAGTAAGAGCTACACGCGGCCATGATGACTCGAGGCAAGTGTGTACGCGTTTGTATGTTTGTAAACTATCGTTGTTGTATAACGATACGTATTTGCCTATACCAACTCAACATCCACCGTTTGGCTTTGAAAACCCATCACTTTGTGGTTATTTACGAGTTACGATTTACCGAGACAACGGTAAAAACTGTAGTAAAACGCGTATTGAACGTACTCGTGCACCGAAAGTCACTCTGGTGCCGCCAACCTGTACCGTGGTCTGTGTAAGCTCGATCCTTAATATTTCCGTGTGATTTGATGTGATTGATGTCCTCAATTCAAATCGGAAATATAAAACCGCAAAATATTTATCTAAGTCAGTTGTGAAGACTGCTGGATGTGTTTGAAATTGCTCCGTGTTGTCCTTAATATTTTAAGCTAAAATTATGACGCTCAACAGTTTACAAATTACGAGCAGACATGCTTCAGCTGATGCTTCTTTACTTTTCAAAAAGTGCTCTCTTTCTCTGACGAACGGCTGACGCTCGAAACGTCAACTGAACATGTTCTAACTCTTCGGTGAAAAATATACTCCATTAACGTTAAGTTGTGAAACCTAGCTTCTTTTTATGTATCTTAGATTTTCTATAACAAGTCACAACAGGATACGTTTCAAACACGTGCTGCTCAACTTGATTCAAAATCAATAGCTATCAATTCAGACTTCTGGAGATTGTTTTAAGTGATTACACTTTGTCAAATAAGGTTCCGGGTAAAATTAGTAAGACTGACGACTTGAAAATAAAAAGAATTTACGTCAAGTGAGCGGGAGGTCGATTAAGTAATCGAAGTTTCAAGTTATGGAAAGTAAAACATGGTAAACGCTTGAGGCAAATCCAGGGGAAGTCGATTTAGTTCGAGTTGGCACGAACTTCGAGTTATTAGTATGGCGCAAGAGTCAGCTGTGGTCTTCAAAACAAGAAGGGAAGGAAGAAAGCTTTTATCCGCTTCCTGTCGATTGCTTACAACGTGACAAGTGAAGCGGATATCCTCTGTCCAGTAGTCCTGACCACTAAACAAAAATCCCTGAAATAAAAGTGTTGAAGGGATAAGCAAGACATTACTAGCACTGTGTTTGACTGAAAGTCATTTACCATTAATCTTTGGAAGTAAACTAATTTTGAAGGTTTATTTCATCTCATCAAATAAAAACATGAACTGTTTTTCCCATACAGGTAAAGTTATGGAAACATTCGTGAAAGTTTGGGGAAACTCGCAAGTGAGCGCTTAAAAACCACGCTGGTCCCGGCACTTCTGGCTCAAAAAAAGGTGTAAAAATAGTGCAAAAAATAGCCTTATGGTCTAAGGGCCAGCTGAATGGGTCCAATAGTCCTGTCCACCTTCTCTCTTGTCACCGTTTGGTCAAAAAAATGTTTGAAAAATAGTACAAAATATAGTCCAGAAGGTCAATTGTCATTGGATCCAATAGTCCAGTCCAATCCTTCCCTTTATAATTATCGCCCAAACGTTAGTCCCAAAAAGGTGTCGAAAGGTGAAATGGTCCAGTCCACATGCATCTAATCCTACTCAAATTCATAGGCCTAGTTTTACATGTGCCGAACCTGTGCCGAACCTAACGCAAGTTAACAAAAACAATAGATTTTGCTCATTTGCATAAAGTTTCGCACATGTGACGTTTGAACTTGGCCATACTGATCTTTGACTACAAAACTTGCTCAAAGGTTACCGATGAAATTAACTTGACAATCAGCATTCTCAGTTACGATTTATCAATGACATCAATTTGGTTCCTCGTCTATTTGATTGATTCAATGTTTTAGTTGAGACATTCATGCAGCCTCCTAAAAATGCCAAAGGGCTCACTGACTCAGAGTGACAAAGAAAAAAATTATTGGGTGCTGCAATCAGATCTCGGCTTGCAACAGCTTCGAAATCGGTTCAGTGAAATGTGCCACACAAAGTATGATCATTTATGGATTTAACAAAACAGAGGTAATGGAAATTTGAGTGCGTAAAAGGAGACGCTATTGGGTCCACAAGCTATTGTTCTGGTAACTCTTGTTTCTTCAAAAAAGTTATATTTTCATTGCTTTGCAATTATTCAAACTATGAACTTTTCAAACGTTCAAAAACTAATGACCACTCCACCTCTGACACTTCTTAATTCTGCTCCGCCTCACCCCCACCCCCAAACCTTCATTGACCATTCCTGAAGCACATGCAAGGCATACAAGTGTAGTATGTCACGGGAATTTGAAATAAATAGCAGCTAATATTTATACTGCCCCCATCCAGAAACGTATAATATCTGTCAGTAAGTGCTCATAAAATATAAGAAACGCAAAACAAAAATAAACGGTTGTAAAACATCAGGTGATACTCTGTGTTCAAAGGTCCAAAATTCACGTGTCCTCGTTATGGGCGATTAAGAAGGAAGCTGAATAGATTGCGCAATCGTTCGTCTACTTTCAATATGTTGTGTTGAAACACATCTGGTTGTATTGTTCGAATCTTAAAAAAATAGCTTTTATAGCCTTCCAAGTCCGAGTTTTAAAATTGCTCGACCTATGACGCAGAAGCGAAGATCTGATAGCTTACTTTCCACATAAGTGCAAAGCTGTTTTCGGTTTTCTACTCAGTCGACCACACGCTGTGCATGTGAACAAAATTCTTCCCGAAATTAGACGTCTCCTGGGAGGGCTCTCAGAGCGAGACGGCCGTGGAAGACAATTTCCACAAAAAGATTCGCTTCTCGTTTGCAAGGCTGAAGTTGAACAGCGAACAGAAAACCCCTGTGCAACTAGACAGTCCGAAGATTTTAAGGGAACGTGACGAAGTTTCGACTACAATCTTTTGTCAGGTTGCTTATTTGTAACAAGTACAATGGAGCTAAAGCTAAAACTAAATTAGCTCCAGTTCAATAAGCATTAATGCTAACTAAACGTTCACATTACGTTCAGATTGCTAACTTATTATAGTACTGATACCTAACAAATTTTGTTTCGTTCTAGGCTGCTAATTTATCGGAGAACAGGGAGCAACATTGAGACGCCAAACAAAACAAATCCAAGTTGCAAACAGAATTAAAGAGGGCAAACTACAACAGAAGTATAGAGAGGACAAGCTAGCAAGTTTTATTTCCTCTGCTATTCTAAAAGCTTCTAGTATCCGCTTCGTTTCCTTCGTTGGAGCGTTTATTATTTAAGCAAGCGGAGAATCACGACCTTTGGCACGTCTGCACACACCCCCGCTACTACCAGCCACCGCCCATTACGACCTATATCTCTTGAAAACGGAAACCAGCGATATAAAGCGAAGCAAGTCTTTTCCTGTTTCTTCAGTTATGCATTGTTTTCTCGGATCGAAGAACTAACTCGACTCGATGTTTGCCTGAGCAGTCGAAATGAGACGATTTCAGAAGAACGAGAGTCGAAGGAATAAAAAGAGAACAGTCTCTAATGCGGGCACAACGCATAGAACTTCCACACTGCGGCGATATGCTAATATGGAGGTAAGTTGTACTTTGCACTCTAAATATCAGCCGTTCAAGCTACCGTTGCAGCTCTTGCAACAGAGCATAATTTGCACTGGAAGCGGAAGTATTTGGACCCTATTTCAGGGCTTTCTTTCCAGACTTTTTGGTCTTTTTGTCGATCGAATTTAACATCCCGTGCAAAGAAGCTTTAATACCGAACATGACACAAGAAATATTTGCAAATTGCCATATCTTGATTTGGAAGCGTGCTTTCATTCGCGGGCCTTTTTAAGGGAAATTATTCACCCAACAACGACAACTAAACAAGTCTGTCTCAGTGTACTGTTCAGGGCTAACTATTTGAGAGGCAAGCCAGTTTTAAACGTTGAAGTTTTTGTTGTGCTGAGTCTAATGCGAATGAGGAAAAGTTGTTATTTTGCCTATTTGCCTTCGACTCCTTATTGAAAGTTCGACATTTAATCAGTCGAAACGGGCCCCAATCAGTCAGTAACCAGAGATTACTACTGAAGATTGATACTCCAGTCTAGGCGATTTCTTGGGCCAAAAAGCTACACATTGTGACTTACTTACTTACTTGCTTATTTGGACTTGAAGGACACTCGCGAGAACTGAGAGAGTTCCGAGACTGGGGAAAAGATAGCCTTATAGCGAAGTGAAACCACGGTTCTTGTTTATTTTTTTAAACTTATCTGCGAGTAAAAAGCAGAGATCGAGAGCTTAAGACTTCGCAGTCAAACAGAGCTTCAAGTCTCGTTAACGGCCTGCTGTCTCTCGACGCGGCTTTTTTGAACAGTGAAATCCAAGATTCGCCGTTTGATCAGTTTTGCGTTGCTGTCTGTGTGTCTTCCCTCAGGCAAAGCAGTGCAGGATATTTCCTAGAAAGCAAAAGCTGTGGTCGGGAAATTTCAGTTATTTTTATGAGTAAATATATTTTTCGATTTCTCAGCAAAATGAGAGTTTTCGTGCGAGCTCAGACACGCAGAATTAATTCGAAAAACTGACAAAAGATTCTAAAAAGTTGACGTAAATAAAATTATATATTCTTTTGTTGCAGAAGTCTCATTAAGAACGCGATAAATTCGACAACATGTAAAACTGCGCTTTCCTTAGCTGTTTAGAGCTTTATTTTCAAATGATAAACACAAAATAGGGCCACAAAGTCTGGCACAACGAGAGTTCCGTGCGACTGTTTTACGCGTTGCGTACTTTATATTTATTTTCTGCTGTTAGTATGGCCACGGAAAAATCAAGGTTTACAAAGATTATTTAGTTTAGTCGACGTGACCCACTTAACTATAACAGTTTTCCCTCTGTCTATTCGGTTACTATTTCCTGACAAAAAGCACGTCGTACCGCTCTTTCAATTTCCCGCCTGCTCTTTAGAGAACGACCAAAAATCGATTTACTCATTTCTGTTCTAATGACCATTGGGTAAGACAAGTGAGGAGAATAAAGAAAATCATCAACTAGGGGAAGATTGCCTTGATATCCAGATGAATTCTCAAAATAAACTTACAACGTTACTGATGAATTTTAGTGAGGAGAATTACTATTTCAATGTTGCGACTTCAGCTGGGATTCTTGAAGAAAAACAACGCAGAAGAGCTTTGATATTGGAGAAGCAATATCCATGGTGCAACTTTCTTTTTCAGTGACAAAACACATGCGTCAAACGTAAGAGAAATTCGAAGATTTTGGAAAGTTACCAAGTCAAAAACGTGAACTCAGGAACCAACGCGTAGAAGTGAATAAACTTTTTTTGCATTTCCGGTTTTCAGAGAGATTTTGTTTTACCAGCAGATGTTTTTTTTAAAGTTGAATTCTTTAATACAGGGTGTGTTTGCTTTCGAGTTGACTCAACTTCCAGTAAAAGGGTCTGATCTAAGGAAAGGGTTTGGCAAAACGTGGGTTTGGCCTAAAATCGATTGAACAGAACGACGCCTTTGTGTGGGCGCAACAATAACGTTTCAAACTTTCAAACATGGCGAGCGAGCGAACTTTGATCGACAAAAAACTATCTCCATGAATTCAAAACATTTCCGTGCAATGCACATTTCTTTCGTGCGTGACTTCGATCAAAAGAGAACTGTCTCTGTTTGTTATCGTCACGGAATATGGCTGCACCATTTTCGTGTATCACGTGTTATCTATTTTGGCCTTGGCCGAACGTAAACAAACGTTGTTCGTTTCGCGGGGCAAAGTTCGTTTTCCTCTTCTGGCTACACGTGAGAACAGTTTAATTCACGCGCCGTTCACATGAAAGAGGCGCTGTGATTGGTCAATTGAACCGGATGTTGGTTGTGATTGGGCAAACCCCCCAAAACGCCCTCTGTACTGCATGATCAGGTTTGCTGACCTAAGTTCAACCAACACAACCATAACAAAAATCCCTTACACTTCTAGTTGTATTCAGAGTTTTCGCGAGAATATTACGGCGTAATGTACGCTCTTCCTCTGTCTCCTCCTACTACGCCTTCGTCTTCGTGTAAAGAGATGGAAGTAAGTGAAAATCGGACGAGAATCTTTGACCGGGGAGGGTATTACAGTAACTAATTCTTTTACGCTCTTTGTGTTTATATCAGGAGGACCCAAATGCCTTGTCGGACTGCGAGAGTTGTCAAAATGAGACGAATGAAAACGTCGACTTAGATGCTGTACAATCGCTTCTGGCGATGAGTCAGTGGTCGCCCCCTAGCCATGAAAGAAGTCCTAGTCCCGACTCCGGAGTTTCGTCTATAAGCAGAAATTCGTCGAGCGCTTCTTTGAGCAGTACCACTTCCGTCGAGGATGAACCAGAACCAGAGAAGGTGAGAAGTTTCGGTGTGATAAAACCAGTGAACTGCTTTATGAAATTGCCAACTATAACAGCGATCTCTCCCGTATGTGTTTTTATTTTAGTTCAGTCTTGCTAATCGGGTTTTTACTTCATTTCTACAGCCTGACAGCAACACGTTTCGTACTATAACAACAGCCGGTGATTTATCGCCACCGCGTGGTGATAACACAGGACTTTGTACGTCAATCGCTGGCTCTTTGAGTGCCATCTCCACCACAACTACCCAAACAGCAAATGTGGCCAGCTTGCCTTTAAAAGTTTTCCCAGGAGGAGTAAATGTGAACCAAGTTCTGTTGGCGAACGGTGGAGGGAATCTACCAGCCGGTGCTGTAGTTGTACTTTGCCCCGTAGCCACAAATGGAACTGCACCGACAACAGTGGGTAACATTTCGCAGTTACAACGGAATTTTGTCGTCACCCAAGCAGGGTTTATTCCACAGTTACAAGCGCAAAATCCACAGGAAACTAGCGACAGTGGAAAGAGTGAGACGAATCGGCGAAGAAATCACGTTTGTTCCTTTGAAAATTGCGGCAAAACATACTTCAAAAGTTCCCACTTGAAGGCTCATATGAGAACACATACAGGTGCGTGTTATGTAACTTCATATGAATTTTAGATAAACCACCTTTCAACTTTGAAAACACGCAAATTATATGGTTTTTGGTCACGACGTAAATTTTTTCGTGATATTTTGGTTTATTTCGTGAATTTTCCTGGTGTTTGCTAATCTGATATGGAGGGAATTTTCCTTTGCCATGTATGCTGCATGACAGACCCGCTACACTCCCTTTGTCGTGCCTGGTTTACACCCACCTATCACGTGAAAAGCGGGAACTGTGCGTGATGCAATGTTATAAAACTAGCGCGCGAAAGCTCGCTCACTTACAAGGTCAACAAAAAGAAATTTCTTTCTCTTTGCCATTCTAAAAGGAGCGGATCAATTTTTAGATTTTTTCAGATATTTTAAAGCGACGAAGAAAAGTTGTCAATGTTTTGTTCTCGTGATGTATTTTCAGTTTGGTGTGGAATGTCATTGTTGTCATCATTAACATTTTTGTAACTCATAGCTCCGATCCTTCTTATCGACCTCTTTACCTCCCAAAGCGCTACAAAGTACACTCTTCGAAGTGATTGTTTGATATCTTAACCACAGAAAAATATAACAGCAGCCAAAGAATGTACTGCTCGCTCATAACCTTTCAGTTCAACTTTCATTTTCGGATTTTATCAATTATGGACTTCGTAGTTTTGAATTACATCGATTGGAATACAGAACTTAATTTTAAGACAGATTCCAGGAAAAAAAAAAGATTTACATTTGTACTTGATCAGATAATTAATATTTATTTGTTCCTTCAATTTGTTTTCCTTTTAGGAGAAAAACCCTTTCCATGCACTTGGGAAAACTGCAACAGGCGTTTTGCAAGGTCTGATGAGCTGGCAAGACACAGAAGAACTCATACTGGAGAGAAACGCTTTGCTTGTCCTCTTTGCGGGAGGCGTTTCATGAGGTCAGATCATTTGACAAAACATGCGAGAAGACACATGACAGCGAAAAAAGTTCCAGGCTGGCAACTGGAAATGAACAAACTTAACCAGGTTGCTACGAGTATGCAGCCGTCATTAAGTGTGCCAAGCATGGTGTTAGCAGCGTCAAAGGCAGCAACACTTCCTACGAGTTCCATGCCAGTGAATTCGTAGTACCCTGACAGGAAAGGATAGTGGAGCTGTGTACAGCTGGCATTGGGCCAAAGAACTGTGGTGTCTGGCCAGTTCTGATAAAAACTATTTAGAGTGTTAGAGATCTGCTCATACTGGCAGTGGCCAACTTGCCCTGCTAGTGAATGAACTGTGCCGTTTTGATGTGACAACAACTTGCGACAACTTTCATCTGTCTGGGGCTAGCTAGGCCACAGACAACAAAGCCTTTCTTAATCATTTCAGGTTCAAGTCAGAAAACAATTCCCTCAGTTTAAAAGCTTGCTTGTGAAATATGGACCATAGAGGGGAATGATTTTTTAGTATCAAATCATTCAACAATTTTTCGCACAAATAGAGTTCAGACAGTTACTTTTTGTGTCACCTTCAAATCTTCTGTATTAACTTATTTTTATTTTATTATTGTCCGTGGTTTTGTAGTAAATCTGGTAAGTTTCCGTGAGGTGTTTGTTTAAAAACAAATTTCTTGACCTAGCCCTTATAAATTGCATCATCCTAGATGAAGCGTGTTGTTCTCACACCAGGTTCATGTGAAATTCCAAAGAAGATTCTGTTAATTTATTCACTGTAAATAATATATAAATTTTCCATTCAACTGTGCAGCTTTTCGCCTATCTGCACAGTGAAACTAATGATAAGTATAATTTCTAATGATGTTTGGTGATTTTGCTGATTTGATCATCAAGTAAAATGAATGTAAAATTTGAGTTAAAATATTAAGAGAGCTATTGTAGAGTTTAAAAAAAGCGAAGTGTATAAATTTTATGTTCAAAAAGAAATACTACAAAGGTAGTTTAATATGTGTAGGCCTTGTAAATTTGTGTTTTAAGATTTGTTGTATGTAAAAGTTGAAGCTATTAGTAGTACGTCGTAATAAGGTTTGAATAGGTGATTACTTCAATCATTTGTAAACTATAAAAAAAATTGTTTCAATCGGCAAGCCTTTCAATTCCGCTGATATCTTGAATATTTAACGTTTCATACGCGATAATTATTTACTTACTGCTTTAGCAAAATTGTTTCGTTATTTGACGCGACATACATTGTGCCATGTGAAATGCGAATTAATTTATACTTTTGTAACTGTTTGTTCTGCTTGGCAATGTTGTACAGAAATAAAATGCTTTATTCGAAGATATTTGCCCCTTATGTTGCAGTAAATCTGTTTGACTCCCTGCAGAAGTCAGGCGGTACTAGAAGAAATATTGGAAAATATGTCTTTGCATCTCAGGCATGCAATCAGCCTTGCTTAATTGGTTTTAATTAGTCTACCTTGAATTGTTGATTAGATTCACCAGGATCCGCGGGCACCTTTCCGTTGTCTGTTGGTCTCTGAAGAAGTTTACAATGTGTATTTACAGAGTGTATGTACAATGTGTGTTTACAGAGGGACTCAAAAACCTGCCCCAATCCAGATCTGTTGAAATCCGTCCTTCCAATCCCGCTTTTGCATGTTGTGAGATGACTGGGGACGGCTTGTCTACTGGATATTGTTCTCGCTTCCCGGCTTGGACATGAATTATTTCCTCCTCACAAAAAAGAATATATCTCACATTTTGCTCGCTTCCCTCACTAGTTTACGAAACCACGGCAACAGCAAAGAGAACGTCCGTTTAAAAGGTGTAAATAGCGGAAAGCACTTTCGCTCTTTAGTTGACATTAGTTCATACATTACATTACTTTTATTCGAAAAAGAAACCAACAACGTTTACACAAGTATACACTATAGTGTAGGAAGTTTACAAAGACCAAAGTTTCTAAGATTAACAAACATATACTAATATACAAAGATATTAATTAGTTAAACTAACTAGCCTAAAATAGTTTAAAAAGCCCAAAAAGTATCCTAAAAAGCAATAGTTCTGCGCGTGCGTTATAAATTTTGGTATATATAATATAGCTGCAACAAACGACGTGAAGTGACCAAATTCTGAGTTTTGGACACAACGATAAATTTTCGTTTATCTATCTGACCTTGACGTCGACCCTATAAATTCAGGTCCTGGAACAAGTATGGCCACGTTAGACAAATTGTACGTGTTGAAATAATCGCGAAGTACCTGAATTTGTTTCATGGCGCTGTTGTGGTGATTTCGTTTACTCGTTAATTTCATCCGGTACCCGTTACTTGAAATTCATAGCACTTCACATCCTTCAAAACCGAACAATCATTACACAAAAGTGTCCAGGCTGCTCCAGTGAAGTTGAGGAGAGCGGAAAGAAATATGTATTGTAGCAAACGAAAAATGTCTTCCAGAAGAGGTAAAACCATGTTTGAGCCTGGAACATACTGAAACACCGCGATAAAAAGCGGGAATTGAAAACGCTCGTTCCTTCGAGTTATTCAGATTCTACTTTAATTAGACTTGGCATCAACATATTAAAGATTGCTACAGCACAACAGCAAAAGTTAGAGCCACCCTGTTAAGCAAAACAAAGGGGTCTGCCTCGGTGTGAGAACCTGTGAAACTCACGAATGACGGAAAACAAAGGAAACAAAGCATTTCTAAACAATAGCGTACAACATTTGTCAGGTTCTTACGCCGAAACCCAAACAAAGAGGATCACAAGAAAGTTCTGCTCAGTTGATTTCATAAAAATAGTCATTATGCTCAAATGCCATGATGATAACAATATTTGATACACACTGTACGTTGTATAATCAAATTGCGGCAAGTGTGCCGAGCTAGAGATGCAGCAGTATTTTCCCGCTCGTGAATGCGCATGTGACATACTCGGCACTCAAATTCACTATACTATTTCATTGACGGGTTAATGAGGATTAGATGAGTGGATGCTTACATAACAAAAAACTTTTGGTATGGTTTTCACGTGAAAGTTAAACGTGACGTGGATATCTCTTGTTGACCTGTTTCGCGCTAAGGTCATTCTTGTCTGGGCCCGTCTTCCAGCTTACAGCGTGCTTGCCAGCGTTGCAAGCGTTTCCGTAGGTTTTAACCGCACGTTAGGGGAGAGGAGGAGAGGAGCAATAATGTTTCAGGCTAAAAAAAGTCGCCCTGCACTTCTAATCGCTCGGAAAAAACCCGTAAACCATGTCATGGGAAAGAGCTTCAGATAATGTTTATTTTAGATTTCTTGTTCATTTTATTGCTAAAAAGATGATACTTAGAAATCTCCATACAAACTCTTACATAACAAACTTGAAATACCGCTATGAGGCTGCAGAGTATTTAAAAGAGTCAACCAAATACTTAGAGACAGAGTAAATCAGCAGAATAATCCATCGCTCTCTTTCTATCATCGCTCTCTTTCTACCAAGATGCACCAACTAGACTCAAATGCCTGTACTCGGCTTTGCAATTGAGTTCAGTGTTTAACTGAACTTTGCCCGGTGATAGCCTGTTCCAGGCTCCGAGATAGTGAGGGAAAGCTTGAGTTGACAAAACGAGCGCCGCGATAAACGCTTAGGGGCTGGGGAGAGACAAGTTTCGCGTTCTCTTTCTAATTTTCGTGCCTGGAACAGGCTTCATATTCATTTTAGTAGAAGTAAGGTTTTTTTTCTCGAAAATTAGCTGCAGAGGCTACGTTCGCGCCCTGTGCATGCTATTTAGGCCCAGTTCAAACGTCGAACTTTACATGTGCCGAACCTAATTGCTATTTGGGTCGACCTTACCTAGTCGAACTTAATTCTGCAAAACAACGGTAAAAAATCATAAATTGAGCTATATCGGGTCTCAAAAAGCAAAGGAAAACAATTAACAGGAAAAAACAATCTTTTGCTGTAATAATAGTAGTATTTAGATATTGAGTATATTGGTTTGCACCGTTCGTCAAATTTGGATCAGAATACAGTTTCTATCGTTATTTGTTATCTTTTGTTAGCATATATACGTCTTGCACTGCTATAATAATAATAATAATAATAATAATAATAATAATAATAATAATAATAATAATAATAATAATAATAATAATAATAATAATAATAATAATACTAATCAGGAGCCCATCATCTGACTGGCTCCTGTAAGAATAAAATATCATTTTCAATATTTTTTTAGACCAAGGCGCACAGGTTACGCTACGCGCCCTGTGTTGCTAGTTTAGCTTTTAGCATACAGTCGCGAATTCTACGGCAAAATAAAAACGGTGATAGTACAGTTGGATTAAAGATGATTTAGAGGCTGCTGGTCGTTAAAAATGGTTTTCGAAAGAGACTTCGTAAAAAAGAAAAAAAAAAACAAAACAAAGTAATACCAATTTCTGCATGAGAGAGAGGAAGCCCATTCCAAGCTTGACAGGCAGTCGTCTGGTCGTGTCACTGTTAATGTTCTTTCCATTTTCTTCGGTTTCGTGTATGACAATTAAAACTGGCATATTTTTAGTCAGCTGAGAATGAAACTCGCCATTTAAATTAAGTTTACAGAAAAAGTTTGACAGAGGAGAGCGTGAAATATACCATGGAGCTGTACTCCTAATTACTCTCTTCTTCCAGTTTCTGTACTGTTTGGGTGTACGTAATATATTCCAGATCAGCAATTACACCTGCGTTCCAATGGTTGATCATGCAACCAAGTGAAATTAATCATGGCCTGATGTGGATATTTTTAGAGATGATCGATCGTCTCTAGGGTGAGTACAAGAGGTTGTGTAGCCTGTGAGCAGGCTCTCGACGCGTTGTTATGCGCGAGATGCGCTTTGTGGTTTCGCCGCTCGTGTGTCGCATCTTGCGCATATAAATGAAACCCTACGCAGGCTACGTGTTGGGGGACTGTTATAAACGACAAAAATGTGGGAAGGATGAAGCGAATTGTCTTGGCGCTAAAATGCTGAACAGTGCATTAAAACGGTGTTTGATCTCTTTTCCTAGAATTTTATTTTCTTTCTTTTCTCCATTTTCCCGTCTTTCTTCCCGCGTCTCGTCGCTTACGAAATCCTAGCGACACATCAATGAACCAATCAGAGTGAAGTTCTCACATGGTTTTGCCGAGGCTCTTTGATGAGGGAGCGTGTTCAATGTCGGAGCGTTCGCTTGTCGTTAGTTATTTTTCGTAAAAGTTCTAGCTAAAACAGCCACCATTCCGCGTTTAAAAGAGGGAACAATTGTCTGCTGCGATCCGGCGGTGAAAGTAAGCAATTTTTGTCCAAGATTTGTCGAATTTCAAGCATTACAATGCCAGACATTGTAAAGCCACGTTGACTGAAAACAATGGCGATCCACAAAGCTTTAGCACGTATAACGTCTCTTTTAGGGCGGCCACACCGCGAAGATCTACTCCAACTGCCCGGAAGCCGATTTCCTAAAGAAGGAGAAGTTCGAGTTTACGTTCAACGTGGATTCCGACCCAAGCTAGCGTTTGCTAAGGGTGTATTTTGGTGTTAAAAGTCGTGTAAGTATGAGCTTTTCGTTTTGAGCAAGCAAGCGAAATTTGAGTTTCATAAAAGCAAAGTGTAGTAAGCTAAGTAACGATAGCTCCTTTGTTATGAAGAGCTAAAATTCGACGTACTTTGTTTCCTCCGCAAGTTAGTTAACTACAGAAAGGTACACTTTAAATTGGTACTTTATAACATGCTGTCGTTCAAACTTGCTCCAACTACATAGCTAGAAAACTAAACAGCTGCCTACTTCTGTGTTCGTAGGTGTGCAGTTGTAAGTAGTTTTCTATCGAACCAAATTATCACGGCATGTTCGTTCTGTTGTTTTAGTGAGCGTATATGAAGTTTGCAGACATGCAGTTGTACAGTAACAAATTGACATTTGATGTAATCATATTTACCCAACTAGTTGTGCTTCGAAACACGTGTATGGTTTTCGTGCTAATACAGTTAGCTTCATGCAATGCAAATTTCTCGATGCTTGTTGGTTTTTTGTTATCTTGGTAACACTTTACATATTTCTTTACCTCGTTTACAACACTAAATACTGGGATGTTTTATGGAAGATTTATTTGGTGTATCATTATTATTATTTTTGTTGTTTTCAAAATAAAACTTTCGGGTACATTTGCTTTGTTTTTGTTCTCCCTCATTTGCTCCTTAAAATTGTGAAATGTGTTGGTTACCCACTATAAACTGGTACAATGTGTCCGTAGGTTTTATTGAATCATTGCTATGGATAGGTTTTTCCTATGAAGGTCTGTAACAAATAAGCCATTTTCCAAAAAAGCCCCACCTCCTTCATTCCCTAAAAAAAGTATCAACAAAACAAAAAAGTGAGAAAATTAAATCCTGGGATTTTTCGAATTGCAAACTTAATGCCAAAGGAACGACGTTAAATGTAAAAAAAAAAAAATTACTTCACTTAAGCTTTAGAAACCAGGTTGCCGTTAAAACCATTAGAGTGGTAAAATGACCATTTGAAATTTCAAATTGAGGTGACTGAATTCTTATCTCATTTTGTTGACCGTTTCAACTCGCATTCATTTCTATCTGTTGAAGCATGTAAAATCACCTTTATGTTGTCAGACTAAACACAGTATCTGAGCAGGTGAAAGATTTTTATTTTTAGATGGATGCACCACAAATTGTAAATGACATTGACCATCACAAGTTTAACTTTTTGGATCGCCCTCTGTTCAAGTTTCAGATGGCCATTTTAGAACTTAGTGGTGTTAATGTACCAGTCAAATTGAAGTTTCAACACCCCCCCCCCCCCCCCCCCCCCCAGGGCATTTGAACTTTTGAAGATTGGCTTGTTCAAATTCCCTCCCCTCGGGGCAAAAAAGCCGTTCAAATGCCGCACCCATTAGTACTGAAATACCTCTCCTCAAAGAGAAATTGTCTTCAATCAAACACTGTTCACGCTTTTTAGAGAGAGATATGCTGTGATGACACCTTAAAACTTCTTTTAAAGACCATTTTGGGAGCGTTATTCACTAACAAAGGTGAAATTCTATCTTGGAAATCCGTCAAACCCTGCAAAAACCGAAAAAACTCACAGGCATATTTCGCTAGAACAAGAGATAAATCTGGTTCAAATTCCCCACCCTTTCAAGGCAACGTTCAAATTCCCCGCTCCCGGGACACGATGCACAGTCAAATGCCCGGGGTTTGCCCGGGGGTTGGGGGGGGGGGGGATGTTGAAGCTTCAGTTTGACCGGTACATAATTGTATAACATGGTTAATCAAACCTGCCACTGTCTGCACACCGGCTGGATGTTTTACAACCACTGGTGTATCCAAGGCCTGGATACCACTGGAATTAGCTATGTAGTATTGCTAGAGTTCATTAGAAGGCATTGACTGGAAAGGAAGCCTTTATTTCCGTATTGTACTTAATTTCCGTATTGAGAACTCTTGCCTCTCATCCATTTGATGCTAACTTATCAAAAGGGCAGGCAGTCTGCAAACCAAGGCCTGTTTCAAACTTGGAACTTTTCTTGTGCTGAATCTAGTGCAAATTCTCATTTGCATTAGATTCAGCATACGAAAAGTTCTGTGTTTGTAATGGGTTAGTACCGTAAACACCGGCGTATAAGCCTCACTTGCAGATAAGCCGCACCCCGAGTTTAGAAGCTCAAGTTTTGAAAAAAAGTTTTTTGTCAAAAATTCATAGCTGAGTCATTTCATTTAATGAACATATTGGCAGATCGGTGATTCAATTTGTAGTCTGAGTAAGAGTCAAAACACTCATTTCAATCCTTATAACAAGTATAAAAAAGGTACAAAAACGTACTTGAACACAAGACCGCTTTCCCCGATGAACTTTTCCCCAGCATTTTTCCAGTTAAAGCTATTCAAGTCCGAAAATTTGAGTAAGTTCGTTCGGACGTTCGGTTGCGTATCGTGGCTTAGTAGCGAGGCATTCGATGAGAAGAGAGAAACTGGTGACAAGTGTTGGCACTTCTTTCAATTCGCAAAGCAACTTTTAGCAATTTCTTTAGCTGTTCGTGGCTTCCATGCAGGTTTACAAGGATATTTGGAAGCCATCCATCGGTGACAAACTCGCCTGTGAAAGGGAGCTCGATAATTGCTTTGACAAATTTGCCATCAAAGTTGTCAACAATAGAGAAACAGTGGGCCATTTACCACGCGAGTTCTAGAAGATAGCGTGGTTCCGTTTTTGACTTTATTTTGGTGTTTTGGGGATGATTCATGGAAAATTACAGATTTTTTTCCAGATGTTCTCGCAGATAAGCTGCACCCCCGATTTTGAGCAAAGTTTTAGGGTAAAAAGGTGCGGCTTATGCGCCGGTGTGTACGATAACTGTTATCAAGAATGAAAGTCGCACACCTGAGCAAGCATTAAGGGCCCAGGCAAAGATCCTACTCAGGTATCTGTATCATAAACATTTTATAATTTTTTGTCATTTGCATTTGAGTTTGAAGAGTTCTTTTTTCTTTGCAGCCTTCCTGTTTAATTATTCAAAATGAAGTGTGTTCTTAGTGAGGGCATTACTTTGGATATTGTGAAGGATGACTTGTCCTGTGAGGACATGATTGAACATGTTCTTAGTGCTGCAGGAAGAGAGGTTTGTTCTTCTTTCTTCCTTTAATAGCAGAAATAATGCTAGAATTTTATGTTCTGGTTCTGGGAGATGTAAATGACAATTTATGGTTGCCCAGGGCCTGCCATAAAACTACAAAGTTTCAAGGAACCAGTTGTTTCTTGCAGAAGTATTTATTGTAAAAATGTAGTTGACATCTTTTAAGTTTATTTTGTTTGAAAAGTCCTTGCACCCACTGCATTTTACTTGCCTTTTTTGTTCTTATTTAGCTTCTCCCTTGTTCTCCTCTATGTCTTCTGTATTCTAACTTTTGGTCTTTGTTACAATGTAAGCATTTTATTTTAGAAATTTGTTAAATTAGATGTACTTTTGTTGGATACAAATATTACTAGCATTTCATTCAATGTACCCTATTTCTGTCCAGGAAACAGATGACGCCTTCTACATTGTAGACTTGGCTGATGTTCTTCTGAAGCACAAGAAGTGGGTTTCTCTACTACCAAGAGTAGAGCCATTTTATGGTAAGCTTTAAAAAGACATTTTCTGTGCTATTGTTGAGAATCATATCATAACTTATAGACTTAATTGGTTTCAAAATAAAGTGCCCAATTCAATTTTTTTGTCATTCTCCGGAGAAAAGTTCCTTTGTTTATCTAGAAAGAATACATTCATTCTTGTGAACATGACCAAATTTGAAAAGGAATAGGTTGTGATTTAAGGTGGCAACAAGCAACACTGTTGACTGGGTCTGTGACTTTGCAGAAGTTTGATAAGATTATTGTATTGTTGCTTTCAGTAGAATCAGTAGTAACATTATAAAAGTGCATGTCTAGTATCAGTAAAAGACTTTAAATAAGGTATTGCTTTCTGTTTGCAGCCATGAAGTGTAATAATGATCCAGTACTGTTGAAGATGTTAACAGGATTAGGAATTGGATTTGATTGTGCAAGCAAGGTATGGGTTCATACCGATCAATTTTTTTACCTAGGAGAAGGCAGAAGCCATGAAAATGTTGCGAGTCAGAGGGAGCGGTCAAGAAAGGGTTTCGTGATAGAAAGAGTAGGAATAGGCAGGAGCCTATGATGAATGGGTGGGAACCATGATCTAAGATTATGGGAAATGGGAAGAAATAACCCTCTTCTCCTCTTCTCTCCTTCGGTAACAGTGCCAAAATTTGAAAGGATTTTCATTTGTGAAATCCTAAAAAAATACACTTCCATAGGAAAATGCTTCTTGATTTTATTCACTGAATTAAAAGTTGGAACTATATTTCAATCCTCAAATTATAACTCTGGTACTGTTCCAAACGTGGGGGCGCGGTGGTGTAGTGGTTAGCGCGTTGGACTTCAAATCTGAAGGTCGGTGGTTCGAGGCCTAGTCCTTGCCATCATGTTGTTTCCTTACACAAGAAACTTTACCCCACATTGTCTCTCTCCGCCCAGGCGTATAAAACAGGTACCGGCAACATACTGCTTGGGGTAACCCTGCGATGGACTAGCATCCCATCCAGGGGGGAGTGGCAATACTCTCTGTTGCTTCATGCTACAGAAACTGGGATAAGCTCTGGCCCTGTGGGCCTCCGTGGCTTGTGTGCAACTTAACCTTTACCTTACTGTTCGAAACAAGCAATTTAATCAAATCTTTGTTCCAGAAATGTTCTGGGACTAGTTCCTTGTTACAATATCTGTCAAGTAGGCAAATCAAAATTTTCAACTTGGAGGTGTATTCTTGATGAACCACTTTCTTAGAATCTGAGTTAACAAAAAAATTATTTTGCAGACTGAAATACAGACAATGTTGGGTATGGGTGTGCCGACCTCAAAAATTGTATATGCCAATCCATGTAAACAGGCATCACACCTCAGGTAAGTGTGTGGATATGGTAGCAAGATTCCATTATCTATCTTATGATATTGTGCTGTGCCATATTTTTATATTAGAAAATTTTTATAAGCATTCAAGTGAATCTCAAAAAAGGGTAGGCGGCTTTTGAAGTTCAGGTAGATGTTTGGACCAATTTGTGTATGCTAAATTAATTTTATCATACCAAACCACTGTCATAAAAGGCTACAACTTGAACCTCTCTTTGTTTCAGGTTCTCAGCAGAACATGGAATTTCTTTAATGACTTTTGACAATGAGATGGAGCTTCACAAGGTCAAAAAGTTGTACCCAGATGCCAGGTAAAGAAAATGTTGTTTTAATGTAATTTTTGTTTGCCCTTCTGTGGTGCCATTTTGCAGTGGCCTAAGCTTCATCTTGTTTGTCTAGATACCACAAGATAACTTACACTCTCTTTACAGGTTGCTTCTTCGCATTCGTACTGATGATTCCAAGTCGCTATGTCAGCTGGGAATCAAGTATGGTGCCCCCCTGAAGCAGTGCCGACATCTCCTAAAGGTTGCCTATGACTTGAAGTTGAATGTAATTGGTGTGAGGTAAAGTTTGATTTGCTTTTTTATGTTTTAGTATTATTGTTATTATTAGGGGCAGATCAAAACAAAAGAGATCACAGTCATGATGACATGTTTTGTTGATGACAGGATTGTATTACTGAACTTGCAGTAAATGAATTTCACCTTGCAGTTGAACAAAATGAGCACAGATAACATCTTTCCTGGAAAGGCAATTCCCCCTGTACTACTGAGTATACATAATAATAAATTATTATTGACTTCTGGGAAAGTATTGTCTTGGAACAGGAGAGGCGACTTCAAGTTGAAATTTCTTTCATTGCATGAAATGGACTATGAAAGAAAGCCATTTCAACAGGCATCTAAGATCAGTAGTATATTGTCCATGTACACAATGGTTGTGGTGAAAACAACATTCTCATTCTAAGCTGGTTTAAGACCTGCTTTGATGAGTGTAGAGTATGTACTCCCTAAACGTAGTTTCTATTATCTTTACAGTTTTCATGTTGGTAGTGGATGTTATGATGCAAGTGCTTATGCTACAGCTGTCTCAGCAGCCCGCAGCGTCTTTGATCTTGCAGTAAGTGAAGTTGCACTGTATATTTTTGTCATGGACATTTTTCAAAGCAATATATTATTGTAAATTTTAAGTTGATTCATCACAAGATGTGATTGTGAGTTTTGGTCTCTCCCTAAAGCTGCCAGATTTTTTTTTAATACAAAAAGGTTATGATTTCATGTCTGTGTTATTTTTAAGTGTACTGCCTTGAGTGGAATATTAGGATTCCCTTATTGTGCCACTAATGAAAATATTAGCAATTGTATTTTTGGATTGTTCAAACAACAAAATGAATAGGCCATTTCTGAGTTGTCTTTTACTTCTTTTTCAAGCAAGGGCTGGTGCACGTCCTTTCATATGAAAATGAGTTTTGAAAAAGAGGCACAAGACAACTCTGAAATGGCCTATTACCATTTTGGCTCGCAGTTTATTATGTCAGACAAATTCCTAAATGCACATTGTGTCCTAGAGTAGAAACTTTCTTGAAACACTAATCAATACTCCCAGTGTTACATCCTCTGTCAGTTACTGTTTTGTAACCTTTATTCTCAGGTTCAAATAGGCTACAAATTCACCATGTTGGACATTGGTGGGGGATTTCCTGGGGCTCCAGATGCAGCCATTACATTTGAAGAGGTTAGGGGTTTAAAGTTACTTTGTTGGAAAAAGAGTAATTATAATGTCATCATTATCCCCTGGTTTTACCACCTTTCTGCTGGACAGGCAAACACCTTGACAGTTTAATTCATGTTTGTGATTGCAGGACATGGGATGCTAGTAATGGAGTATTATTTTCCTATGGAAAAAAAAATTGCAAATTGTAACCCTCACATGGAAACAGGTCTTATCAGAAAAAAGTATGTTGGGAATCAGGGAGGGTGTAGTGGTCAGAGCACTTGCTTCCCACCAGTGTGGCCCAGGTTTAAATCATGGGATTCATGGGTGCATTTTTTGTTGGTCCTCTTTCTTGTTCTGAGTGGGGGTCTTTTGCTGGCTCTTTCTCTGGCTTCCTCCATCCTAAAAAACCAACATTTCTAAATTGCACTTGGTCTGGAATCTGAAGGCCACATGTTGGTCAGTCATCAGACTGTCAAGGGTCACCCTCATTACACAAAGGTGAATTAATCAACCAAGAAACATTATTTATAAAACATGTTTTTCACAATTTCAGGGGCTTCTAATTCCTTTGGAAACCCTTTTTCTCTCAAAACTGAAAGCATGATAGGAAGTGTTTTCATATGGAGCCCTTCCACCCTCCCCCCCCCAAAAAAAAATGAAGGAAAATAATCTCTTAATTGTTGTTTGTTTTCAGGTCTGTGCAATCCTGAACCCATTGTTGGAAGAACACTTTCCAGCCAGCTCAGGTGTACGTATCATTGCCGAACCTGGTCGCTACTATTCTGCATCAGCCTTCACTCTTGTTATTAATGTTGTTGCCCGTCGCACTGTGAAGGGAAGTCAGCTGAAAGAAAGTGACAAAACTTTGGAAGCTGTTGGATTTAAGGATACTGATGAGCTGGTGAGTTGGGCAAGTTTCATTTTATAAGTTAATATTAAATGACATTGACAAATCATTGAACCTCCTGTGGTCATGAAACTTCTGGTCATGGAAAAGTCAAAGAGTTTTGGATTAGAGTGCTCTTGAGTGCCGCTCACTCTTTGGCATCACCTGCGTTGTCTCTGGCTTTTTAAAATAGATTTCTGGCCTTGCTACATGATGTAACCCCATAGGCGTGCAATGCCAAACATAAGCGAATAAAAGAGCACTAGCACTGCCAAAATTCAACCTGATTGCAGGTTATTTAGTTTTACCACCATGTTTGAGGCCTCAAATAACTGACCACCTTTCCTCATATTTTGGGTCATTGCTTATGAGAGGTTCAACTGGAGTGCACATTTTTTCTAATTTGATACAGTTACAGTGAAACCCGTTAAACCATGAACGCCTAAAATTATTTCTGGAATGTTTATTGTTCTGCGACCAATCAGATTCGAGACGTAACCGCAACAAACCGCAAGAGTAATTAGCTGAGAGGTTTCGATCACGAAACGAGTCGGTGGCTTTTGCGTCCACAATAAATTCTCAGTTTCACCACCGATTATTGCAGTAGAGCAATAATTACTGTAGTTTCTGTTAGACCCGAGTTTTCACAGCAAACACAAACACGCCTGCCGTTGCAGATACAAACATACGTGCAACTTGCGTACCGTTGCAAAAATGTTGAAAAATTACACTCGCTTTTGATTGGCTATTTAGGTCTCAGTTTGGTAGTTGTGTTACTTTGGACCGACGGAATCGAAAACATCAAATGACGGCCAAAAACAACCACGTTTTGAGGCAAAACCAAAGAAGTGATAAATGGGATGGAAGGAAACGTATCCTTTTAAAAATATACTAAACGCGCGAATCGCTTCAGCTGGAGCTGGACATTTGTTCACTTGTGCCGTCTATCCTTCGCTCATACAGAAGCTATCTGAAATAGAAGAGAATAACGACTTCAGTATTTCCAAAGGGTATAAAAAAATTGAGAATCGTGGAAGAAAAATCCAGCTCGTTGTTTCATGTCCATAACTTAAAATGTTCGGCTAACGGCTTGCGTGACATCTTGGACGGAAGAGTTTTGCCGTGAATGAGCTTGATGCACTGTTCTCCGCACCAAAGTAGGGTAAAAGGAAACTTTTTGCAAAGTTTATTCAGTAAACTGTTTTGGTCAAACAGGGAAAAGGCTGAAACCTACAAATGATTATAACTGACAACACCGGAGAGACCGTTTTTTAAAAAATCAAAAACTGAATACAATTATTCTGCTCCCAGACGCGCTGTCTAGCCGTGTCTGTTCGATTATTTATCTCTTTTCAGTAAAATATCGTTTATAGTTATTCTTTGCTTATGCATAAACTATGAAATAGAAAAAAAATTACAATTTCAGAGTGTTCGTTAATCGGCGGTGAAACTGAGAATTTATCGTGGACGCAAAAGTCACCGACTCGTTTCGTGATCGAAACCTTTCAGCTAATTACTCTTGCGGTTTGTTGCGGTTACGTCTCGAATCTGATTGGTCACAGAACAATAAACATTCCAGAAATAATTTTAGGCGTTCATGGTTTAATGGGTTTCACTGTAAGAAAACCTAGATAGTAAATCAAACTTTTGGACTAAACATCATCAGGTTAAAATGGTTGTGGCCATATGAGTATATTATAAAACTCTTGATAATGAAAATGAGTGAAAATGAGCTGTACCTTTTCCTGCTTGTTTTATTTATGTTGTTAAGTTGAAGTACTGTTTTTGCTTAAGTTAAATCTGCATTGTAAATAATATTCAACAGATAGATATCTCACTTTAGCCGTCTTTACCGTGATGAAGGACGCTTAGTCTGAAAGCTTGATTTTACTTATAAGATATTTTTAGATTTTACCCCTGGAGAAACCTACTATCAAATAAGACAAAGTTACCCAACAACATACCAGTCTTAGATTGCAATAATTTATACACATTGCTGTTTGCAGGGTTTCATGTACTATGTGAATGATGGAGTTTATGGTTCGTTCAACTGTCTGATCTTTGACCATGCCACAGTGCATCCAGAAGTGCTTGGAATCAAAGATCAGGAGGCTGTTAAATTCCCATCCAGCATCTGGGGTCCCTCGTGTGATTCCGTGGACTGCATAACCAAGAGTGTGTTGTTACCAAAGGTATAACCTTGTCACTCAGTTTGTTCAACTCTCCTGCCCGGTTGTTCAAAAGCTGATAATTGCTCTCTTGGGTTCGAACGTAATAATAATAATAATAATAATAATAATAATAATAATAATAATAATAATAATAATAATAATAACAGGTTACACTATGCGCCCTGTGTAGCTAGTTTAGCTTTTAGCATACAGACGTGAATTCTGCTATAATAATAATAATAAATAATAAATAATAATAATAATAATTATTATTATTATTATTATCATTCACGTATCCAGGGTTCAAGGTGCTTAAACTTTGACCAAGAGTTTATTTTTCCTGAATTAAATAGCTTTTCCAGTGCTAATTTTAAGTTACAGTTTAAAAAAGACTTTGCAGGAATGGACGCTGGCAAACCATCAAACTGAATTCAAAATTGACATCAATCCTGGATAACTTTAACCACATATGTGAAGGGCCCGGTGGAAAAAGGGCGTAAATGACGATTTGTGGTTAAAATCGAAATTGCTCCTATTTAGCTGAACATTGGCACACAGGCTGGTTTTCATGTGAGGAACGCTGTTGCGCCCTTATTTCTTCACCTGAGATCTAAAATTTGAAGAATTAGCGTATTACTTTTGCGTGAAAAGTGTTGTTGAACTGAACTCGCTCAAGTGATGCGTGAAAGATTTCTTTTGTTCTCTGCCTGAACTAAAACAAAGGAATTCAACCTAGAATCCGCGGTCCTGTTGTTTTCTTTGCATCAGTTTTAAGCAAAAGTAATACGCTAATTCTTCAAATTTTAGATCTCAGGTCAAGAAATAAGTGCGCAACGGTGTTCCTCACATGAAAACCAGCCTGTGTGCCAATGTTCAGCTAAATAGGAGCAATTTCGATTTTAACCTCAAATCGTCACTTACGCCCTTTTTCCACCGGGCCCTTCATATGATCCTGTGTTTTGACATTGTAAATTTGACCTTTCCTTAACTATCATGATTTATTTGTTGTTGTTTATTTGGTATTGTTTTGTTCTTTTTCAGGTTGATGTTGGTCAGTGGTTGTTCTTTCGGAACATGGGAGCTTACACTTGCTCAGCAGCCTCCACATTCAATGGATTCAATAAGCCTTCCAAGTACTACTCAGTTTCTCATAGTTGTTGGTATGTTGAAATCTGTTAATTTGTAAATAAATTCTGCTTGGTGTACTTCAAACTAAGCTTTTAGCAGCAAAAAGTGTCATTTATTTATTTATTTATTTATTTTTGCCTAGCGTATGTATTCTGTAAGCTTTCAACCAGTAATTTATCATGTAGTGGGAATCCTGATGGCATGCATGGAAGAATTAATAAAAAGCCTAGGTGTGTTTTTGATTGTTCACACCCAAATGGCTTTCTGCTGATGAAATCAGTTTGTTGTGAACACAATGAGCTCTTCCAAAATTTGAGTTTCTAACTTGGAGTGCAGCCTTTGCTATTGTGTCTTGTCATATCTAGCACTTTTAGTAACACATATTTCTACATTTTTGTTCTTTTCTAAAATGTAGACACCACAGATGTTGCAGCTAAAAAGTTATTGTGTATAAAAGATTTTGTGATGCATTTGTATTGTGCATTGTCAAGTGTACAGTTGTGAGAATAAAGAAATAATCTCTTGTTGGTTATTTTCTTGATTGAAAAGATCTGGATGGTAGCAGACTAGGTTATAGTTTGAAGAGAAAAGATGACAATTTGGGTTTTGGACAAGACATGTTTCAACTGTTACAATTGTCTTCTCCAGTTGTGGTGAAATGTACAATTTGCAAGTTAACTTATAGAGCTCTATAAAGTAATAGCAATTACAGTGAATGCTTATAATTCCTTAAATATTTGTAGTTGCCATTGCTTAGAGAGTTCTTTGAATTAACTTGCCAATAGTACATTTTCTTGATTCATTATGTAACTCTCAAATCCAAGAATTAATGTTGTTGCTGTTGTTTTTTCTCATTCCAGGCCTATGTTGAATAAAGTTTTGGAGAAGTTTGGCTTGGATTTTAACTTGCCTTGTCATACCTTGTTGGATTATAAAGCTCCTGCTTTAAACAGTGGTCCTGAATGCATGGAAATTCTTTCTACTGCTCCATAGTTTGGAAACACCTTGATTACACACCCATTGCCACACTGTTTGTAGTTAGTCTTAGAACAGTATTATTTTGCACGTGTGAGTGAGCATCCTGATTATATACAAAAACATTATATAGCAGATTATGTTGTTATCCAAAATTAATTTGATATTAATTATTCAAGTTAAATTATTAAACCTACATGTTGGGAATAGGACATTGTAGTTAAGTGTGGTTGCAAAAGTCAACCACAAGATCCTTGCTGTATTGGCTACATAAAAATAATATTGATGCAAGCCTGGCCTTGCACAGTTTTGAGATGATACATTTTGTTTAAAAAGAAAATAATTTATGTCAGTATTAAGGTTATATCTCATTCCTGTGGTAACCCAGGACTTTGCTTTGTGTTTTCAGAAAACTGGAATAAGCGTTGATGTGCTGTTTATTTTTCTGACAAAAGTGAAAACCAGGCTTTAGCCTTTCAACATTGTGGCTCTAGGTGATTCTAATTTATATGTGTTATCGTTAATGAAAGGTAGTAGAGTGATTGGGTTAAGTAAAATCACTCTACTATATTGTTTCACGGGTCAAGTAAAACCACTCTAAAAGTGCTTTTCACAAAAAATAAAGTGGCCATATCTTGGCAAATGACCTTGCGTGTAATTCAAAGTAAAGAAAAATTGAAAACCTCAATTCTCATTTTATCATGGCCCAAAGAAGTGTTATTTATGGTTCGGGGAAAATGCTCTATCACTCTCTACGACGCCACAACTGTTTTTTCGTAAAAAAAAACGTTAAATTGTTCCAAGATATGCGACATTATGTAACGAGACATAACGTGCATATGGGTGTGAGAAAATTAACTGATTAAAGTTGCATTTCAAAGCGTGTATTAGCTGTTCTGTGGTAATTTTTCAGGATCGTACATCCCCAACATTTCAGTGATGACCTCACGATTCCCACATCGGTTCTGGTTTTATCCTACTTTACTCGCTGATTTACCACAGGGCTCTGTCCTTGGGCCAAGTTTGTTTCTTTTTTACGTCTTTGACTTGCCAAATCCCTTGTCTCCAATGTCAAACTACCAAACAAGGGGGTTAGTTTCTAAAGAAACTGTGGTGCTGCGTCGGTTGAGAACTTTGGATTTATAAAATGAGTTGCTAAGCTAAATTGGACACCGTGAAGAAATTGAAAGCTGACGTTTCGAGCGTTTAGCCCCTTGTCGAAGCAACTAAGTTGATAAATGCAAAATCCGATGTTAGACTGTGTTTCGATGACGTTGTGTGCCTAACCATTTGAGGTTCTCAGAGTTGGGCGTAAGTGCGATCTGGAACAAAACGACTATGTCCTCCATGGAAAAACACTGACTTCTGTGAATTCGGCCAAACATCTCGGTATTACGATAAAGCAAATAGAACTCTAGCTTCTCTGAGAATGAACGTGAGAATCAGCTCCACTTCACTCAAGACTTCTGCCTACAACAAACTCGTCCGCCCTACCCTGGAATATGCTTGCATTGCCCGAGACCCTTACACCCAGTGTAACATCGATAAACTCGCGATGCTCCAACGCAGTGCTGTGAGGGTTGCCATTAACCGATATAACAACACATCCAGCCTTTGTGGCAAGCTAACACAACTAGGTTGGTAACCGCTTCAAACCAGAAAAGAAGCCCCGAGGCTGTGCGTGATGTACAAAATTCACAACCGCCCCGTTAACTTGGGTACCCAAGACCTCATGTGTCCACAAAAAGACCATTAAGATGCGTAGACTGCATGGGCTACGAAGTCCCGTTCTCACGTACAAGTTACCATCAAATGTCATTCGTGCCAAGAGGGAATGGCCTCCCAGGCTCTGTGGTACTGGGCCCGCTTGTTCAAAAGCCGGTTAACCCTAACCTGGGACTAAAATTCAACCAAGGTTCTTGTTATTCAAAGAAGTTTTCGCAGAAGATTCCAAGTGGCCGCTTGAAAACAACCGAAGTCGAAATGTAAGGCAAAAAAGACTCGCAGGAATCTGTATCTTTTGGCTACAAAACTGAATTCAAAATTGACGCTGATCCTGGGTTACCTTAATCCTGCTTTCCCGGGTGCTTTGAACAACCGGGCCCTGGCGCCTAGCCAGGAAACCTTTAAGGACCGGCTGTGCGCGTGCCGCCACCTTGCCAATAGCCTCTGACCATACCCTTAAGTTCTACCCGAGTTCTACCCGAATTTTATTTTGTGAATTTATGAGTTTTGAGGTTTTGCGGGATCATCGAAAATCAAGGATATTTGGACGGAGGGAACGGGTTGACAAGGGCTTATCGAAATATCAATACTGGGATTCACGTTCTAAGTCCATACTTTTAAATCCCGTAAATCCCCCAAATCTGGCCTTGTTAAGCCCCATGCACACGGTAGAACCACAGCAGTGATGCTTGTGTGCGTGACGCTTAAGTGCCTACAAAAGTAGACTACGAGCAGTCTCTCTTTCCGCTCAGGGATAGTCGAGGGAAACGAACAAGCGGCACAAGCGACCGGGCGCGAAAATCGTCCGCGTCGTTGAAACGTGACGCGCGTGTCGAGTCGCAAGTGTAGCGGTTCGACACGCGCGTCATGTTTCAACGGGGCAGGCGATTTCGCGCTCGCTCGTTTGTTCGTTTTCTTCGACTATCCCTGAGCGGAAAGAGAGACTGCTTTTAGTCTACTATAAAAGCCCCATGCACACGAGCAAATTTTCTTTGACGAATTTTTTATGACAAATGTTATTTACTCATGTAGATGAGAAAATTTGTCAAATTTATATAGGACAACTGAAAACACTTTTCAAAGAAAATTTGTCCAAGGTAAATTTGATCGTGAAGAGGGATCGTCAAAGAAAACGCACGTGTCGAAGATTTGTGCAAAATTTAATAGTTCCCAGATCCTTCGCGCGCGAGTTTTTAGGACCTTTTATCGGGCCTAACCAAGTGATTTATCCGTTTCAGGCAATTTTTCTTCTTTTAGAAGCATTTTAACCTATGAGCCTCCATTTTCCATGTATGGTCCTTGCAAACTCACTATCTTTTGCTCCGCATGTTTAGCTGCATGTTGCACTAAAACTTCTGCTACCACACGAAAACTCGTCTTTACTTGTGAAAACGAACCATTTAGTTTTGGATAACATTTTTCTCTTACTCTGTGCAACTTCCCAGCTTTTCCCACCTTGGGCACTTGCTGTTCCTCTGTCCAAAAGATATTGCCGGCACACAGACAAGGACCGTTGTGACGTTGTCGGTGCTGCAGCGAATCGGGTGCGTTGTCAAAGAAAATTTCCACAGCCTGGGACGGGAGTCAGTAAAACGTCGACTCGGGGTTGGGGCCGGGGCCGGGGCCGGGGTCGCGGTGGGGGTGTCTTTTTTTTTTTTTCCTTTTTTTGCGATTTATTTAGTTTAGAAATAGATTCCTTTTGGTCGAAAAAGTATCTGTTGGGATACAACGAAAAACCCGTTTAAATAAATTGTAAGAAAAAAAAATGGAACTGTGCATCCTTTGGTTTACTCATTTTCCCGCAAAAATAGTCACGTGGTCAATCATGAGGTCTTTGCCGCGTTATCCTTTCACGAACATGGCGGAAGCCCGGGGGGTGTACTTCCTAGTAATAGGCTAATGGGGATGTGCCGCTGGATGGGGTCGCATTTTCACGACTGGATTGACTATAATGGGGTTGCATTTTCATTAGGAGCTAATAGAGTTACTAGAATGGGGTGGCACATTTGCGGGATTTCAGGGGTAAGTAAATTCCGGCAAGTAGGGATTTGGGGTATATTTGCCCAAAAGTGACTAACATGGGGTCTATAATTGGCTACAGAATAGGCTATAATGGGGTAGGGGTCTGGAGAGGCCAGCGGCACATACCCAGCAAAAATTGACCCAAGTACCCCCCCGGGGGCGGAAGGATGTAATTCTGGTAAGCAAGGACTGAAATCCCATAGTTTGCTTGTTATTTGGGTCCATATGCTTGAAAACTTGATTTATGAATTCAAAAAAAATATATTAAAATAAGCGGAAATCGCTTTTGTTATAGGTGTAGTTTTAAAGTTCGCGAGTCTTGCGGACAGGCACTGGAGGGGATCGGATGCTTTTTACTGACACCCAGCCGGGACCTAGTCTTGGAAAACCGATGGACTAAAATCCAGGATTTTAAAAAAACACAGTTACCTATATTCCATTTGTGTTGTTGGAGAACGACTCTATTTCTCGGACTGGAATCGTTGGTTTGACCCATCGAAATTACCCGCAAAAAATTTCCTCGTGCGCGCAACAGAGAGGTTTTATTTCGCGAAAAGGCTGGGAACTAGTCAACAACCAAAATGGCGGATTTCATGGAAGATGTTGGAGTCGGTTATTACCGATCGTTAGATCCTCCAAAAAACTTCGCAGTTAAGTAAGAAAGCCATTTATTTTCACTTTAATGGTTTTGAATGATTTTGCCTTTGACAAAACCTTGCTTTCAGTGTGCAAAAGGAAATCTCAGAAGGGTGTTTGGTGGTAAGATGTTGTTCTTGTTGTCATGTCAATATAATTATGCTCAACTTTTCTTTTTGGACTTTAGGATAAAACTTCGGCGAGTGACCACAGCGAGTTATCTCCCAGAGTTTAAAATTGGCTCACAGCAAAATGTGAATGAGCGAGATGGCGCCGAAGTAGCTGGGGAAGCACTGGAGATGCTAGCGTTAAGAAGAGGTAACTTTGCATGCAGCTAAAAAGTCTCTTGCAAAAATATGAAAACAGCTGTTTCAGTTTGGAAGCTAAGAATCTGTCACAAGCTGTGACAGATTCTTCGTCTTCATTATCTATAAAACTCGTATGCAATTGGCGAAGAAGGAGCCAGAAACAGGAATAATATTCTCCTGGCAAGCTGACCTTCCTTAATACATTTTTGGGAGTACTTGCAGAACACACCGCCACTTCTGACCAACGTTTTCAGTATCTCTGCACCGTATTGTGTTTGTTTCTTTAGTCAAGAAACTTCCCTAATGGGTAGCGGTACAAAGTGCTCTAGGCTAACCCTGCAATGGACTGGAATACCACCCAGAAGGGAGCAGTAATGTCCTTAGTTGCTTTATCAATTATGATACAGAAACTGGAGATATTGCTAAACCTCAGCCAATATTCCTCAGAGTTGAGGGGCAGGCTTGATTGGTAAATTGTAAAATGTAAGCACCAACATATCCGGTCTGTGTACAACTTCATCTTTATGTCCTCCACATGTTAAGGGTAATATTATGGGTTCAACATGTAGAGAGATGCTGTTAGTGGCTTGTAACATCATATACAATCTAGTACAGTGGAACCTTGATATAATGAGTTGCCAAGGGACTGGGAAAATCAAGGGTTCATTATATCAAGGTTCTTTTCCGTACATTACACTGTTACTAGGCTGAAAAATATTGTTCGTTATACTGAGGTTTGTTAAATTGAAGTTCCACTGTATGTATTATAAGGCTTGCCTTGTTGTCCTGGGCAGATAGCCACCTCTAAGGTGCGGGATTGTAGAAGAACGCCTCACGCTCATTTGCATCTCATTGAACAGCAAAAGAATTACAAAACAGCACATTTGTTATATGCCTCGTTCTTTTAAACTCTGAATTAATTTTCCACAACCCCGCACCACACTCATAGCCACAAACACTTGTCAAGTTTATTTTGAAGTTATTACAACTATTTGATGTTATTCTGATGGAAAACTAAATGGTTTTTTGTTTAATATATATATATATATATATATATATATATATATATATATATATATATATATATATATATATGTATGTTTTTTATTTTTAAATAGACCAAAGTAATCAAGACCAAGATTTTGAGGAATGTGTATTTTATTGGCAGCAGAAAATGTTCTCGAAGGTAAACCTAAATTAAAGTCATGACGTTATTGTATACACTACGCGCATCAAACAGAACCATAATTATGATGTAAATCTTCATGTTTTTGCTGTTTTTTTTTACATCAGAGGGAGATGGAATTATATGAGGATATCAATAATTGCTTTGGACCACTGGAACAGAAGTACCATGCGGAAATATTGAAATTAAGGTACATGTAACTGTAAAATCATTTGCACTATTGTTCATTTTTCTTGTACACTGTTTTAGTATCTTGAGTTTAAGTCCCAGGGAAGATGATACCCTCCCATATTATGGGAGGCTTTGCCCAAAAGGAGAATCTTTCTTTGTGCTTGCAGGAATGAAAGTGCAGGGGAATTCGTACTTTTAGTGTTTTGAAGGGTCACCAAATTGCACCTTAAACTGGACGGGGTAGAAGCTAAATCTTAATACCTAAAAGTGTAGCTAGAAAAATAATGACAGAAATCCCAACTCAGAAATATACAAAAGCTTGGAGGCCTTGGGCAACCGGAAACCTCTTAGAGGTTACAAAAAGGTGCAATATTTGTTCTAGGTATGTGGAAGTGGTACCATTTTGATATAAGAATAAGCATGTGAGAGAGCAAGGGTTTTACCTGTGGGGAGTTTGGGCAGAGCCTTCCCTTATAAAACTTAATTGAGTATCCCCCTTCCTACGCAGGGGAAGGTGTGGTGGTCTGGTGATAATAGCACGATAGGCTTTCAATTCAATGGCCATTGTTCCTTTGACAAGAAAATTTGCTCCACATTGTTTCTGTCTTCTGTGTATACTATGGGGATAAAGTAAACCCTTCATGGGTTATCCTCCCATCCATGGGGGTATAGTAATACTCCTTGTTCCATTGTACTGATGAAACCAGAGTTGAACAGCAGCCATGTGGGTGTGTCCTGAGGGCAATTTTATCTACCTGCTTCATGCTACAGAATCTGTGTTAAGCTTTGGGTATGTGGATTGCCTGCAGACCAATATGACCCATATTACCCATCTTGAACTTCACTCCTCAAACAATTTGCTACTGTGAATGGAAACTTATTCCCTTCAGAACCTTTGAAACATTAATTAGAAAAAATAAATTTACTACAACTGGAAACGTTGAATTCTTGCTTTCCAGAGCTATGTTTTGTTTCCCTTGTGTGAAGTAATCGAGACGTTGTTGTTCTATGGGTTATATCACAGTGTCAGGCTGTGGTGTGTGTCCTTGAATATATCTTCATTGGGCACATTTAAAACTTGCTTGTTATAATAATTCTTTAATCATCTTTGTTGACATACAAGATATAACATTAAGGACTTGTCTTGTTCTTCTGTACTAAGAAACAAGGGTGGACGACCAAACAACAAGCTTTTCTCTTATGTTGACTGTGATAGTTATGTCAATGTGGATGAGGTAATAATTCAGGAATTTTAAACCTTTCTTCTTAAATTGAGAATTTAATATTAACAAAAATAGACTATGAGGACTAGTAGACAAGTACTCTGATTAATCATTTTAGTCAACAATGAAATTTAATTGTATTTTGCAAACAAAAAAAAAAAGAAAAAATGAAGACATATAATCATGCTGGCTGCAAAATTGTTGTATATTATCAGTAAATAGTAGATATGATGGTTGGCTTTTCTCATTCATTTACAGTTGTTCATGCTGAGTGCTTATTAAAATTAGTTTGTTGTGAACAATGTGATTGGTTAATTTGTACTATGTAAAATTTAAAAAAAAGCTAATTTTTAAAAAAATTCTTCTTTACTAATGACAGGAATCCCGGGCTCTTACAACATCCCCATCTGAAGTTCCAAGTTACCTTGCTAGGAACATGTCAAGTGTGAGAAGAAGAAACATTGGAACTAAAGTCGATCGAAGGTTGCTTACATTTGTCTGATTAAAATCAAAATTAATTTGAAATGATTTTCTTTTTTTGGGGGGGGGGGGCAGTTAAAATTAGAGGGTGGAAATTGGTGGAGAAATGAAAATTAGTTGAGGAAAATACCATTCTGTTTTTTTTTTATGTTTTAATGTTTTTTTGCACCCAAGTAAGTGCTCAGTGAAGGCTTGGGTGCATCTCTGTTAAACAGTTTTTAATCTTTCATTCTAACTTTCTATTTGAGCGCAGTGATGTATTAATTTTTATTAGTGGTTGGCACCATCATGACACTGCCTCAGTTGTCCCTGGGTTTATCCACCACTTCATTTAACTATCATCCTTGTAAAGCAGGTTGATTGATTCTTTTATTGACAGATTGATTTAAAATTTGTCAATGTTTATTTAGTGATCCCTGCCTAGAGCACAGTCACATAATATAAATTTCATGGCCAATAAGACATAAAAACCCCATTTACACACAGAACATACATACATACATACATAAACTTTAGGGCTAGGCAAGGATGAATTTCGGCAAGGGAAACTCAACGTTTTGGAGAGGCAAGGATAGTTTACACACGTAACTTTTTATGCTTACTGGTGTTGTACTAGGCAAGGATGATTTGTTCCAGGCAAGGATGGAAATAATGAAAGTGAGCATGCGCAGTTGTTAAACACAACATGGCATCCACACTGTCACCGGTTCTGTTACTTTTTTCCAACCATTTCGGCAAAAAGTAACGGTATCTTAAGAAGAAAGTGACCATGGGCAAAAAAGTAATGCACTGAAGAGTCAGTTAAGTACAGGAAGAAGTTATGGCTCTTTCAATCAAAGAAAAAGAAGTTATTGGTGATACTAATGTCTGTAAAGACACAAATATTAAGCCCTCCACCATCCAATATACCAGTTTCTTTCACCCACAAATTGAGTAATTTGGTAATTTGTTCGCCTTTTCTGTATTTCACGTTGCCTTCACTCTCTTGGTCATCATTTTTGAAACTGCTGATCAGTTTAAAGCATGTGCTGTATCTCTGAGGCATGCCCACAATCACCAGAAAACGTCTCAGAAGCAAATATGAGCATTTACACACTCCACCAAAATAGCAAGTTGCTGCTTTTCACCCTTGCCTTGCTGATTTTTTTGAAAAGAGGACGACATCCTGACATGGCCCCGAAACCAAAAAATACGTCGGCAAGGCAAGGCAGGCTCACACTGATTACACAAAACAATTCATCCTTGCCTTTCTGGAAGTGAAAATTGCCCTTGCTGATATTCATCCTTGCCTACCCATTTTTTCCTGCTGTGAAAATGGGGTTTAAATGTGTACAATTAAACCTTGTTCGTATGTTTTCAGAAATCGCCCAGGAGGCTTTGCTCCTCGGGCCAATCCTGTTGTCGTCCATGAGACAGAAATGAGCAAGACAACAGCGCATGTTCTCAACATTCCTTACAAAACAATGCATATTATGGGAGATCTAGCACCTGAGGGAAAGTGAGTATTGATTAACAATACAGTTCATGAACCTGTGTTAGATTGTGTTGGATATGAGTTTTTAGTGTGTGCAACATCATGTACAGTGTATTAAGCTCCTCTCCTTTTATCACTGTTTTACAATTATTTTATAACTAAGAGTTCACAATTCACTATTTGTTTTCAATAAATGTTACAGTTGTATTATAACCAAGAGATCACATTTTACAATAATTTGTTAGTTACCATTATCGGGTTATCAACTGGTACACATGCATGAAGACACATAATTGCAAACAAAAGTGGATAAAACACACACACAAACAAAACGCCAAAAGAAAAAGAAGAGAAAATACAACCTGAAGGGGAAAAAAAGGACGAGATAACAAGGAGTGGATATGAGTGTTAGATATGAGTTGATAAAAACCTACTAATAAGGCACCATTGTGTGGATTTGGCTGTAGTTACCTCACATTTAAGAAGTGTGAGTGGAAGTACTCTTTTATTAAATATTTTCAACCTCAGTAATTGTTGGTGAATTTTTTTTGCCACATGTTTGTACTTGTAAAACTTGTGCTTCAGGACAAAAAACTTGATATGACATAGGCAAAAAGCAGGTTATTCACTGAATTAGGCTGTGTGTAACTGTTAGTAGTGGGTAAGCCATGCTCAAATGCAATACAATGGAGTCTCTGCTTACAGATGCAGCCTATCCTGTCTTTAATAAGCAAGAAAACTGAGTTGGGAAATTGAGAGGATAAGATGATTTCTGCTGAACGTTCAAGCAATAAGTGCAAAAATAAAGTTACCGAAAAATACTCATAGCATGGTAACATTTTGAATAAACAAAAGAAGTTATCAATACTTGAGCTCCCAAGCTGACCCTGCGAGAGAAAATTGAATTTGAAGTTATCCATATTTTAATTAAAAAGATGCTTCATGTCAGTTCAAAACAAAATGGCGCCAGTTTTAGCATATTTTTTCGAGAGATTTGACATTAATTTTCTCAAGAATCTTGAGAATTTAATTGCAGGGTCACTTGGAGAAGCGAATTAAAGTGAAATGTTTCAATGTGACCGTGCTATGAATAGTTTTTTAGTAAATAAGTTTTGCACTTATTTTTGCACTTATCACTCGAATGTTGAGCGGAATCCATCTTAATCTAATTCAATCTGTTATTAGCAGTGATGGATGAACAAAAGGAATTGGAATTGGAAGGAATTAATTCCTTTAGCGTTCCAGATAAGAGCTAGAGGGCTCTTAGGACAAAAAGCTTTCAAGCCAACTGATGCAAAGAATTTGTGGTCAGAAACACATTAAAAATAGAAAAAGCAATTTAAATTAAAAATTTTCCATTTTTTATTGCCTTCTAGGACCACAAATGACCCGGAGGATGAGTATGTTCTGTTCTCTGTCAAGGTATTCAGTAAATGAAATACTGATTCTAATTGGTTCTTTGCCATGAAAATCATGCACAAACATGTTGGTTTCCAGTTATGGCTGTTGTCATTACATTTTTTAAAAATTTGTTATTGGAAGCCTGTAGTGGAATCCCATACACATCATTAATAGTTATTCACCGAAGTGGAGGTGAACAGTGGTGGATATTTGCCGAGCTGCGAAGTGGTGAGGTAAATATCCACCACTCTCCATCAACACTATATACCAAACCAGTGGAAAGCCAGCATCAAACAAGAAAAAAGAGAAAACTCACATGCGAAATCCAGAAAAATGCTGGGAGGTGAATAGCAGATCTATACTGCCCCGAGTTTAAGTAGCCAAACCTGTAGAGTGCATGAAAAACACATCCACTGGTTTGGTATATACTTATCATATACATCAGTAAATTAATATGCACTAATTAGAAATGGTTCTGTTTTTCTACTGTCCTTAAAGTGCATATGAAGTAAAAAATTTTTCGCGATAATATGAAAGTTCACATCATTCTCAATTTGAAAATGTGGGTTTTACTGAAAAGAACCATTTCAATCGGCAGTTATCAGACCTGTAATGTTCGAATTTAGCGCCGGAAAGTGTCTCCATTTTGCACGCGGCCAAAACGATCGTATTACAAGGCTGTGACGTAGTAAATACTTCAAAACACACGTGCTTGAGAAATAACACAGCTTATTCACGTGTAGCATCCTTGATTCTTTCGAACCAGCATTTTAATTGCTGCAGGTTTAACAAATGGAGGTTTAGAAAATCGTTTACGATTTACAAACAGAACGTGACAGGAAGATGAAACAATAACCTCTTTCAGAATTGCTAAACGCAATTAAACTGCTGGAGATGTATCTGTCGGATGCTAGTGATACCACAAGACGATGGAGGTGAAATGTTTTAACTCCAAGTAATTCTATTTCTAGAACCAGAACTGTGAAAGTGGAGTTAAAACGACAGCGCAAGAAGCCATAGCTTTCACATGATCAAAGGAGACTGTAATAGTCTCAGAATAACTTGGATCCTTTAGACACGCTATACCTCATCCGTGATAAAGAAAGTTACATGTCTTGCACATAACCGCAAGCAGACGTTAAATCACGGACTCCTTCAGAAAACATCACTCTTTAAAGCGGTTTTAAAGAATCTTGCAATTAATCTGAGCCCAAAAAGCTAACTAATTGCCAAAGAGCTAGCACACACAACGGCACAGAGACTTAAAACGGCTCTAAGAATGTAACATAAAACCCTCCAAACAGTTTATATCACAGCTTGAGTACTCTTTTGATCAATAGGTCAACCACTTACCGGCACAATTGTGTCACTTTTAGATCACCTTGATCAGAGGGACAAGGCTGTTGCGAATGTACTAAGAAAGCTCTATTTTGAAGGCTAGAATAACTTAAGCAACTAGCGGGAGTCATGTTTGGCCTGTCATTTTACATACTATCAATAGTCTTCCGTTCTTGTCCCTCAGCAAAGGCCCAACTTGCAGAAGGACCGTCTTGTTGGTCATTGGTGCGAAGTCACCATGTTCGGTGATACACTTTACGCGCTCAATGCTTCCATCAAACATTAACTTTTGCCGCACCTGTGCAATTTCTTTGCAGCATCTATACTCCAAAGCGCCCGTCAAGTTTTGGATTCTGCATTCTCCGCATGTACACCTACAAACAAAGTGTGAAAATCGAACTAAACCGCGATCGCGCAGAACTACTAATAAAAAGGAAAATTCTTCGCCTGTTCAGTTCCAAAAAAACCCGTCCAAGTACTAACCGTTCATTCACTGCCACTTCCCCCTCAAATCGTGCTCTCAGAACGTCAGGGGTAAGGCCATCCTGATCTTCTTCGTCATCTTCTTCTTAATCGGTGGTGTGGGCTAATGGCTCATCCGCGTAAGGTCGAACTACTCCCACAACTTCCATTTCTCCGCCTGAATCGCTTGTGTCTGAGGGATTCTCAGTAGCAGCAGATTCCGAAAGGGACATAACTTTGTCACTGTCCGACATTTTGGGGGTTACGATCGACAAACGGGAAAATTCTGGCGATAAATCTCTCGAAATCTCAGCAAATGTTGAGAAATCATGTAAATCCCAGGCATTTACTACGTCATCACAAGCATAAACTCGTTCCCAGTCTTCCGGTCTTTTACGGACACAATTTTCGCCAATTTGGGCCACTTTGAACGTCAAAAAAAACGGCTTACGTTTTTTTTATGTCGAATTTCTTTCGTCATTTCGTAATTTAGACGTGATAAGCTTTATAAAAATGTAATAAAAAAATACTTCATATGCACTTTAAATTGATAGGATATATTAATGTTTTGAGTGGAAAAGGTGCATGCAGATTCTCAAACTGTGAATTTTTTTTTTTTTGACATGCATTGGAAAATTATTCACTTGGTAATAATTATTGGACTTCTTGTCATGTAACTTAGGAAGTAACTGTTCTCTGAGCCCAATAAAAACTTGCAAAATACGCTATGCATTTAGTCAACTTTTATGAAATATTTTTTTGGATGCACTGTACTATTTTAATCCTCGCTATTTTCTGATTAATATGTGATGCAGATTGATGCAAATGGTCAAATTTTTGTTAAACCTGACTTCAATGGAGAAAATCCACCATATCGCATTGAGACTTGCAATGAACTCAGAGGTAATTTTAGTGTAAGATTTAATGCTTAAATCATCCTGCTGTCTCTCTCCACCTATACTTTCAGGGAAATAATAAAGTGGAAGGGGACAATGCCGACACAAGGGTGGGAACCAAGGGAAGAGGGGGCAGAAAGTGTACGGGAGGGAACAAAACAGGGGATGGGAGGCATATGTACAATGTAGAGGCCTTTTTGGGGGGGCTATGGATGTCACTAGTCTGAATTTCAAGACCCTTCATTTCATGTATTGAAGAGGAAGCCATGTCCCTGTTGGTAGTTTCTTATTGTAGTTGCGCTTGTCTAATTGTCACAGTTTTAATCCATCTTTTTGTCGTTTGTTGTCATTTTATCTGTCTTATGTCACTGTTTCAAGGCCATGTCGCTTGTCAAAATTTACCCTAACAGGGCCTCAATGTAAGACTAAACTTCTTAAAACACCCTCTTTATTTGTCTTGTTCTCAGTTTAGTCTCCTTTTGACATTGCACAAAAGTTTAAGTACATTTTGCATTTATTCTTTTCAGAGGTTTACGAATATACAATTGAGCACTGTTCTCCACAAATGACAAGGTAGGAAGTGGTAATAAACTCATTATTTATTAGTATGTCAGTCATTCCTTATATCTTGGGTTTTCTTAATCATTTTTTCAGTGATCAAAGGGAGCAAGAATTTAAGAGTTTCACTGAGGTATGTTTCTTTAGGATTTCTGTAAGTTCATTCCCATGAAATAAAGATACATCTGCATGGCATCACATTTAGAAACTGCATTTACCTACATGTATTGTCTTATTTTCACAGCTGTACAACAGACATGCCTTGTATCTGGCCTCACAAGTTGGTTCTGGGTTTGATCCTATGGTAAGTTCAGTATGGTACACAAATCATAAAATGGAAAATTACATGTGTGTCAAAGGCTCAAGAAAAAAAGAAAAGCCAGTTTCTTCAGTTTGAAACAACTGACCTGATGATCTATTACTATCACACAGTGCTAATAGCTAGACCATTGCAACTCCTCAGCGTACTTGCAGGTGCAGTACAATTTATAATGGGTTATTCCAGAAAAAATCCACACCCCCCCGACGGATGGCACGCTGGAAATTCTCGGGGGAGGGGGGGGGGGGTCGAGGGCTCTGGAAATCCAGGTGGGAGGGGGAGGTCTAGACTTAAAACTCTTCTTCGGGGGTCATTAAAAATGTAACCTCAGTTTTTCAGATCTTTGACTTTACGGAAGAAACTTCCTCCGAATCAAAGGAAGTAGTAGTCTTTCAAAGTACGCATTTCTTACCTCAAACGCTTTTAGGTTCAGTTTCAAAGATTCTGCGAAGAATGTTATAAAAATGATAAAAGGAGAAAACACGAAGAAAGCGCGCGGTTGACGTGGTAGCTACAAAGCATGCTCAGCGAACGAAGTTTAAAGCTTGGAACTTTGTATTGTATTACAGTACTGGCCAAATGTAAGTTGACAGTTTTGAGAAGAAAAACAAACGAGCAACAACGTAGTCGCTTGAGTCATCTCTCAAGAAATAAATTGGACAAATGGACTGCATTCGACGCTAGTGTTGACAAGTTTGTGAGCTATCGTTTCCCTCGCTCTCGCTTTTGCAACAAAAACTCAAGTTACAAATACCTTGCTCAAATGAATTTCATTCCTCATAGTTGTTTGTCTGTCATAAATGTTTATCTTATCAATTTGAAGAAACACAAAAACCAAGAAAGTGAAATGTAAAATAATAAACTGGTACGCTGTATTGGAATGCGCGTGTCTTCTGACACGTTTTTGTGACATGTTTCCTTTGCTTCTACCCAACAGATGTTGTTTGGGCGAAAATAACCATAAATCTCAGTCTGCCATTGAGTTTCTTTTGTGTGTTGCAGGTATAAAGGAATATAAATCGGATACTTTTCGCGTCACCGATCGCACGACGTTTTATGAAATGGTTGCGTTACGCATAGGTTTCAAATTACTTTTGACGTATGCAAATTGCGTCTGCAACAGAAGAAGCACGAAATAAATTTCAGCGGGCTAAATTTATCATTTTCCTGTTAAATTACCGCTGCTGTCGTTAACTTTAATTCTACCTTTAAGTTTTATTTAACATTTATTTCAATTATGGCAAGAATACGTCCGGGGAAAGTTTCGATTTGAAAGGTTGTTTTGACCTCGGGTACACTCCGTTCTCGAGTTTTACATGGACGATTTATATAATTTTATTTATTTATTTTATTCGCCGCTATCAGCTTCATTGAGCATTTCCACAGGAATGGGCTACAGTTGTAGTTCAGTGCTATAAAAAGGGAAGAAAATAACTTTTAATCATGTCGTTACCAGTACAAAACCCGTTCGTAATTTCCGTTCATATCATAAGAACAAATTAAAATTAAGCTCCACAGTCAATATATTCTGGATGCAATTCTACGTATTTTCAACGGACTGAATGTTGAATTTAGGGCCCATAATAAATCAGGGAAATCGGGTTCGGAGGGGGGGTCTGTGGCCTTGGAAATCTGGGTGGGGGGAGGGGTTCAGAGGTACAGGAAATCCGGAAGGAAGGGGGGGTCAAAAACTCTTGCCATCCGTCGGGGGGGTGTGGATTTTTTCTGGAATAACCCAATAGATCATAAATATAACGCACAGTGATTGTTGAGTAAGTGTTAATTCTGTATGATCCAACTAATTTAAAATTGGTTGTTTAGAATATTGTTGGACATCCAGTATATTTTACACCCTTGGTTAATATTTCATCTGAATAAAAAAGACTTTTCTGGGTTACGTTCTAGGCTGTTGAACTTTTTCGGGTCCAGTTTTAGCCTAATGCACTTGTCATCGGCTTCCCAGAGGGGGGCCCCGGGCTGATATGGGGACTTTGCTAATTGTCCATTTCAAAGTTCTTGTATTTCCCCAGTGGTGGGGGATTTTTTCCAGCAAAGTCCCTAGTATTTTAGGGGGAAGCCAAACAATCAACAAGACTTGAAGATGCAGTAGCCCTTTTCACAGTTACCTTTTGTCATTTGCATGACAATGTAATTGAACGTGGATGTGAGGCAATTTCAGGCAAAAAGTGCAAAATTGCCTGAAATTGCCTCACATCCACGTTCAAATACATTGTCATGCAAATGACAAATTAAAGGTAACTGTGAAAAGGGCTATTCATTTCAGTTCTTGAACAGTATCTAATGCTCAAGACAATAAACATTCTCTCTGATGAAAAATTCAACGTTTATTTTGTTCTTCCCTGAATAGTCCACAAGCTTTTCTAAAAGGTCTGCCCCACTACAGCAGTATAGTTATGTATAGGCAAATGATAATAAAGAACGTACTATGATCGTGGTTCATTTGCTGCATGTCTCTAAACACAACACACTTTACTTCACGAAAGATTAAACCTATTGTACTTAGCCCCCTCATTTAAGTTCTTTTAACAGTTCTTTTCTCTTTCCTGAATTCTCTGCCAGCTGTTCTACTGTTCTGTTCATAGAGATATTTGACGGATGGTCTATTTCATGGACAGAAAAAAATAACCGATGGATTTTAACACACACCATGTCGTTCTCACCTACAATCTTGTTCGGATCTTTTCATCAATTGAGTGAAAACACAACTTGCTCCAATCTCCTCTCGCTTTGCTGGAAGCAAAGTCCCAACATTTTCCCCAAGAGCTAGGACATCATAAATCTATGTCCCCTCATTTCCCACTCCATAAAAGCTCATATTTGTTGAAAAGTTCCCACAAAGTCCCCAATTCTCCCACATATAGCCTGGGGTCCTCCCCTCAGGGAAGCTGATGACAAGTGCACTATGGGACTTTTTTGGGTATAAAAAGTTGACCTCATGGAGTCATTCACTTCACCCTGTCACTAGTGTACCTGGATATTCCTTTGGGCAGCAGTGTAGCTGTGTAAAGATTGGAAATTGTGGTTTGAATCTATGGATTGTTAATCAATAAACAACAGTTTTTTGCTTCTACATTTTATTTTATAGCCAGAACCTGGAATTTTAAGGATGAATATATTTGGAGAAATAGGTATGTTATAAATTTAGGTTTCATAAAATTGTGATGCATTCCTGGTAAACCTTGATTATTTGGAGTTGGTGAAACCTTTAACCAGTTTTAGAGGTAACACAAAACTGAACTTGTCATAAAACAAGATTTAGGAGAACAGTGATGGCAGTTATTTTTGAACAGAGGACTTCATCTTTGCTGGTAGAGTTCTTAATCAATTTTTTGTGGAAAACATGGAGGAAACAAAGCCTACTTTACGGTATTATGAACACTTTTCCTGCTTGAAGTTGTCACTACCATGACTTGTAAATGAACATTCATTAATAAATTTTATAAGTCACTACCATGACTTGTAAATGAACATTCATTAATAAATTTTATAAAGATACTACATGCACTCTGATTGGCTGAGAGGTGTTTGCATAAGAGTATGTAAACACAGTTGTGATGTCACAATCTTTGAGAGGACTAAAGTTATTTCATAAAAGCAATAGAAATATAAACTTTTGAGGGGTTGGGAGAATTCTTGAAAGTTGTGCAAACCCTCGATTTTGTCTCGGGTTTTCATCTCGGATCATCACTCTATGCATTTACATGTTTATATCTGAGTGTATCATTTTTCTCTCCATAGTCTCAGCCAAAGGGTTTGAATATGATGGTCTTTATGTACACTTTTTTCTGGACCTGCCTCCAAGTAAGTGACAAGCAATACCCTGAAAGTTAACTTAGTGGACCTTTGAAATAGAAAGAAAATTATAATTTATAGCAATATTTTATTCTGTTTCTTGTATGTTTCACTGTAGAGTGGAGACCGACTGATGACCCGGTATTGTCTGGAGTAACACAGACCTGCATCACAAAGTTGGAAGGAGAGGTATTGGTACACATCTATCAAAATCCTTTCCTGTGTGTGAGAAAACTAACCTGCTAACACCACATTCGATTGGAAAACAATTTCTGACTTTTCTGAATTTTAAGCCCCCCACACAGGTGCTCTGCAGGGTAGCTTGTAGCAAGTTAATGGACACTATTGACATGTTGGTAATGGACATGAGCCCTTTTTCTGCCAGATATATTATATATGTATATTTTAAATAAATAGTGAACCTGAGTGTTAGCAGCCATGGACAGCTGCTTTGGACTTATTAAGCCTCACCAGCACGGCATAGCTAACACTCAGGCTTAGGGTCACTACAAAATGTAAGCAAGTGATGACAAAGTGAAACACTTGTGGGATGTGGCTAAAATGACAGAAGTCATGAGTCCCACAAGCTCCCCAGAGCACCCATGTGCAGGACTTGTAACTTTTGTCATTTTAGCCACACCCCACAAGTGTGTCACTTTGTCTCACTAAACCCTACTGATGTCTAGCTGAAGGCGGCTCTGGACAGAGACATCTTTTACAATTTGGCCATAGTGTCCTGCCAGAACCGTGAATCGTTAGGAAGCACCACCTGGAGTGCAGGGCAGCACTCATATCTCATATCAGTCAGCGATGTTTGTGGTCAATCTTTACACATTGTTTTGTAAGAGAGACCAGCAACAGACTGAACGTCAACTTTTGAAAACAACAACTGGTGGGAGGTTCACCAGTTAGCTATTTTTGAAGGGAAAATATTGGGGTTAATTTGTTAGAATGTTTAACTCAACATGAGCATTGTACTTGGTTGAGGAATCACTGTTTTTATGCCTGTCAATTTTAGGATTATGTTGCCCATTTCTCTTACCCTTTTGACTTTTCATTGGTTTACCAAGAGGATGAAGATTCTACTGGTAAGGTCATGATATTTTGACATTAATTGTTATTCCACACAAAAAGTAACTTCTCATTAACTTGAACTAAAACCAGTTTCCCCATTAATTTAACAGTCAACTCAACTTTTGTCAGCTTTTATAATTTTCTGTCTCAGTTCCCGTGAGGGTGAAAGTTATCATAATTCTCCTGTACTTGTTACTTTTCTTTTAGATGACTTTATTCATTGGCCCACGCTATTTATTGAGGTACTGTCACTGGACAGCTGGGAGAGATTTAGAACAGAGGGTTACACATACCTTACTATACCCAGTAAAGCTGGTGAGAACATTTGATCATTGGTGTTTTTATAGATGTACTGCTCTGGCACCTTGTTGACAACTCATGTTACCATTTGCAGCATTCTTGCTGTCTACCCCATAACCTGTCATTCCTGTATGGGTGTCACTTATTAGTGTTACAGCTGTGCAATAAGGTTTGTATCACAGATTATAGAACTCAGTGGATCTTGGCATTGTGCCCTTTGATATGCCTGTGTACAGAAATGCAATGGTTTTGGGGAATATCGATTGGAATTCTGCATATGGAGACCAGAAAAAAGTTTACATAAGTTCTGGGAAAAGTTGAGTAAGACTTAACATGAGGAGAAACTGCTAAATGTTAGAGGTTCGACCCGGACAAAGATACCTTTTGATGTCGATTTTAGTTGTTACAGTTGGCATTAAGGGTGCCTCATGGTCTGTATTGTACACTCTCCTCACCAAACTCAACACTTTTATTTGTTAATGTTGTTCACTAGAGATGCACATTTTTAGGAATGGTGGGGCTTATATGAATTGAATTGTAATAAAACTGGTTCATACTTAGCAAGAATGTTTTCTATGTACTAGAGCCACCTGGTGGATTGATTAAATTAACCATTATCAACCATTTATCATTATCAACTCAGTCTCCCAGTAGCTCAGTGGTCAGAGTGCCCGACCGGTGTTACGGGAGGTCATGCGTTCGATTCCCGTCAGGGACTCAGATTTTTTCTTTGTCCCACGCTCGTGACAAACTGAATATTCCATCTTTCTCATTTCTTTCCGAGCTTAAAATTTACCATCTTTCTTTCTTTATTATCACACACAGTGCTTCCGACATTGCTGATCCTAGCAGTATGCAGGACGCGTGTCACAACGAACTCAGTAAATATGACCTCGCTTGCCACGAGTCTCCCAGTAGCTCAGTGGTCAGTGCCCGACCGGTGTTACAGGAGGTCATGGGTTCGATTCCTGTCGGGGACTCAGATTTTTTCTTTGTCCCACGCTCGTGACAAACTGAATACTCCATCTTTCTCATCATTATTATTATTTCTGCCACTTTCTTATTCTGTCCATTTACTACACAGCTCAAGGTGTTAAGGTAGACCCCGCTATCTCAACCCCATCTCTGAGACTTGTTTCCCTTATTAATTAGTTAATGTTGCTCACTTATTCTCTCTTGGCTATCTTGAACTCATGCTACATGTATCTCCAAAATCTTGGTTACCTCGAGAGTTCAACATAGCTACTGTAGTTCAAAGTTCTTGAGGATACAGTACTTGTCAACATGGAAGGGTGGAATACCCTTTTTTAGGCTTAGACATACAAAATAATCTGTGATGCTGTGTGTTTGTTTGACAAATGTGAATTTCTAAATAATCTCGGCACTGCAGGAAGCTACACCCTTGAGGTTGACACATGGAGACCAACAGGAAATGGACCAGTTCCAGAGATGAGAAGATTCTTTGTTGGTGGATCACCAGAACTGGAGGATCCTACATATCCACAAATACCTGCCATGGCAGATGTAAGTTCTTGTTGAGACACTCATGGAAAATGAATGTTTGAAATTTGGACAGGAGGCACCTTGGTTCTTGTCTCATGTTAAAGGGCCGAGGCTTTGTCATCTACAACTTTATGAAGCTAAGAGACATATTTGAATGAAAGGATACCCCAAAATAATAGTCCAGTTGTGTTTAAAATAACTCGTCCAGTTTTCTGCAACTATTAACATTTAATACTTTATTAAAATATTAACTTATTTAATGAGTGTTTTTGGCTATGGATGGCTAGGTGGAAATGAATTGTAATTTGAAAACGGGCCAGTTTTTCTCCTTCTTCCCTCATGTGCCTTGGAAAATTGACCATAAACTGTTTATGGTTTGTTCTCCCTTTGAGAAAATCTTCCTTTAGGGTTCCTGGGGCATGTTGTTTATGACAAAAAAATGTGAAGTTGCCCCTTTAACCATTTTGTTTGTCACTTGTAATAAATGAATTTCACCTTGCAGTTGGTAGTATATTTATGCTTGTATGCAAATTCTGCAAGTTCGAGTTCACTCCTTACAAGAAATAAATTGTCCAATAAATAAATTGGCCTTTTCAGTATTGTTATGGTCTATGCTGACTTTTTTCTCTTTTTGCCGACAGGAAAAAGTTTTGAGCAAATATTTCTTTAGGACAGCAGCTTCCGGGAGTGTGACAGTAAAGCTTCATATTATGCAACAATGCCAGTGAGTACTACGTTGTGAGACTCGCACTTTTTATTCAGGATTCAAAGTTAACCACTTGTATTGCCTGAGAATGTCAACCATCATTTAAATATGTCAACCAAAGTTACTCATTCATAAATTAACATAGTCACATAGCTTCCTTAAAATTGCACCTTAGAACCCCAATATATATATATTTTTTGCTAAAATAACTCTTTGCACCTGTTCGAAAAGCATTGTGCCCTTTTTTATGGAATTCCCCTCAGTCTTGACTTTTTTATGGTCTTCAAAACTTACGAAAAACTAAGCATTATTTGTCGCACGACCAAGTCAGAAGGGGCATGGGTCTATTCCTGATTTAACATCACGAACTGATTTGCATCTCCTTAAGTCTGAAAACATGCATGCAAAGCAGTTCGTGGCGTCAAATCAGGAATAGACCCATGCCCCTTCTGACTCGGTTGTGCGACAAATGATGCTTAGTTTTTCGTAAGTTTTGAAGACCATAAAAAAGTCAGAAACTGCAAATAATAGCGAAATGTTTTTAAAATAGGTGCAAAGTTTTATATTAGCGTAAAAAACATTTTGGGGTTAGGTGCACTTTAAGCTTGACTTCAAAATATGTTGCCATAGCCTGAGAAAACAGCCGACGTTTCGCGAGGTCGCCACTTTGAGCCCTCGCAAAACGACATCTGAGTAACGAGCGCAGAAATTCCATACTGATGACGTGCACTACCCAGATCTTGATAGTGCTTCTGATTGGTTGTGCCGCGCAGGAATTTACTTTCAACCAATCAGAAACACTACCAAGATCTGGGTAGTGTACATCATCAGTATGGAATTTCTGCGCTCGTTACTCAGACGTCTTTTTGCGAGGGCTCAAAGTGGCGACCTCGGGAAACGTCGGCTGTTTTCTCAGGCTAATGTTGCCATGGAATCTGTGATTTGAAAACAAATTTCTGAACTCGAGAAACGTTATTCAAGAGTAGATGCTCATGTAAGTCTGTGAAAAAAAATGTGCACTATGTATGACTAGTCTTGCCAAATGTAACCAGCTTCACAGGTTGCACCTGGACATTTGTTATAATTATTTATTCCAGTTCTTTTATTTCTGTCTGTTTAATTGTGATAGACTCTTTTGGAATGTGTCTCAGTATCTCACGTTTTCAGCCTTCCAAAACCTAGCTTTGACTATATTTGGAAATATCTTTGTTAACAGAATCACTGATATTTTAATTTCAATCATCAAGGTCTTTTATGGAAGTAACGAAGAAACCTCGCAGGACAAGAACCATATTGGATAGACTAGGGTAGGTCACTGTTTTTAATAATCATCATCTGCTCCCATTGCATTTTCCACTTAAAGAAAAAGGCAGTTCATAGCAAAAAACTTTCCATGTGGAAGTCCTAAAGAGTGAGCAAGTGAGCAAGTGATGCAAGTTTTTGAAAACCCATACATAAGTGCATCTCAACCTGTGGTGAAACTTTTAAAAGATTTTAAATTTTGCTTGGCAAAATCACACACATGTTGCATGTACAATGGAACCTGGATTCAACAAAGTGCCAAGGGACTGGGGAAATTGGTTCGTTATATCGAGGGTTCGTTATATCAAGGTTCTTTTCCATACATTACACTATTACTGGGCTGAAAAATATCGTTTGTTACACCGAGGTCTTCGTGAAATTAAGGTTCGTTAAATGGAGGTTCCACTGTATAAGAAGCATTTCCTGTGTTTTAACCATGTGGAAAGTTGAAAGAAAAGATTGAAACTTTTGCACGACCAAAAAGCGAAAATGCTTCCAGTGCACAGAAAAACCCATGAAAACACTTGCTATGCAGGCTACCAGATCAGGGAAGGGAAGAATTTACTAATACAGCTGTTAGGGTTTTCCCCTGATGTGCAGTTCCATGGCTCCCAAGAAGTTGTCAAAATTATTGATGTAGTTTTATTGTTTAACTTCAGAGGGATGAATGCTTTGGACTCCTTGGCACAAGTCTTGGGTGAGTAACAATGTTAAATGCACCTGAGAATAAACCTTTTACCCCATGCTGCAGGTGCCAATCACATCTCTCATAACCAGTCATTTCATGATACTGCAGCGTAAAGAAGTTGGCAACTTTACAAATTTATTATTTATACTCACTTCCATCTAGAATATGTTTAAAGTGTCCTTAAAAATTATTTCAACCCTTGTAACAATTTTTAATATTTTGTTTCATCAGATGCCTTTCAAAGGGCAAAAAGAAGAATGCTAGATGCAAGAGAGGGGCTTCCTTCGGTGAAGTAATAAAAGAAATTCTCCAGAGTGCTCAGACTGTGGAAACTAGAGGCAGGCTGCAATTCTAATGGTCGATCTTGAAAGTATTACAGGGGACCCCCCCCATGTTTCCAAAACATCCCCATGAATGGGGGCACCACACAGCTCTCAGAATGCCTCACAATGACACCATCCCTGAAAACAATACAATGGAAGGGCTTGTTTAATCCAATAGAGCTTTGGATAACAAGATCCAATGAAATTAGAGCTTCTAATAAAGAGCTCCATGATACCTGCTGCACGGTTTGACGCCTAGTCCCTGCCATCGTGTTGTTTCCTCAAACAAGAAACTTTACCCCACATTGTCTCTCTGCACCGAGGTGTACAAAATGGGTACCAGCGACATACTGATGGGGGTAACCCTGCAATGGACTAGCATCCCATCCGGGGGGGGGGGGGGGCAGAATACTCTCAGTTGCTTCATGCTACAGAAACTGGGATAACCTCTGGCCGTGTGGACCTCCTTGGCCCATGTACTTTATGATACCTCCTGGTTGAATGATATTTCAAAACTTTTCAGCGGGCATTTGACAAAATAATTTAGTAGTGGAAGTTTACACTTTGTCTTGATTATGTCTCGTAAAGTCACATACCCATAGTGGGGAGGGGGCGAGACAGGGTGAACACAAATTATGTGCAAGGATGTAATACTTGTAAAAACAACAGGGAGGAAGTGGTTTTGGCCGCATTGGTTGGAGGAATTGTATAAGACTCGGGACTTTTCACGAGGTATCAAGCATTTTTGCCACTATTCTGTATTGTCATATTTTATTGTGTGGTTCCAGAAAATATCCATACTCCCTCCCCCCCGCACCACAGAGGGTCATTGGAAATTCTGAGGGGGAGGGGGGTGTTAAAGGCCTAAAATTTTAAAGGAAAGTATGAGCCTAAACTGGAATTCCCAGATGGGGGGGAGGGGGTTCAAACCAAAACCCTCCATGGGGGGAGTATGGATATTTTCTGGAACAAGACATTGCAAAAAGAAACTCAATTAAACGTAACATAATATTTTAGTGCAAATACTAACACTAAAAAACTTGTGTATTTTTCCGTTACTGTTTGCATTATCGTATTAGTGTTAGATGATATGTGAAAGAAAAAATAAAAGGCTCCAGACTATTTATTGTAAAATTAAAATATACACATTAAATTCAATGTAAAAATAGTTTCATATCTACTTACAGGCCGTGTGCATGTTTTTGTGATTAAATGGGACTAGCTTGCTGTTCAGTTATTCAGGGTCACTTGGAATGAATATTCATACAGTAAAACTGGCAGATAAGACAGACCTTTTTTCCAGAAATTTTCATTCCAAATTAGTGGTACAGCCATGTGAATTTGACAAATATTTTATCCTTAACATACTGTATTTACTTGAAAGAATGCCACGGCGCTTATTAAATTTTTTGACTTGTCGGTGCGGTATTTATTTGAGGGCGGTGCTTATTTGGAGGCGGCGCTTATTTAAAACTGCTTATTTGTGAGTAACACAGTAGTACGTAATCGTTCTTTGTTTTGTCCTAAAAGGATAACAATAGCATAGAAAGAACGTTAAAAAAGTTAGTTTTAAAGGTCTAGGTTGCCCTGTATTGTTGCTGGAAGGCTTATTTGAGGGTGGCGCTTATTTGGGAAAGGTGCTTTTTTCAAGTAAATACGGTATGTACTGCCACTCTTGTAACACGCCGTGGATATCGTACTCTTCTGATGGGTCCATTATGATTAAGATATGGTGCTTGAAATTGAAAATTTTCCTTAGATATCTTTGGAATTTTGTTTGTTTGAAGCTGAACAAAACGCATAGTAATATCCACTGTGAGCTAGTTCCAGTACTACCATGAAAATACAAAAAAGATCCATTCATTGTTAGATGTAAATATGTCCTTATTGTACAGGCTCATTAAATATGTACAGTTTAGAAAACATACAAGAATATTTACTTTAATAAGCATTAATATTTTTGTAAAGTTAACATCACTACAGGATGATATCTTGTGACATAACAGGTTTGAGAAATAAAACATTCTTTAATTTCGACAGTGTCAACTGTCATCACCAGAATATAGCTCACATTGTGAAGTTGCATTTTAAGTAGCCAATTAAATTACTAGTGAAAAACAGACTTGTAAGTTATCAAGTTATGACAAGTGCTATCGACTGATTTCTTCAGCATGCAATGGTCTTTATTATCAATGAAAAAATAAATTCTGATTTTCATGTTTGCTTTGAGTCAACCAAGGCATTAGTTCTGTCATTCACAGTTTCCAGCCAGTTAGTGAAGCCAAGTTGTACAGCTTGATCAGTTATCTTAGCAAGTGACTGTGCTATCCGTCGGCCAGTATCCTCTAATGATGCAGGTATCTGAATGTTCAAGAAAAAAATTATTTGTGACTAGTGTGCCTTGGGTGCAAATGCTCAGTGAAAATCACAGGGAACTGAATGGCTAGTGCATAAAATTTTAGCTACGTAAATACCACCGTTCTTCCCCACACTTGAATTTCCAGGTCTACAAAAGGGCCAACTCTTTTAGCCCCATATCAACATACTTATTTTCCTCACTGTTCGCCATATATTTGTCACTGGAAGTAAAATCTGGGAGAATTTGCTTACAAGACATTTTTGGAGATCATTTCCTTTATTCTCATTACTTGTCTGTTTGATCCATAAGTGATATTGCAAGGAGAAGTTACATTCCAGTCACCATTAAGGCTGGGAACCTCCCAGTTTGGACCAGCCTGTCACTGCTAACTCCCTTCTCTTTGCACTTATTCTATCTAAACAATTCCAATTTTCTTGCACCACCTGGGAAATCCTGTTGTCTCCTTTCCTGCCTTTCATAGTGTCGCCCCACTTTTCTCTTAGGTTCTAGCCCTTTGTCACCTAACAGTGGCTTTGGCAAACAACTGAACTTCTTACAGATTAACAGAAAACTCACCTCACAGACAGTAGCCATGTTGCATGCCTCATTCGACAGGCTGGGAAGATTTAAAGTGTTGACAGGTTCGGCTTGTAGCAAAGGGTGAAGCTGTATAATCAAAACAACACCACAGATTACATTGTTAGATTTTTGTGACGATTTGAAACTGAATTTTGATTTATAGAGTTTGTAAGTGATGCATGTGCGACACGTTCTTGTTTGCACTTCATGGCCAAAAATGAAAGAACAGAGAGAAGAGGGAACATGTTACTAAATAAGAGTTCCCAATTTTTTTTAATGATTACATTTTTAAATAAAAAATATGACACCATGCGACATTTTATTATTACAAAATTGTAATTCTATTTGTGGTTGTAAGAAATTGTAAAAAATATTATAAACTCGTACAACAAATTTTTATGAAGAAATTAAGTCATAATAAAACTGTGTTTGGTTAATAAAAACCTTTTACCATAGCTCTGTGAAGATAGAGAAAATTAGTTTCACCATTTTATAGAACAAGCAGGAAAGATTGCTTGTTTCCTGTGAGTCTATAAATGGATCCATAACACTTGTAAAAGTTTCAGAAAACTTAAAACACCTTTATAAGCATAATTTCAGCTTGTTTCTTCTGCTCAGCTTTTCTCATTCTCCCAAACATACACTTACATTAGCATTGTAAATGACTCTGATGATGACCAAGTTCCACTGAGGTTGTCGAAATGTCAGTGAATGTTACCATAAACAGTCCTTCTAAGGACTACACTCAACTGGATCATCATACTTCAACAACTAACAGTGTCTGTTAAGTATTTAAACCCCACATGGGCAAGAGGGTTAAAGAGAAGAGGTAGCTGACACTTCAGACTACATAACCTCATGGAGAGCTGAATTAAGTGTCTTGATTTGAATTCATGATAAGAATTAAGTTTTAATAATAATAATAATAATAATAATAATAATAATAATAATAATAATAATTATGTGAAGTCTTTATTTAACGAGGGTAGCACTAAAATAGCATAAAAAATACTAACAAACCAGTGGCCCCTTATATAGCGCTTAACAAGTAGTTTAAAATTACACATCTATATAAAAACGTTATGGTTGCTTGTTACTGTACCTGCTTTTGTTGTTGTAGCTCCTGCTCCTGATTTGTGTATCTATTAAACATGTTTTCATCCTCTTCAAAAAGCCTGAAGAGGAAAATTTCCGTTTATCCGTAAGTTTTTCAATAATTCTTCAGTAGTATCAACAAAAATTTGTTAAGTGAATGATTTCTGGAAGACTTAATTTTCTTTTGGATAAACAAAGATTCAAGAACAATAAAATACTCCTTACCTTGTTTGCTCCTCTAACTCTTTTTCCAAAGCTCCAATTTGTCCATTACATGAAATCACTGTATCTTCCAGTTCATGCTACAAAAAAGGACTCATCAGATAAAGCTTAATTTAAAATAATGTTGATAAACTCAAGGGAAATGTGTTGTTCCAAAAAATAGCCATACCCCCCCCCCCCCAGAGGGTTTTTTTTGGTTTGAACCCCCCACCCCTCTGTAAATTCCAGTTTAGGCTCATACTTTCCTTTAAAAATTTTGCCCTTTAAGAACCCCCCTCCCCCTCAGAATTTCCAATGACCATCTGGGGTGGGGGTATGGATATTTTCTGGACCCACACAATTTCATTTGACTGAAATTAACAGATTCAAATGGAATGGAAATTCCCTGGAAAAAATTTCCAATTTTAATTTCTGGAAATTTGGACACGAAGTTGCTCACGAGGTTGCTCCAATTTTTCCAAAATTTGGAAAATACTGAAATTTCTACTATTTACAAGGCTAAAAGGTTAAAAAAAGGGAAAAAACCAAACGTTTTCGACTAATTTAAAGTCATCTTCAGGGTAAAAAGACTGTCCGCTATGTGCACATTTTTATATGTTTTAAGTGATATCTGATGGCAACAGTTTTGCAATGTAAGAATGAGCTTGTTTGTTCAAACTGGCACCCCATTGTGGGATCACTAGGCCTTCAATTCTGTGCTTGTGAAAAGAATGGGCTGTACAAAGTATTAGCCGACTAACAGAATAAGACAGATTCTCGCGTAGGTGACCGGCAGGTTCAGAGTCATTGTAAGGGTTTAAGTATTCACCAATTTGCACTTCCACATTCCTCATGAGATGGATGAAACAGATTCCACATTCCTCATGATGACGAATGAGAAGGATTCTATGAGAATCCGTCTTTCTTTTAGTTGGTGAATACTTTGTACAGCCCATTCTTTTCACAAGCGCAGAATTATTGAAGGCCAAATGATCCAACAATGGGGCCCCAGTTTGAACAAACAAGTTCACAAATATATGCACATAGTGGATGGTGTTTTTACCCTGAAGATGACTTTTAATTAGTTGAAAACGTTCGTTTCTTTTCCTTTTGTTTAAACCTTTTAGCCTTGTAAATAGTATTTTTAAATCATAAGCGAATATTGTCGCAATTTGGTACAAAAAAAGCATTTTCACATATTAAACTTCTGTGAATACAAGCTTACATATGTATGTGTGTGCAAATTTTATGAAATGCAGCATGCGTTTTTATACTACAAACTCAGAATGATACAGTATATTTATTCAACTCTCATTCATTGGCTGTTGTACCTTGTTTCAGCCACAATGAGTAAAATGGCTACTGCTACAGCAGCTGCTACTGCTGGTATTTACAAAAAAGATTGGAATGAGATCAAGTTCTCTGCATCCTCCAAACATAACTACTATGTGCTTTGAGTAACCCAAGCCTTCAACTACCCCAGAAATGACTGTGTGCCATCTTTCCCCTCAGGCCGGTGCTGGTACTCTTTTTAGTGAGCTATATAAAGTTCACCACTTACTGATTCAGCTTCCATTTTGCTGTAGTCGCCTTTGTGTGTTGGTCCTTTGATACTATCAAGCCTTTTGACAATCCTGTTAAGACAACCTTTAAATGAAAGTCTGTTGTTTGACAGATATTTTCTGCACCCCTACATTTCCCCCAGATGACATTTGGCTTCTAAAAACATCTTAAGAAGTAGATTGCTCCACTTGGAAATCACTAAAAAATCCAATATCAAGAAAGGTTTAGAAGGACGAATGTTCTGCTAAGCAAGAAAAATGACTAAGTATAGTCCTGCTTTCCACATCTGCCTTAAATAGTCCTGCTTTGTTATCTGACTAGGGGTGTACCACGAGAAACCTTGCAATTTTCATCTTTGCTTAGTGGGGCTAATTAAAGTGTTGTCAGATTTCAAAGGCTTACTGAAGATAACACACGTTACCTTTCAGATAACTGCTTTAAATGAACTTGTAAGCTGTTCTTTTTGGATTCTTTACCAACACTGTTTAGAACACTCCTACAAAGGGCAAAAGTTTGCATCAAGACAAGAGTTTTCCAGTGGCATTACTGATGATGACAATAATATTTAGAATGGTAAAACCGAAGGGCCTGTGGATATACAAAATATTGCCCTGGGGTACGTAAACTGGAGGCAGACTGTGTCACAGCCTTTACTGCATTTTGCATCAATTATTTTCAACTTGTAATCATGTCAAAGTAGTTCTTATACCACAAAATGTGAGACAAAATTGCTAGACTTCATAAGCTCCATGTATCTGCTATATATTGCTGTTAGTCTTCAGAACTGACTTCTAGTGATGGCCCAAACATGTTTTACTCTACAGAACTTGTAGAATTTGTGGATAGTGTTCTCTTCCAGCCAAAGTTTCCTGAGATTTCCCATCACCAGTGCCGATGCCAATATGCTTACCACCGGATTGAAGGGCTGGGTGTATAACCAGCTTATTGAGTGAACTGGAAAAATTTTATTGTGGGGCTCAGATTTGGCGTTTTTTTTTTTCTGCACGTGAACTTGATTTCAGGAGTAAAACAGAGATCCAATTTTGTTTCGACTGGCTTAGCCCCTGTTTAACCTTGGAAAATATCCTTGGGTGACAGTGCACGTTGAAGCGTGTTAAATAGGGGGTGATAAATAACCGATTTAAGGTGTATCATGCCGTGTTCTTAGCATTGGTTGTAATCATGTCACATTCCAAAAGCATGAGTGGAATAATCATTCTGTTAAATTCTCAACCTTGGTAATTATAATGCTGAACTGTTTACCTGTATGAATGTCTGTGAACCAATGAAAAGGCTAGAAATTCAATAACCAACTGAAAATTTAATAATGTTTAATATTAGTGATTTATACCACTTACAAAATTGCACTTTCTAGGACTTGTTTAGTGTATTTCTTTGTTGATAAGCTAAGTGGTTTCCATTTTGCATAAGTCTTTTTTGTGACAGTCATGTCTCTAATACGCTCTGGTGCTGCCTCAGCTTGATTCCTTCTTTTATAAACTCTCTTCATGGTAACAGCCCTTTGTTTATCTGTAATTTCAGATTCACCTGTAAAAGAGCAATGCATTATGTCACATAAAGATTCTTTCTCACAATGTACTACACTACCTTACAAAGATTGGCCTGCATAGCAAGCGTTTCCATAGGTTTTTCCGCCTGTTCGAGGCATTTTACAACAATTGGGGCAGGCGCAACACTGATGAAAGGAGCACGTTTTAACGCTTGCCCCAAGTTTTGCACGTTCAAAAAGCAAAAAAATTCTTCAAACCCGTGGAAAGTTCTACGGAAATCCTTGCTATGCAGGCTATATATAGACAGATACATTACACAAAATCACTTCAGGATTGTAAGTAGCAGAGATGGCGCAGTGGTGAGAACCCTTATGTTCCACTAATGTGGCCCTGGATTCAAATCCTGCAAATCCTGCAGTTGGCACCACTTTTGGTTACAGTTTGTTGTTGGCTCTTATCCTTGTGTATATAGTTATTTAGTATTTGGTATCCTTATTTAATTGGAATAGTACTGTAGACTTTGTATTAATTTATTATTTAAATACCCTTGTGTAATCGCGACCGCTGTACCTTTGTAGCTCTGCCCACCTCGATTAGCCTCTGCTATTTGCGGGCGGAATCAAACCTTCATTAATTCTTAGTACTTTATAATTTGTGTGTGAAATAAACTTCCAAACTTGTTGTGAGAGTTTTTCTCCAGGTTCTGTTTTTCCTCCCTCCTCAAAAAGTAACATTATTTCAATTCTAAATTCCAATTTGATCCAGAAACTGAGGGCAACAGTGGTTTGCCAAGACTGTTAAGTGTCATCCTTGTTAAAGTTGATGCATTTATTTGTTTAATTTTTGATAGTCTAAGCACATGAGCCTTGCAAAGAGGGAGTTGCTCCAAACATGGAAGAAGAAAAGGAAGGAAGTCGGTGCATGCTGTTGGTTCATACTAACCATTAGACTATCATGCCTCAGAGGGCAGAGTACTAAGAATAAAACATGATAAGAAATAGTCAAAAGTTCTGTACCTTCAGTTCGTTCAGATGTTGAAGGTTTGCGAGGAGATGATTTTTCTTCTGTTGAAGAACCACTTCCCTTTTTCCTCTGCCAAACAGTTAACAAAGAACATTTCAACAGAGGGTATTGATCGGAAGCTTGACAAATGAGTTAAATTTCAGTTCAGGCATTGCAACTTCTTCATTGAACATTTCAGCAATTCTTTTTTCATGAAGGGAGTTGGGGAAGGATGGTCTGGGCATCACCTGACTATGCCAGGTGGCTCAGTTTAAACTCTGCCTTGTAATGGAGTTGTAAGACAGAACAGGTCTGGACCTGGTGTCACATGCATCTTTTCTAGTAAGCCTCCCTATTCACCATGGTCAGTCTGTTTTGGATCACGTGGCTGTTCATCTCAGATATGTCACCGAAACAGATTGACCATGGAGTCCTGGGGAAAAAAGTGGTACAGAGCTAGCCAAATGGCAGCTTTAACAAAGTAAACAATGTTGAATATAACTTGCATCATTAACTTGCATTGGGTGACCAGGTAGTGCACAAATTGTGCCAACTTTAAACTTGGAAGAGCTCGTACAGATCAACAGAGTCACAAGTCAAGAGAAGTTGGAAAGTTATATCTATGCTTATAAAATTTCTTCAAACTTTCCAGTGGGAGAGACCTGCAGGTCACCAATAAGAAAAATACATGAAAAGAAATTTCAAAACTTGGAAATGTGTAAAAGGCATGATGTCATTGCTGTGTTGCTAAGGTAATACTGATGTCAATCAAATTAACTGTTTTTGAAAGTTTGCTTAATGTCATTGTGTTGTAACTGTGTGAAGCTGTTGGTCCTGCCAAGCTCTGACAATGAAGTATCAGCCACTCAAATGTTGGGCGATGTTGTCTTACAAAATTCAGGTGAGCCACCTTACATAATGGCAAGTTTTGCCATAGCATGTCGCTCTACAGCACTTTTACAGTAGCATGCACCACAGCATGGAATAGAAATAGATACCAGGTTCACACATGGCTCGCATAAAATGAAGGCTCGTAGTGTTTACATGCTTCTAAAAGTGGAGAAATTGCCTGAAGTGGCTAAATCACTCAGTTAGGCCTTTATGTGTCAAACCTAAATATGCAAATGAGCAAAAGCTAATTGTTTTTGCTAATTTACAATAATTAGGTTAACAGTACATGAAAAGTTTGGCATTTCCTGGGAACTTGTTCTCTCCAAACCTTTGACAAATCTTTTTTAATGGCCCATCTACAGGAAAAAATTTCACATACGACAACTTTTCTTTGACAAATAAAAACTGGCGCACATTTGTCACCTGAAAATTTGACAATTTTTCCCATCTGAACGAGCAAATAAAATTTCAGCTTTGATAGCAAATTCGGTTGTGCATATTCAGTAAGACCCTAATTTTATTATATTTACCTTAGGTTGTTGGTGGCCTGATTTGAGACTAGTCGACACAGAATCATTTGCACGTCGCTTATTTCTTTTCTGCTTCTCTTCAGTCTTTTGTACATTGGATGAAGATGAATCATTCGCATCAGATCTAGATGCGCTACTTTTGCGCCGTGAATTTGGGACATACGCCACTCTGTTCCTTCGCCTTGGCTGATTTCTTTCCTCCTTTTCTTTGATTTCTTGCACACTAGTTGATTCTGACTGGACTCTATCAGTTCCACTAGTTTTGCGCCGCGACTTCGGGGCATAAGCGATTCTGCTCCTTCGCTTTGCCATTCCTTAGCAAATCGATCGGAGCAAATCAGAAGACCGCCATCTTTCAAAATCAGCCAAACTGAGGCTCCCAATGGATTGTTGTTCTTTCGACTAAGAAGTCGGGGACGGGAGAGGTGGTGGAACAAAATTTATAGTTCTTTAATTTTAAAACGACAAAATTACCTTTATTCTTTACTTTATTTATTTATTGAGCAGGATAAACGAATAATGAATATTCAAATTTTCTTTTTGTACTCGGAATGAAAATTGCTTCGCCTCTTTTTAATATTTTTAGAGAGATAGAAGTGGAAGCCCCTCCCTCCCCTCCTTAGAAGTTTCTTTTGTTAGGCTGCTCTACCACAATGCACTTCGTTGTTGGAGGTTGTGGAGAGTTGGTGTCACATTGTGGAAGATGAGTTGGGTTTCGTCGCTTATTTCCCGTACTTTTACTCAACCGGTGTCCAAACTACCAGGCGTATCGTACATTTTAGGAAGGACGTTTCCTGTTTTGCAGCAACCTTGTCGTTATGTGCGCTACGGCATGGAATATCAACCGAACAATCTACAGAGAAAGAGAAAGCATGGGTTCTTGGCCAGACTAAGGACTCGAGCTGGGAGAAAGATTCTGGAAAGACGGAAAAAGAAAGGAAGGAAATTTTTGTCGCATTAAAAATAGTTAGTGCCAAAGATGCGACGGAGAGGTAGATGTGAGGGTAATGAAACTTGTTTTGGGATCAGGTGACTACAATGCTAATATTAAAGCTCAAGTGGGCAATGAAATTGAAGAATTTGAGGAAGCTTAAAAATTTCAAGATCATTGACTGGTGGGGTTGAGATGAATGTCAAAGGTAACTATGGAGGGTTCAGGTGATGCTGTGATGTGAAAGCAATGGAACATGTTATGGAGTCAGCCTTTTGCAAGTAAGCTCATCTCTGTTGGAAATTGAAGAATTTGAGCTAGAAAGCTAAAAGAACATGGACTGGACTAACTGGTGGGGGTGAGATACTGGTAAATGCACAGACACCTGTGTTACAATCACAGTAAGCTGTTGAAGTCGTTATGGACCTTTGCTACAGTTGTTGTCATCGTCATCATCATCATCATCATCATTTCCCAGAAATGCACTGATTGGTTAAAAAGTAGCCTGTTTGAACTTTCTGATGGATTTATAGTGTAAGGTTTTTTGAACCAGGTGTATAGAGCCCAGCATAATAGCCACTTAAATGCTGTAGCATGACACTGAGGTAAAAGGGCTTTTACCATGGTAAACAGTTTGTGTGGTAAATTCAGGATATCCATTGATGCTAAAAAAAATCTCAATTTTAGAACATCTGTGGATGTGTAGAAAATTTTTAAAAGTGCCTATGACATTACCAAGGTGTATACGTTGGAGTTTTGTAATCCCAAGGTAAGCATTATAATCAACTTTTGCTCCCAACCTGACCCCGCGAGAGAAAATTGGATTTGAAGTTATCCATATTTCAATTAAAAAGACGCTTCATGTCAGTTCAAAACAAAATGGCGCCCGTTTTTAGCATACTTTTGCGAGATTTGAAATTAATTTTCTTGAGAATGCTTGAGAATTTCATCGCGGGGTCACTTGGGCAAGTGAACTAGAGTGAGATGTTTCAAATAGCATTTAAAATGTTACCGTGCTATGAGTAGTTTTTTGGCAAATATTTTTTGCACTTATTGCTCGAACGGTGAGCGGAATCCGTCTTAATTATTAGCGACAGTATGCTTTTTGATCATTGAGGCACTTTTGGAATGGGGAAAACCACTGTAAATTTACTATGGTAGATCTCTTTTGCTATACTGTGTAACCACAAATATGAATTCAAGGGCTCTGTGGAATAACAGTGCACGTGCTGATTTTGTCAATTTTTGTTTGCTAGAATTGCATCAGTTTCTGTGTACAGTCTTCTTTTCATGTGCCTAATGGTGCTATTATTCATTTTCACCTTAAAATGTAACTCTGCCTAGCAACTCAAGTACAACATGTCATAATTTCTTTTTTCTTTAATTTAACCAATTGTGACTCCCTTTTTGTAATGAGCTATTCAACTCATTTAACTATTTAGCATTTTCACTCACTTGACAAGCAGCTATGTAAATTTATTGGAACAAAAGAAGGTGTTTGCACTAGGCCTTTCCAGATTGTGCTCCCAAAAAGCTAAAAAAGTGCTCCCAAAAATGCCCAAAAGATGCTTAAAAAGTGCTCCAAAACCAAAATAGTGCTCAAAAGTTGCTCCAAAAATTAAAAAAGTGCTACCGAATATTTTTAATTATTTGAAAGAAAAGATGCTTTCCAATTTAGATTTGCAACTAAAAGGCAAGTTTCCATTGAATACAAGTCAATAATTGCACAAATAACGAATAATACTTTTATTAAATAAATGCGTTAGTCAGAGTAGTTTCCATAAACCTGTGAAACACACTTTAGCGTATAACAACTTACTATTATAAATGCTTTTGTTCTCTTTTGTGTTTTCTTACCTTCTACTCTGTACCTTCAACACTAATATTTCACGGGTTTATGGAAACCACTCTAAAACAATGTTCATTTATATAATACCATATCTACTTTTCTGGCTAACATTACTAGAATTCATTCTAGAAAATGAGTAAAGCCTAAGACAGATTATATAAAGAATCAACTAATCCATCAATTAGCTAGTTAAATAGACTAAATTCATTTTGAAAACATAAAATAAAATAAATATTAATAAAAAAATAAATATTGAATGTTTGTTTTTTATTTAATCAAAGCTAACAAAACTTGACAACAAAACTTAACTATATCAATCTCCACCTCAAACTTGATAACAGAACTCAACTATAACAATCTCCTAAAGAGAAAATGATTACAAAAGATGTAAAACAGGAAAACATGGTTTCCAATGTGCAAGCAATATAGTGCTGACAAAGTAGTAAAAATGTTAGTAGCTAATAAGAACTCATTTAGAGCTCTCTCTGGTTATTATTGTATCTGACCATCACAGATGCCTCTATGTAGTCCTCTAGCGCTGCCTCTTGTTGTGCTGACAGTGTAGCGAGAAGGCTAAAAACCCTTTCAGCACTTGCAGAGCTTGGCTGGACAAGTAACACCTTTCTGACCAATGCGGTCCAGTGTGGAAGAGTGTCCTGATGTGCTGCCCACCATGTAAGCTTCTCCTCTTCATTATTACAAACAAAGCCATCCGCAGCAGCAATATATAGTGGCAGCTCTGTTGCTAATGCAGCAACCATGGCATCATTTACGAATGGAAAGTTCTTCAACTCTTCCAGAGAACGAGCATCTGGTCTTAGCGCAGTAACTTGGACCGGACAACAGAAACGTGCTGCCTTAAAAGCAAGGACATTTGAGATGAACTGGATATTAAACTTCTCTTGAAAGAAGTTCAATCCAGGTCGAATACATGCCTTAGCCTCAGTGATCAAACGATTCTGCAGGGCAGCATTACCCCCAACAATCTCTCTAGCAATGGCTTCAAGGCAGGGAAAGTGGCCTACCGCAACTGCATGCTGGACAGCTGATAATCGCTCAAAACATGTGAAAATCAGTGGCCCATCTCCTTCGAGGTAATAGGTGGCAGTTACAAAATGGACACCAGCATCCACTAGAACTGCAAGTTCTAACTTAAGTAGCTGTAATTCCTGTGGACTTTCGAAAATGTCCAGGAGATGCCGGCGAGTCTGCGGTGAGAGATTGTCGTTCTCTTGTAAGAAGGGGGCCACATCGCCAAAGTAATCTGATACTTGCTTCAGCACTTCCCACTTGCTCCACCAGCGCGTGTTACCGTGGGAGGACATCGACTTCCCAGTTTTCTGTTTCCAGAGAAGTTTCGCATTGTAGCTGTGGGCAAATAAATTCACCCAGTGGTGGAAGAATACATCCAGAACCTTGAACACAAAGTTGGAACCCACATTATTGATAGTATGGGAGAAGCAAGTGATATCCATAATCGTTGGATAAAAGAATAACAGTTGCTTTATGGCATTGCCATTTACTGAGGTGCCATCTCTCATTGCAGCCAAAATCATATCTGGCTTGAAACTGTTATTAACAGCCATACATGTCATCAGTCTCTGGGCCAACTCATTACCCTTGAGAGGCTTAGCAAGAACCCCTAGCCGTAAAAGGCGCTGGGTTGGTCTGAAATCTTGCTGAACATACCGAACCACAATAGCAAGGGCTTCCCCTAGTCGTGCTGTACCATCAAATATGATGGAGGCTTCTGTAACAACGTTGAGCTCGGCTTTCAACTTCTCTTTCTCCTTATCTAAGACAGCAGGTATAAGGTCATTCATGTGACTACTTGAAGTTAACCTTTGTCCATACTTTTCTAAGAGGGGGCGCAAAATGTCAACTTTCGAAATAGGTATTCCTGCCAAAAGGAGAGTTTCCACTACCTCAAAACGAAAGAGTCTCAGGTTGGCCGGCAATGTAGTACCACTTGCATTTTCTTGCTTGTCTTGCCTCTGCAAGCACTGGAAAATGGTCTGACTCTCTTTTCTGTCTGCAGTGATTCTTGCAATTCCAGCCAGATGCTTCTTCGACTTCATATGTCTGTCAACTGAGCTCTTCTTCAGGGCGAGTATCTCGTGACAAGCATTGCATTTCAACTGTCCTTTGACGAACTCTAAATGTTGACCAGGGTGGCACTCGAATCCTGTCCCAAACCGACGTTTTACTGTTGAGATTCTTGTGCTCACGACTCGCTTTATATTTCCCATCATTGACTATAATCTTTCGCTTTCGGGAAATGGACGCTTTTGCCGGTTCTGATAATGAAGCGCCTCTACTTATGGCAGTTTCTATGGGATTTTCTTCGATTTCTTCGCCACTCGACGAAGCGTCCGCCATTTTGATCTGGGCAGACAGATATTCCATATAAGGCGTTAGATTAGTTATTAACTAGTTCAACAGCCCACAGGCTACCCAATATTTTTAGTTACCGACGTACCACAGGAATGGATACCCAATCAAATGTCGAAATCACCAGTTTTAGCCTAGTTGAGATATTATTTGTAGTCAAGGGAACTTGAAATTGCTATATAAAACAAAAAATCCAGTAATTTGCTTCAAATAAGCTAGAAATTGGCTTGTTTACCAAAAAGTTGTCAGAAGATGCTCTTTGGCCAAAAAAGTGCTCTCTGATCAAAATAGTGCTCCCAAAGCCAAATTGCGCTAAAAAAGTGTCGAGCACAATCTGGAAAGGCCTAGTTTGCACAACAAAAGACTTCAACTCCCACAGGATTGTCTTGGTGCATCAATATGGTGGCCATTTCAATGCTTTTGGTACACCAACATGGCTGCTGTGATGTCATATGAAAATGCTCTATTGTTTTTCAAAATCAAATGCAAAAGGAAAGGAACTGATCAAAAGAAACTGATTTTGGAAGCTGAGTAGCTGAGTAAAAGCTCTTGACCTCCAATTATTTTTCCTAACATGTCAAGCAAGTAGATTCAAGAATAAGTAAGATCCTAACCTGTGCAGCCCGGGGGGGGGCTTAGTTTAAGTCACTCCCAACAACTCCCTTGCACTTGAAGCGAATGCAAAAATATCCCCTGAATCACACCGAAACCCAAAAAATCCCATGTGGAAATATATCTGCAAAGTCATCAAGTTTATACTGACAAGAAGTAATGTGGAATTAATGTTTGTGGGATGTAGTTGCATCCCCACTCTATGTATCTGCAAAGTTGCATCTCATCATACATAACACAACTTGCACCTGCAACTTGATACGTGATCCTGGCAGGTGATGCACTAAAAATAGTCTTGTGGCCCCACAAGAGCATAAATCCACAAAATGGCAATTGGATTTGTAATTTCCAACAGCAAATTTTTGACAGGATGAAAAGCGACAAACAACAGCTAAACATATTAGGATTAAAACTTGCAATACAGGAATGCACAGCCCACTCCCCATTTTTACGTCCCTTCATATCACAGTTGAAAAAGTTGATAGGTGTTTTTAGTTCACCAACTTAGGCTTCCAATGGCATTCGATGAGCCCTACAAATATAAACTTTTGAAGAAAATAAAAACATTTGCAACTTTCATTTGCTCTTGCAGTTAAGGATATTTAGCTGAATTTCAGGTCCAGTTTTTTAAGACGTGCCCAAAGTTGTGGGAAAACAAGTCTCTCCGAAAAAAGTCTGTGCAGCTTTCTTGAAAATCTTATACCAAGGCACTTCTTAGTGGTAAGCTCTGTGATGTTTTTAAAATTAAAAAGAAAATTGTTTTTATTCATTGTTCAATAGCTTGGCAGGAATCTTAAGTTTCTTTTCATTTGGGCTCTGCATAGTCAGAGATAATTTTGTCTACCATAACTTACTCATCTTAGCAATCATGTGACTTTGTCAATCAAAGCTGAAGGTTCTTAATGGCTTTTAGAAATCGAAAGAAGTCATCAAAACTGGGTATCTGTTCTGGGAAAGTAATTTCCAAATCTCGAACATCTTATATGTCCATTTTGTAATAAAGTCCAAAGGTGTGAGTAGTTTTATTTATTATTACTAGAATTTTTTCTTGTTTATTTCTAGCAAATAGGCCTTTTCACAGTTATCTTTTCTCATTTCCATTACAATGTATTTGAGTGTGGATGGAAGGCAATTTCGGGCAGAAACTGTTAAATTGCCCCAAATTGCCTTCCATCCACGTTCAAATAACTTGAAATGCAAGTGAGAAACGTCAACTGTGAAAAGGGCTATTTTACAATCGTTCAAGATTTTGATTGACATGGGTATATATATATATATATATCATGTGACTGCTATCCAAAACTTGCAACTGGACAAGTGTTTTTTCCAAAATTTTATGTTTTTGTATCTTTTGCTCATGTAACACACAAACTTTTCATCTACAGTAGATTAAAACACTGGATTGTTTTGCAATATTATCAGCAGGGTTATAACCTGATTATAAGCGAAATGCGAGCTTTTACTCTTGTCACGTGACTGCCTTTGAGTTGTTTACTAATCCTGGAGGGGGAGGGGGAGCCTCCGGATTTTGCGTGACAGGGAGGTGCAAAAGATTTTTAGGGGGTTTGAAATTCACGATTTTGGGATTTTTTGCGGGTAAGAAAATTTTGACAAGTATTTTTGCGGGTAGTTTGTTAGGATGACTACTGCTAGAATGACTAACACGACCATTCAAAAAGCACTCAGTTGTTCTTCGTTATTGTCATTTAATCCCTTCTGGGTACTTGTAAGGCTTCAAAATTCAGTATGGGAATTTCTGGGGTCTCATTTTGGTCCAGGGGATTTATCTGGGTTTCGTTTAAGCGGCTTTATGCCCAAGGGATTATTTTTGGGTTTGAATTGATGTCCTTATGTCCCCATTCGCACTTCCCCGTCCCTGGAAATGCAGAGTACCCCCCCTTCCTGGGTTGCTAATAATAACACGAAAGTCATTAGCAAACCAGAATTTTGCCTTAGGGGAATTTGACCTTTTCAAATTCGGCCGTGAGAAAAGAAATCGGTTGTTTTTATTGTCACAGTTCACGAAGTTTAAAGACAGCAAAAACATTTTTAGAGCTTCGAGAAGAACCGTTTCCTCTCCTACGCGTATATATTTATGTCAATCGATGAGTTAGCTTTGAGATCCCTTACAGCGCTTTGCGACGGATGTTGAAACTCAAGGTAAACAGAGAAGAAGAAATATTGACTCAAATACGGACCTGAAAGATTCCTAAAGACAATGCAAGTTGGTTAACACGTTACGAAGGGGATAATTCGGGATTATAGGGTATCATCTGCGTCTAGTCTGGAGATTTTTGACGGAAATCTTTCGACAGCTAGTTTGCAGTAATTCGATTCTCTGAATGAGCGTTTCGGCCGAAAAGCAGACGCATCTAAGCGGCCATAAGTGGCACATATCTCGGCTAGAATTCAGTCCCGGAGGCTTGCATCTTGCGTCTGCAAGCTGGGATAAAACAGTTCAGATATGGGATCTCAGTACACTAGAATCTGTGTTTGTTTTGCGACATCATCGAAACCCGGTTACATGCCTTTCGTGGCAGCCGGTGGAAATGGCGCGGGGTTGCCTTGGGATACTCGCCTCTGGTTCGGCTGACAGTACTGTCGCTCTGTGGAGTGCAGAGAAGGGAAAACTACTTCAGTCTTTTTCACAGCATAAGGGATGGGTCTTGGGTACTTCGTTTTCAAGCGATGGAAGTCTACTAGCCTCTACAGGTTGGGATAAAACTGTCTGCCTCTCGGACGCGCGAACGGGACAACTTGTGCATAGAATGACAGGTCATTCGACGGGTGTGTGGACTTGTGCTTTTCAAAGGTGTGGAGTATCCACAAATTTGCTTTGTTCTGGTGCAGACGACGGATCTTTAAAGATATGGGACACGCGGACAGCAAATTCGGTTATGTCTTTGGTTGGAGCACACGATGACAGCGTAAAATCTTGTGCTTGGTCTCCAGACGGCGGGTACATCGCTTCTGGTGCGGCGGATAACAAGGTGAGAAAAGCCCGAAAATTGTACAGAAAAAGAAATCCTTTTTGCAAAATAACGAAAAGTAAACACCACCACAGGAAGGTTTTAATTTGAATTGTTGAACTTCGTGATTTAATCCACAAACTCAAAAGTTAGACGACTCAAGTAACTTAACTTTGTGTGTGACAGCTGGTAACATTTTCGCGGTCATCGAAAATGGTATGAGGTATGAATTACTTTTAATTTTTTGTGGTCACCTTTGTAAAAGCGACGAGATGAATTACTGATGGAATCATACTGATCCATTTGTGATGGAGCAGATTTGTTCATCTTTAGTTTACGGGACGACTTATTAGACTTTTCGAAACAAACATTGAAAACTGTAAAATTTCCACATTCGTGCGCGCGCGATTTTATACACCTTTAGTTTGGTAAACTTTCAGACAGATTTCGAGTCTTTATTTTGGCGTCATGACATAGGTGCAAGAACTCAAGTTCAAATTGGCGGAAACGTTTCCTATGGTTATCATGAAATTGTTTTATTTTTACGGAGATGATGTTTAATATGAGAGCCTCACTTAGCATCTTCTTCAAATACACTTCCTTTTAAGAGTTGTCAATGACGACTGCCTGTTTCACGAAATGAATTTTAAGTGAAGATTGAGAATTATTGTTTTTGTTGGTTACAAAAGAAAGTACGTTCGTCACTCGCTCAATATTTTGTTGTTAGTTGCAATTATATTCTCTAAATCCAAGGACGTCATATTGTTTTTACTTTAAAGGCCACGCATTACGTCTTTTGTCTTCCAAAACAATGGAAAGCCCCTTTTAGATAGCGGGACAAATACGAGATCAAATTGTCGCGTAGTTGCAGATGAAAATCATGTTGAGTCTCATTTCATCACGGAGTTGCAAATGTCGCGGCTTTTTTTTTCTTTTGTCGTAAAACCGCACTGTTCAATACCCACTACATTACTTAAAGCCATTAAAAGTCGGTGTTCTGTCAAAAGTTATCCTTTTGTAAATTATTAATGACTGGAAAAAGAAAACAAGTTTGCATAACCCCTCTGGGATGCTGCAAGCATTCTGTGCAATTTCGTTGTTTTTCTAACTTTCCGATGAATATTTTAAAATTCTTTTAGTGTAATGTTTGTTGGAAATGATTGATTTGCTGAGCTAAGATGGAGTAAACTAGATCTCTATAGTTGGCAACAGGGAATTGAGGTTAAAAGGTTATAGAGTACAGTTGAACCTGCTGGGTGTGGGGTGGGCCAAAAATACACCTTCCTGTCCACGAGGAAAGAAATGGAAAACCCTAGCTAAATGGAGTCACAAATCAATACCAATTAGAGCACAGGCAACCCAGGCTCGGGAACAGACTACTCCTTGTGTTTTCAAATCAAATCAGAAGACTTTATTTTAAGAGGGTGGCATGTGACAGTGGTGAATACTGATGGCCCTGTGGCCCAGGTTTTGCCTCTGAAGCATCTGTTTGTGAGCCTGGGTTGCCTGTGGCTTAGAGCGTTTACTTGCATTCCAGGTGGCTACTACTTGTATGCACTTGTTTTGCATTTTGTTGATGCTTGTATGTACTTGCATTCTGTTTGGCCACTGCGTTTGCAGCTTGCATTCCAGGTGGCCACGACTTGTATACACTGTTTGTGCATTTCGTTGATGCTTGTATGCACTGCATTCCATTTGGCCACTAGTTGTATGCACTTGTTATAACTTTGGTCACTACTTGCAGGTGTGGAAGGAATGTGGATAGGGGAAGAAATAAGATGAATTAATGACTAACCCTCTATTCAGTCTGTCATCTACCTAAATACGTCTAATAACTGAAAACCATTATATCTGTCAGATTGCTTTGTGGGAACCAAGAAGTGGAACACTGCTCATCAAAATCCGGGGACACGAGGATGCTGTTAATGAGGTGCAGTTTTATCCAGTAATGAGCAGCAAGTCAGTTCCAATCATCTTCTCTGTTGGCGACAATTCCTGTCGGGTGTGGCATCCCTTGAGAAAGCGCAGCAAACAGCTTCAGATGATCAGGCAACATAGGCTTGGATTGGAGGTATGAGCAACAAAATAACATACATTTTGCATGTTAGAAAGAAAATTTGAAAGAGAGCAATGGGTACCACAACTGGTAGTCTGTCCACATCTAAGGCATTTTTTTGTCAGTATGTTGCAAAATGCCCAGATCCAGAGATTGCAAACATAGCAGTCTCCTTGAGGTCCATTTCTTATCCACCCAGACGTATATTGTAATGGGGAATGAGGGTGGTGTCAGGAGGGTGGGATTCTGGAGGAAAAATACTGGAAGTTACAGGATTAGTGGAAAAAAGATTATGAGAGATCACAGGAGGTGGGAAAAAATAGGAAAATATTGCACCCAGGGTTGGGTTATACATGTATATGGGGAGCCTCCACCTAAGAGGGGTGCATTTTTTATGCTTGCATTATTAGTAATTTTTAGGGACACTGAAACACTTTTTAGTTCGCAGTTGCTATAGCAACTGAGAACTATTGGGGCTGTCCTGGCGTAAACAGTCGTGTTAGTGTGTTAACTTTTTGGCAACAAGCCCACAAAGCCATTCAAAGTAGAATCCTTCGAGGTGTAATAGACAAGTTTTGAGGGGCTCTTAACCAAGTGTTGCGCAGTCTCTATGGATGAAGAATTAATCGGAGTGTATGGATCCTCGAAAACATCGTAGATTTTGATTTGCAAAGACAACGCAGGAAGGAATCGGAAGGAAAAGTTTACTGAAGAGCAGGTCTTCAGTTTAGGTTGGCGTTCGCCAGCGGGTTAGGAACAGCTGGACGAGGAAAGAAATTGGTTGTTAAGTTTAGTTGCTGTTAAAAAGATTGCAAAGAAGTCTTTGTGTCGTGATGTTTCTGATCTGCAGGTGCAAACATTTCTTTATGCATAAGTTGTCTGGGGGAGATAATTGGTCATAATTAATGAAGTCCACGAAAGGCGATTGTGTACGTTTGCATTTGGCACGGGTTTAAGTTATGAACTATCAAAAACATCATCCACACCTTACAGAGTTCAAGGACTTTATTGAAAGCTTTCAGTTTGAGTTTTATGTGTTTTACTTTGAGCTGATGTATAGTGTATGTTGCTCGGAATTATCGGCCAGTCAAGATTTTCCCCGTACGCGCGTATTTAATAAATTTTGAGTTTGAGTTTTATGTGTTTTACTTTGAGCTGATGTATAGTGTATGTTGCTCGGAATTATCGGCCAGTCAAGATTTTCCCCGTATGCGCGTATTTAATAAATTTTAAAAATATTCCATGCATCATTGCCAGAAGAGTCCTGACTCTTTCCCATTATTGAGCTCTCCAGAATCGACCGTTATTGAAGTTTTCTTGGTTTCTGTATTTCATGTCCGCAGTTTAGTTTCATAGTTCCCACAGTTGAATGTATTCGCCGTTATGACATTGATCTGACGATTTACTCGTTGTTCTGAACTTCCCAAATGATGTTTGTTCTTTGATGATCACCAGAAAGATTCTTGAAATCCTTGTCATTAAGTTGCAAAAATGTTTTGTGTTTTCTCTCGATTAGCCTTTTAGAACGATTATATTCGTGAGGTTATCCTGACACGAAAGCTATTTCAATTTGATTTTCATAATTCAATTAGTAGAATGTTTGGCATGATTTCTGACACGAAATCATGATGTCTGACACGAAAGTAAAATTTTGTCAATCACAAGTTTTAAAATAAACTCAAACAACTTATATACACGCAAAAACTAGCCCAACGTCTGTTTCTCTTTAATTATGTAAGTATTCTTCTACATTCATTCTGTTATAACGAAAAAAAAAGATTTCCCAGACTTATGATAGCACATTTCTTTTCAAATGCTGGGCTTCGTTTTCGTGGTTTCCCTGTTATTCTTTAATTTTGAGCTGCCTGTTACCTATTTAATGGTGACGCTCTCTATCATGCAACCACATCCTGCTCCTGATAACACTGATATACACTGAACAACAAAGACAGCAGAGACAAAATAGTAGTAACATCTAAAAAACAACTGCGAACTATGCGAACGGATCGGCTCGTCTTGTTATGAAGTGAAGTGGATAGTGACTTAATCATAGTATTAAAAACGGTTGCAAAATTTTAGCAGTAATTACAATGTAAAAATGTAACAAAGGGGTTGGGGGGGGGGGGGGCACCAGCCAAGCACATGTAATATGAGAATTATTGTGTTGTTACATTAATAGTGAAACAAAAAAGGTGGTTGGAAAAAAGATGTCCTGATTATCATTAAGTTTAATGAGGAGACAGAATTAATGCCTTCTTTTATTTTTTCCTACTCTGTAATGAAAATTGACGAAGTTTTCCTCTGTTGTGTGTGAAATAGGTAGAGGCTCTTGCCCTCTCCCCAGATGGGACACTACTGGCTACAGGAGCACGGGACAGGGACATCATTCTGTCCTCACTGGATGTGGCTTTGACAGAAGTTGATGCCCTTCCCATTGAAGATCAAAATGAAGCAGCTATGAACTATGGTGCTACACTGTGGAAGAAATTCACCAAGAAAATTATGCAGAGGATTCTTAGTAAGTACAAGGGTTTTTCATCTTGATCTTGTTTACTACCTGTGTGAATAAGGAAGGGGTACCATTTCAAGAAAAAATAGGACATTTTATAGTGTAAGGGTTTGAACCTTGGGAGAGAGCCTCCTTGTACAAAACTATACTGAGTACTCCCCCCCCCCCCCACCAGGAGATCAAGTCATACAAGCAAACTACTAAACCAGTGAGCTTTCACCCCTTGCCCAAGGTTGTGATTATAAAAAGTATGTTGTGTGCTTGATGTCACAGGTGAACCAAGTTTAGTGGGAGATGAAGGTGTCTCCTCCCAGTCATCAAGCAATCCCAGAAACACGGCATCTTTGGTTGGACGAGCTGTGCACAAAACAGAAAACAAGGAAAAAGAAAATGTGATAATGAAAGCAACTCCAGTAACTGTTGTTGAAGCCAATGGAAACACTGAGTCAGATGAGATTCTGAAAGAACAGATAGCACGACTGCGTAAAAGCTCACGGCCTGACAGTACTGGTGCTGCTGATAAACCAATAAATGGGGTGGATCATGACACCCAGCGAGATAGTATTGTAACAGATCACAGGGCAAGATTGCGTAAAAGCTCCCAACCCGAGAGCACTGGTCCTGTTGTTAGTGATCCAACAAATGAGTTAGATGAAGTTCGACAACATCTGCGACATGTTAACGGCTATAATGATACGGACATGAATGTTAACAGTTACCCCCCAGTGTTTGTAGAGAATAGTGAAATATATCCCAGAAGAAATGGTTATCAAAGCCACAATGACAGTTCGAGCGTCAGCAGCAGCAGTTACTATGGCGACATAGAGGATGTTACGAAGGAAATGTATGATCTTGCCAATGGTTTTGAAGATGCCAGACTTTAGATAAAGTGGCTTTTTATTGCAATAAATATTAGTTATTGTTACTTTCTCAGTCCTGGTTTTCACCTTTGAGGTTTAAGATAGTTTGCTGTAGCTGTTGTAATCTACATTGATGTCTTATTTTCAGCAGCATTTTAAACTCAATATAGATGACTTTACTATGATACACGTAAAGTAGATAAATAATTTAGTTTAAAGGAGAGAACACTTATTTAAGAGGAAACACTTGTGGTCACATCTTATAGGTGTTAATAGTTTTGTACAGATTTATAGTTCCATGCTTTTTTCTATGTCAACTGCATTGGAAGTATTCCCTGACATTATATATTATTTTATAGTCAGTCAAGTTGTGCATAATGTAAAACTTTAAAACAAAAGTCCCCATGCTTTTACCTAAGTTTCTTTTACAAACAGTTTGCTACAAAAAATCTTCCAAAACTGAAGAATAATACTATACACTACCTTTAAACCCCACAACAGCACTAGTCTTGTGAATTAGAGAAAATGTTTCATGATATACTGCAACTGAAAATAGAGGGCCATGTGGGAATTGTATGTACGCTATCATAACACAAATGTTGCGATAGTTCATTAATCACTAAATTATTATTAATTTTCTTTGGCAGTGTCATTCAGAAAGCTTTTTCCTATAAATCAATGGTCATACCAAAATTATGAATATTTATGAAAATAACCATCACAACATATTAGACACATTTTAGCTCACTGAATATTTATACATTAGCTCTTTAATGTCCTTTTAATATAACTGTAGAAAAAAATGACATGTGTAATATATTGGTTCTAATGTTTTAGTCTGAAGGAAGTCTTGTAGTACAAGAGTAATAAATGGTCCACACGCATGTGGACATGGGATGAGCTTTTGCCTTTTTAGGCGATAACGTGTGGTTTTTAATTACCTCCTTGGATGATTTTGTTTTTCAATAATATGTATGATAAGTGTTGCGATAACACTGGTGGGTAGTCTCACTTACCAAGTATTGTGTTGCATGACAATAAATCTAATCACCTGTTCTGATCGTGCAAATATCACAAAACTTTATTACAGGTTTTGTGACTTGCACGTTTCTGCACGTTTCTGCATGTCTTGTGACTGTCATAGCAAACCCGTAGACAAATAAATAGAGAAAGAAATATGTAAACTATCAGGCAATGTCAAAGGGATGAGAAAACTCATACCAAAATGTAAGTGGTCGAAAGTCTGTTGGAAAGTTTATGAAGACAATTTGTCATAGACTGTACTTTGCTACTCAGACACATAAATGCAAGAATTTATATATGTACTTGCACATCTTTATGTAACAACAAAGTGACACATTTAAATAGCTGCATGTATCTACACTTTTAGAAAAACCTCTGATTGCTCACAGTGAATAAAGCAAAAGTAAGCTTGGATAAGTACTGCTAGAAGAACTTTTTAACAGAACAGCCTTTTTGGGGGCACTTGATGCAGCAGCCATTACGCTGGTAGAATAAATTCTTTTCAGCAGAATTGGAGCAATAAATAAAAAATTATCATTGCTAGTGTAGCTAAATCAAATGATGATAATTAAAAACAAAAACAAAAAAACTTGACAATAGAAAGGAAGATTTTCTTGCAAAAAGTTTAAAGATGGAAATGATAAAGGACCCAATTTAAATTTTACCAGTATTACTGAAAGTGTTTCCAAATTTGAAACTGTAGTAGGGATTTATAGGGCAGAAAAGCCACTTTATGAGTAGAGTTTATCCAAGCCTAGTTAAAAAGCACTTATCACTTAATTTGATAATAATTATTGACTGCTCCAATAAAATTCTGTTTTTTATTCTATTTAACTTCCAATAAAATTCTGTTGCTAAATTGTCCCCAGCTAAAACTTGAATCAAAAATAGTCATCAGATGGCCCCTGGCATTGATATGGATAGAGTTTCAGCCAACAGCGTGACTGAAAAAGAATGGTGCTTATATGTTACAGCGCTTTTCAAATGAGTGTCGTGAAACCAAAACCAAAGTAATTATCCCAGCCAATCATAACAAACACAAATTACCCAATGAACCAATCAGAACTCGAAGCAAATACATGTAATCAGCGCCAAGCGTGGGAAAACGCGTGCGAGCAAGTCGCGATTGGTTTAAGTTTTACTTCTGATTGGTCGAGAAAGTGGCGTGCGATTTTTTAACAAATCACAGAGCGAAGAAAAGCAAAACCAAAGCAAAATGCAAAATACTTTCGACACTCAATTGAAAACTGCTCTAAATGGAAGGGTTAACTTTCTTTGAGTGAGATAAAAGGTTAGTAACATTGAGAAGATCAGCAAGTGGGCTGGTTAGGGCACTCATGTCCAATACTCTCTAACTGACACGATCCGAAAAAGCCACTATACAACCCGTACGGATCGACAATTAGAGACCACCGGTTAAATAGAGCTGTTGATCTGAAAATTACATCTCATTAACGACCATCATGTTGATAGGAGGTTTGTCGATTCATTCAATCCCTACAATTGGAAAATTTTAAGCACGATCCGTATAACAGACTTGTCGATCTGAAAATTGCATTCATTAACAACCGAGAAGCATGTTGCACAATATAGTAGGCAAACATGAATATTCCTCGTTCTCTCTAACTGACACGATCCGAAAAAGCCATAGTACAACCCGTACTGATCGATCGACAAAGAAAGACGACCCGTTAAATGGAGCTGACGATCTGAAAATTGCATCTCATTAATGACCTCATGTTCACAGGACTCAGGAGGGTTGTCGATTCGTTTGATCCGTACGATTGGACAATTGTATGCATGATCCGTACAATAGATTTGTCGATCCGAAAATTGCATTCATTAACAGCGAAGAGTGAAAATAGTAGGCATAACACATAGCCAATACAGGTATACATGAGTATGCCCAAAAGATGAGGGGTGCTCGGATCAAACAAAACACTGAAACCATGCAAACATGACTATGACTCGTTCTTTAAACGTGTGACCCCAAAACATTCGTTTTTGGCGCGGTGCAAAAACGAGACCTACAACATACCCTTTTATGAAACAAACCGAACACAGAGCCAAGAAATCATGAGATTCATTTCTCGGATTGACAACTCTCTTTCTTGGGTCGTAAATGATGTTCTCCATTTGTACGGTTCGAACTGATTGACAACCTTAACACCACGCACCTAAACCACAGCAGATGATCTTTGATATTTCTAAGTTCCCACTAATGAGATTTATTTCTCAGATTGACAGCTTTTTTCCTCGGGGCATGAGTGATGTTCTCCATTCGTACGATTCGTACGGATCGACGACCTCTAAACACCACCTAACAAGAAATGATCTTTAATATTTCTAAGTCCCACTAATGAGATTCATTTCTCGGATCGAAAACACTTTTTCTCGGGTCGAACCTACTTGTCGATCTGTACGGATCGAAATTTAACTTTTTCCGATCGTATCAGATGGTGTGTATTGGACAACCCTCGGTTAGGGAAAACTCACAGGCCTTGAATACATAGGTGATGGAATGTGTTGTTCCAGAAAATATCCATACCCACCCCACGGATGGTTTTTTTGGTTTGACCCCCCCCCCCCCCAACTCCTTTCTGCTTTGGTTACATACTTACCTTGAGAAATTTACCTTGAGAAATTTTGGCTTTTCAGACCCGCACCCCCTCAGAATTTTCAATAACCATCGATGGGGTAGGTATGGTTATTTTCTGGAACCACACAATGGATTTTACAAGCTGTGTTGCGAAAGGTACCTTGGTTTGGATTCATTTGAAAAATTGCCTGGTAGTGCCAGTACGTCTTGCCTTAGCCGACTTGACCAGTTGTAGAAATTTTTGTTTTTAACATTTTCATTTCTTTTAAACTGTCAGACATTTCTTGTATAAAAAAGATGTCCAAAAAGACAGCCACGTTGTAACACTGTCAGGAGTCAGAAAGGTGACTCTATTCATCAGTCGAAAAAATGGAAATAAAGGAAGTTGACTGAAGGGCAACACGCCCCAGTTGTTCAGAGCGGATAACTTTACCCAGTGGATAAGTCGCTATGCAATGAAGCAATTTGACTTCAACTTACACATTTAGCCAGATTTTTGCAAAGTCACACCTGGTTATAGTTACACTCATGCTCTTTTCATAAATCATAGGGCTGTGTAGAGATTTTCCCACCTTCTGTATGTGCCAGATTACATCTCATCCAGTGGATAAAGATATCTGCTCTTTGAACAACTGGAGCCAGGTCGAAAATCATACCCCCATGCCAAAATGCCCAGGACATAATGCTACCATGTAAATGTACTTAAATATACCATTTAAGGCGTAAATATAAATAAATTGCAAAGTGGTTTGATTAAAAGAAAACTCCACAAGCTGCTGCATACCTTGTGTTTATAAGAATTGGGTAAGTATTCTTACAAATTTATCATTTTTATCATTTTCAAATTGTTTTTTGGTTTGAAAATTTTCAAATCAATTTGATTTTCATTTTCCTTTGTTTCAGATTCCATACCATTAATAATAATCAATAAAAATAATTGCAATTTACATAGCACCTATCCAGTTCTGCTCTAGGTGATTCACAAAAGGTTAAAAATAAATTAAAAAGCTAAATTAATGTATAAACAAAAATTAACCCTACTAAGAATGAGGTGTTTTTTTAAAAAGATAGGTCTTAAGTTTCGATTTTGAAGTACTCAAATTGTCACAAGAATGGATGATACCATTACAGGAACAAAGGAAAATAAAAATCAAACTGGTTGAAAAAATTTTACAACCAAAGCAAAATTTAAACTGCAAAATATTCCCTGAATATTGAACAACACTATTAATACCAACATTTGAACATTCAAATTATTAGTGAGAGTTCTCACCTCCTGTGGGCCTTCTTGTTCTGGGGGCATTATGACTGCAATTTGACCGTCTGCTACCAACACTGAGGAACTGGCAATGCCAAACATGTTAAGTCATGCCTGTTAACTGATGCTCCTTCTATCACCTTCCACTGGTCATTTGACTCATCATACCACTCCATAGTATCTTCGCCATACCCACCTGCCACATATATTACTCCATTCACAACAGCAATACCAAATCGTCGATGTGGATAAACGAGAGGTGCAACAGAAGCCCATGTGTTGTTCTCAGGGTTGTAAACTTCCACTGTATTCAAGGGGCAGTTACTCTCTGTGTCATAACCTGTTAAAACATATATTATGGTTTTCATGAGCTATTGTTTAAAAAAAATTCAGCAATTTTATCAGCTTTAATTTAGGTTACTAACCTCCAACAACATAGATCATGCTGTGCATCACAGCAGTGCCAATACCCCACCTAGCTGTTGGCAATGGAGAAAGTGTTTCCCAAGATTTGTTGGCTGTGTCAAATCTCTCAACCTGGTTTACACTTTCTTGATAAAACTTGTCACACCCTCCGATTACATAGACCTTATTGTCAAGACAGCATACCCCAGGCCGATAGTGTTCATATGTTGGAAATGGCAACCTCTGCCAAAGGTTTGTAGCAGTGTTCAGTCTTCTATAACAACTGCCACCAATGACGTACATGAACTGTTGACAAGCACAGCTCATACTGTTTGTTGTGTCACTTGCATCAACACTGTAACTTGAAACTTTAAGGCTTTCCCATAGCAGTGACGACTTGTTGAATCTCGTTAATATGTTTGTATTCACAGTGTTAAAGTAAATGAACTCTCCTATTGATACAACATGACAAGTACCAATGTGAATTAAAGAAAATTTTTCCAAATGAGTATTCCCCATTGCACAGTCTAAATATTGCACCATAAATATCTTGGTTCTTTTGCCTTCTGCATTATTCATGTACCCTCCAAAGACATAAAGGGCATCAATCTTCCTTTTCCTTAAGGGTTGCAGATCAAGATCTAGATCTAGACTTGCCTGTTGCAAAACTTGAGAAACAAGATCTTTGCATTCAGAATCTTGCTGCACAAGATCTTCTCTGAGAACTCTGTCAGTAAGGTAAGACGAAGGCAGCAATCCAAACCTCACTTCTCTGAAAAGCTCTGCTGTCGACTGTTTCCAGGAACAACGATCGTGTTCTAGCCATCTTAAGACGGCTTCAAATACTATCTCCTCTGATTTTACTCGCAACAAATCGTTACTGAGAAGCTCAACGAGGCGACAAACAGACAGTGAAAGAAATTCTTGTTGATTGCAAATATCCATAAAATTGTTGAGGACGAACTTGTCCACAAAAGCTTCAAACGAAGAAGGAAATGTTTGATGTTTTTTGACCAAGAACTGCAAACCCAAGCAGTTAGAGACGTCCAGCTCTTGTTGCAAGAAATTTTCACATGAAGACATTAAAAATGGCACGTCCCACAAATTCGCCAAAATGAGCACATTCTCAAAGTTTAAGTGGCTAAACTCTACCGTTCCCGTGTAAAAGTAATCTAAAACTAAACGCACGGCGATTTTATCCACGCTTTTCAAGCAAATTTCTGAATTTTCTGCTTCACAGAAAGATGAAGAAGGTGAAAACATAGCTCTAAAGTAAGAAGAGCTTGCGGCTAAAACTGCACGATGAGCAGGAAAAATCTTGTCTTCTACTCGCAAGATCACATCGCAGTGCTCTGCTGTATCCCGCATTTCGTTCAGCGAATCCAGTAAAGTTCTAGGAAGCTCTAAATTTTCGTATCTTCTGCTCTTTAAATTATCCGCCATGTTTCAGACTGGGTTTACAACTTCGCGCGGGAAGTTCAGAGCCCATGGGTAGTACGTTATGTAAGCCAAAGTGTTATGTCACGATGCAATCTTGAAACGGCCTCGTTCCCAGGAGAAATTAGAAATGGCGGACAAACATGGCGGGACAGTAGTTTGCGTTTGTAGTCCGCAGCGGCGACTTCTTTGCCCTTTTCAACTTTCAATTTGCTAAATTATTTTAAGGAACTTGATCCGCTAGAATGGTACTATCAGAGATTCCTTCAGCGAGAGCCTTCGAGGCTATTCGTTCCGTAAGTGTGAGCGAACTTTCGCGGCTGAAGGATGAAGAAGTCAGACCTTTGCTGCCATGTCTGGTTCGAATGGCGTTGTGTTCGCCAGTGGACGAGAGTGCAAAGTGGACAGAGGCTCGTAAGGAGGTACAGAAACTCTTGTCTGGTTTGGAAGTGGTAAACTCGATTGTGGCGTTGTTGTCAGTGGATTTTAGCCTCCTCGAGCAAGATGCATTGAAGGAACAGCAGCTGAGAAGAAAAGTTGGTGGAAGTGCGAGCGCTAGTGTTCTGGTTGAGTCCTTGCAAAATGGTCTTGCTTTGGAGTTTGAGCGCAGTGAGCCCTCAAGGCGCCTTCGCCTCGTGCTGAGCGAGCTCCTGCGTATTATGAGCCAGGTGAGCTCAAAGAGAATACAGAAATTGGCCAGGTCAACGTACAGATTTTGACAGATTTTCTAACAAGGTTTAATATTCAGTAACTATGACCTATGCTCGCCACGAGTCTCTCAGTAGCTCAGTGGTTAGAGCTTCCGACCGGTGTACGGAAGGTCATGGGTTCGATTCCCGTTGGGGACTATTCCCGTCGGGGAATATTCCATCTTTTCTTAGGTTTAATATTGTTACCAGTTTATACATGTAGGGTTAGTGTAGCCTGAATTTTAGCTGTTAGAGCAATTTCAGAATACCTGGCCAACTTCAAATGGCGCAAATCTAATACTCCTGTGGTCCCGTATTGAGTTAGTTAAACAAGTGCTCCTGCAGTCCCGCAGTCTTGTAGTCAACGACGTGTGCGCAGTATAGTTGCCCGATTACAGTTATACAGTTATAAAACGTTCAAACTGGACAGCTGTAATTGGACACCCACGTGATCACCCTCCTATTACGTATCAAATAGGCACACGGAGAACCAATCACAGTCAAGCATTTTGTTATAGATACGATTATGATAATAACGTAAGTAGAACTACTGCTTGTTTTGCTGAGAACACAGAACAAGAAAGAAACACATTTCTCTTTTTGCTTTGCCAATGCATTGATGTATGGAGTGACATATTGTAGCAATGGCATGGTCTGTTGAACATCAAATTTATGTGTAAATTTTGATAACTGCGGGACTGCAGGAGCAGTTTTCAAAGGCAAGTATTAAGTGGCCGGGTATTCTGAAATCTAGCCTACATGTGTTGCTGTCTCCTTTGGTCACTTACTCCAGAAGTAGACATCTGAATTTGTTAATGATTAATTCCATCCAGCGATATCCCTGCCAGAAATCCTGGAAGTGATTTCAGTTGGCCGATTTTCAATACAGTGAATGATTTGAATTCGAAGTCACATCACAGATAGATTGTGTATGATTATCTAGGTCAGTGTAGCCCTGTGAAGGACTCATGGTGATATTGACTGAATGTTTTGACAACCTGTGAGGAAGTCAGCGTTGTTGTCTTGAGCAAATAATAATTATTGTCAGTTACTGGTATTAATTTTCCAGTTTTTCACTTGTTTGGTGAATTAAGTCACAATATTATTGGGCATCTGTGGATAAAGCCAGAATGTTATTGCTGTGAAGACTCTAAAAGATTTTATTGTAGTGTGTTTCTGTCTACTTTATGTCAAATTTGTAGGTTTGTTCAGTCAGTCTATTGTTTGTCATCTGTACCGGTAAGTTGTTTTCTGAGGTGTTGGTAGCTGTTGGCTTCATTTCAACATTAAGTTAGTAAGCCAGCTTTCTTGAATGAGATGTTTGTAGTAGTCTGTGCAGTATGTAATGCATTTAGCAGAGTCCTATTCAATGCAGTGGATTGCTGAACTTCATTTACAAACTGCAGTACTGTGGCACTTCAATGTTCTTGCCTTCTCTACAGAATGACAGCCGAGATCCATGATGAGAGCTACATGCTTTTGTGAAAAAAAAAAGCTACTATGAAATATCAGTAATTCTAACCAGATACTCAATTTTTAGGTGGATGTTAGAGATGAATTTGTTCCTGAGAAATGTGAACTGTTTGAAAGTGAGGTTTACCTAGAGGAGGTATCAGACGTGATCTGCATTGCACAGGCAGAGCTTCCTTCTTTGCTTGCACTGAACCAGCTTGCCGAGGCTCTGCTGAGAGTAAAGCATGGTCCATGGCTGCTGTGCCGACTGGTGGCAAATGCACCTGATAGCTTTGAACAAGGTACTGTTGTGTGGATCTTTTCTGCTGGTTATATGTGTATTTATTTGTTTCACATCCTTTGGTTAGGCATGTGCTCAAGGGATTAATTGTGCAACTGAACCTGTAGGTATCGGTTATCATAGGTTCATGTTTTACCTTAGTTGTTTGTACGTTACACAGTGCCATTTGGTTTTTGTTTCCCACCCACCCACCCTGTGCATTTCTGCATGAGGGTGGCAGAGAGGTTTATTACTCTTATCATTCTGAATAAACTTCTCTCTGTGCCAAAATACAAATTGTGTGTTATCTGTCTGGGGTTCAGTTGGGGCATTAAGAGTTAATAAGTTTAATGTTTATTAGCAAATCTTTGAAACACGTTCATCCAGAAATGGTTGTGTTTTTTAGGAAAAAGGTATCTGATGTAAAGCTAGACTACATATTTTGGGTGTGTTGTGCAATTCTTAATTTTCCAGAGAATTTTATCTATTCAGATTTGCAGATGGTAACAACCTAACAATTTTGAAATTTCCTGTTTACAGTGTGTACTTCACTGCTCGAGCATGGTGAGGTGCAAGATGAAGGTGATCTTGGTGGAATTGTGCGAACTCAAGTTCTGCGACAGTTGTGTGCCATGAACCCAAGTGCTGCTCTTGTTGTGCATTCTAAGGCACTGAAACTCTGCCGCATGCCTGGTCTTGCCGTGGCTCTTATCCTTGACTTTGGTGTTGATGGCAATGGTAAGAGTCGGCAGTAATGGGTGTTAGTCTTCTGCAATTGGGATCAAATAAGAGCGAGAGCTGAAAGTCTGTGTCTGGAGAGACAGAGGGGTCTGGAGTCCTGCTTTGCTTGCCCTTCACTTGGGAAGGAAGCTCATTCCGCTTTCTATTTACTGTCATATAATCCTGTAGGCCAAGGGTCATCCTTGACTGACATGGTTTATTATTTTTTTGCCACTTGCAGGTTCCTTGAGCTCAAGTGACCTGGTTGCATTTCTCAGTGGGCTTCTACTGGGAGGAGACACAAAGGCTAGAAACTGGTTTTCGTCATTTGTTAGGATAGGTCAGAAGGTTAGAAAAATGAGCTCTGCAGCAAATCTTTGCCCCTTTTTGTTTTACATTCTGTACAACAACATGAGCAAATACTAAATCTTATAATTACACTTCCAGGGCTTACCAAAAATCCCACCCAGTTGTCCATGACAAGTAAATTTTGATGTTGAACAAACTGAGTGTTACTAACTTTTTGTGCTCATTTGCCCAACATGTAAGCCATCTGCCAGCTAAACATGTAATGTAAGCCATCTGCCAAATAAAAGCTAAATCCTGGCAGTGACTTAACCAAGCGAGAAAGTACAAGTACAAGTACAACTCTAGAGCAGTTTTCCCAAAAGACAACCAAGTGTTTCATACATGTAGTTACGGTTGAACTTCTCTGTTATGCTTCAGTCAATTCCAGCAGTACCCATTCCCCCATCGCGGGGGTAAGTGGGGCATTTTTCCTCATTGTCCATCCCAGGGGCCGGGCATTATTTAAACCCGGTACGATGCTCCCGTGATTTTCATGTCAAAGCACTGTCACTTCCGTTCAGTGATAAGTTTATTGGGCGCGGACGATAAATTTCTGATTAACTTTGTCTGAGAAGGACAAAAAGAGATGGTAGATCCACAGAAAAAATGGTCACTGGAGCAATGCATATATGTTATTTGCCGACCAGGAGGTCTGTGTAGGGAAAAACTGTGCCCGTGGTCTGAAACTAAGAAATCAATTCATTTTTTTACGTGTACCGTGGGGCATTTGAACAGCTTGTTTGTCCCCCCTGTGGGGCATTTGCAGGTTTGTTTTCAAAAAATCCGAATGCCCGGGGGTTGGCCCAGGGAGGGGGGGGGATGGGCACTGTTGGAAATGACTGATGCGTTACAGTGGGACGATGATGATGTGAACCTTCCATTTCATTGCATTTTTCTCTCAGTTCCCATTCCTTTCCTTGCTTGCTCCTATCACTGCCTCCTTTCCTATTCATTTGATAAAATATTTGGCAAGAACGTCATGCTAGCCCACATATAAGGTACTAATAACATTACAATCCTATATGAATATATACACAAACTGATTAATGCACCTACCTCCACTAACACACACTTTCCTTCACCTGTATTCACTTTCCTTCATTTGTACTCACTTTCCTTCATTTCTACTCACTTCCCTTCACTTGTACTCACTTACCTTCACATTAGTGCCTTATATGTGGGCTACCATGACGTTCTGGCCAAATATTTGTTTTCTGTCCCCATTCTGTCAGGTGCCAGTCCTCTGACCCCTACTAATCTCTCCTGACATAAATTTATGTATCTCACTAAATTCTTCTCTTTCTCTGTGAAGTCAGTGGGTTTTCAAAGGATTAGTTGAATTTTCCAAACAGTCACCCTTCTGGCTTTATAAGGTTGAAGTACCGTCTGATTGGTAGTTAGTGTCTTCATTTTTCAAAATCATTTTTTGTTTTTCTAACCAGTCCAACACTTCAATCTTGTCTTCCCTGCGGAGTCAACTGCTGAAAGAGATGTCGTCAATAGTTTCTAGTGGTGTTAAGAAAGGAGCAAAATCACAGGATGACAAAGAAGGTGTTGAGGTCACTGTCCATGATACTGTAACTGAACATGGCATGGAACATCATGATGAAGAAACACTTGAAATACTTCAAGGTGTGTGCAAAATTGATATTAAAATAATAATTAGAATAAATAAAAACAAAGAAATAATAATCAATAACAAATAAATGACATAATGTAATAAACTTAATAATATGTAATGTAATAATGGTTGGATGGATGAATGGATGGGAGTGTATGAAAAACTACTTTTGATATCGGGTTTGGTATGGCTGTTAATTAGGACACCTTTTCAAGCCTTTGGTATCCATTCAAAGACATAATGAAATGCTGTGCCCCAGAGCTTTGGAAGATTGTTTTATGTTGATTTAATCCATTTAATAGCCATGGAAGTGAGTACAGATTATGACCTTACAGAAGAGAGTTCTTCAGTGCAGAAGATCACCATAGAAACAGTTGAAACTGTGGAGATTCGAGATGAAGATGTTATTCAGGGCACTGCCCTGCTGCGACTGTACTGTGCTCTCAAAAGACTAGCAGGAATGAAGCTCAGTCAGCAGGAAGCAGAGACGTTACTCCGACTCATCACATGTCACCCCCCACCCACTGCCACAGGGGTGAGGTTTGTAGTGGTTGGACTTTGTACCCTGTTGGTCTGCACTAACATAATGAGGTAAGAGATTGCTAGTTGTTCAAATTTTAATAAAGTGCTTAGTCAGCTGGACGTTTGACCTCAAAGACAATGATTTTCAATCCAGATGGTCTCTGTGCTTTGAACATTTGCCCTCAAGTAAGTCGTTTTACTCCATTGAGGTAATACTGTTGAGCTGTTAGGGTCTGAAATACATTTGTTGGGATGCAGGAGTAGGCTTAAAATAGAGGTGGAAATTATGTTGGTATACTTGTGAAACTCATTAATCCAGTCACTAGTGACCTACAAAAAGCTGGCAGTGTTAAGGGGTGACTGAAGTAAGGTCATTTTAACTTAAGAAAATAACTGTATGGGTGTTTGTTTGGGCCATAAAATATTGGCTGTTGTGATCAGGTGTCTCTTTAACCCTTTCAGCCCTACCAGTGACCAAAATGAAATTTCTCTTAACATTATCACTATTTGTTCAAACATTCAAGTGATGAGGATAAAGGAAGTGATCATTAAGGATATGATGTCTTGATATTTAGACAATTCTCCTTACTAGTTCCAGAAGACATGTATGGAGAACAGTAAGGAGAATATGCTTTTTTATATCAGGGCTTTAAGGGTTAAATGGGGTGGTCATACGGTAGGGCTTCACCATACTTAGAACTTTCGAGGCCTAATTGTATGGGATGAAATAGTTGGTGGGAAGCAGGAATCTATTTTGGGGAAGTGGGATGAAAAACACCAAATCCAACAACTCCATTAATTATAATTTTACTTCATCTAGTCCAAAGTACGATGAGGATGAAGTTTTGACTGGTATGTGATGACAGGACAGGAAAAAAATACTACACAAAGTGGGAAATAGGATTTAAAAAGCCTATTTTGGAATCTTAACTGTCAAGAAACTCAACAGCAGCAGCAGCAGTCTCCCTTCTAGGGGGAGTAGTATTACCCCTAACCCCATGAGACATTTGGCTTCAAAACACTGTTAACCCTTTAAGCCTCAAGAGTGACAAGCATCTAATTTCTCCTTACAGTATTACTACTTGATCAAACATACAGGTCATGAGAACAAAGGAAATGATAACCAACTGAAAAATGTCTTGATTTTTAATCAAATTCTCCTAACTAGTAACATGAGAAATATAAGGAGAATAGTGAGGAGAATATAGATGTTAGTATTGGGGCTTAACCAGGAACTTTATTACAGATCAAAATTATTTTTTATTTGCAGTTCTCCAGAACATGAGCAAATTGTAACCCAGTGGATCAAGTGGCTGTCAAAAGAAGATGCACACTATGAAGCTGCAAGTGGAGTCCATGCATCATTTGGAGAAATTCTTCTTCTGATAGCAATTCACTTTCATGCAAGTCAGATGGAAGCTGTTGCTGAGCTTGTGTGCTCTGTTCTTGGCATGAATATCAGGCTTGGTTCACTTACAAGAATGAAAACTCTCTTCACCCAGGAAATATTTCCTGAAAAGGTTTGTTGAGAATGTTACTTAACATGGCTGAAGACCTCTCGCTTAAAAATGCCCCAAGAAAATCAATTGTCACTGTGATGAACTTGCTTTTCTCCACAAATGAATCAATACCAATTAGATCAATTCAGTCTTATATCCATATTATTTTTATATTAATTTTTTTTTTCTGTTTTGTTTTTGTCACATGATTGTTACAGACTTGTCCAGTGATTATCAGGACAGTGTAATCCTTGATAAACTAACAATATTTTTGAAAATATAATTAACACTATTTCAAATTAATTGGCACTTTTTCAAAATAATTGGCACTAAAAGCTGTTATTCATTATTGGCAATTATTCCCATTAGAACCAATCAGAGATAACCTTTTTAGAGGTGCAGAGTTCCAATAATGTTATTCACTAATGAGTTCTGTTATAACCAATCAGATGTGTGTTATTCAATAACAAAATAATGGTGGATAACGGCAGTCTCGTTTTTCACTAACATTAGCCAAGTCCACCAATGAAATCTCAGAATCAGAAATAACTGAGCTTCTTCCCAAATTTGAAACGTTTGAATCAACCACTAGATTTAGCGGTAAATTTAATCTCCTCTTTACAAAGAAGGTCTGTTAAAAAATCTTTGTAGGCCTTATCTCAGACTGAAACACACACTTTCACTTCGCATGGCGCTCAGCTTTGAAAAATGCTTTTACTGGAGTTAACGCCAGCATTCACAAACGATCTGCACTAAAGCCAAACAAACCACGCAAAGGAATTGTGACAAAAAAGCTACTGTTATAACAGTTTACTGCAATTCACAATTCTGCGCAGATGTCAGAAAGTACGATTGTTAGGTTTGGCCTCCACTTTTATCAAAGTTGTTGTTGCTTCTCTAGCAAGTCGTGTCAGTTTCTTTTCCTTTTCTTCCAGAAACCCTTTACGTGATGAAGTACACAATCGTCACACACTGATGTTCATACCTTCATTCATTATTTCATGTCATTAACGAGCTTAAAATTTACCGGCTTTCTTTTTCTATCATCATACAAGGTTTTTGTAAATTGTTTGCGTGCATGATCGATTTCTTACTTTCAGTTTTATTTATGCTCAGGCAATACGCTGTCAGGCGACAAACAAGGTAGTTGACAAAAGGTCGAACCAACACACGATAATACTAATCTTCTAAAAGCAGAAAAGATTCCCGTAGCAAAAAATAGGAAAGCATTTTCGACGCTATCAAAGCTGCCGCGTCGTTTCCATTTCGGCTCTTTCGTAGCCTTTAGGTTCGGATTTCAATAAACATTTTCTCTCCAAACAGTGATTAGTCTCCTACGCAGCCGTTTTTAGTGGCGTCACTAAACAGTGATAGACCGCACAAACAACCCATCGCTGCCCCAGGAATGCGTTGATTCAGTTTTGTGGATGCAACGCTCACGTGTCGCTCAATCAAAGTTCGAGAAGTGTTCTGGCAATCACAGAAAAGAATTGTACACTGCATGAGTACTGCAATTTGCTGAATTTGTTTTTGGCGGTAATTAAAGCAATGTTGAAAACAACTCAGTGCTGTAGTTGCGATAAAAATACACATGCAGGTATCATTTTGATGACAAGCTTTATTCGCCATGCTTAATTACAGGACAAAGTTGGCTAAAGAACTCTGCAGGAATAAAGCCAGAACGTATTTTGAAATATTGAAAACAGCATTAATACCTTGATATGGTATCGCCATCATTGCTAGTATGAGCATTCTCCATCAGTGTAAACAGCCGTACGATCCTCTAGTCTTGACGGTATCATCTTGTTTTCTTGGCAATGTGTTATTCTTTGTTCTCTACAATGTAAATCAGTACAATGTAGTCTCTTGTACGGGTTAGAAGACTTCTTGAAAAAGCGGTGAGGTTGTCAACTTGAGCATTTTGGCGCGGAAATCTGAAATGAACCTGCAACTCGCCGGACTCACGCAGCTGTACGAGTCATCTTCCTGTCAAAAGCACGTGATCGATCGGCTAACGCAATTCGCAATTCGCTTGCACGGAAGACATCGCAAGAGGTCAAAAAACATCAGAGACGAAGCATTCTTTTCTAATATTCTTAATTTGTGAAATCCATGGCGTATTTTCCAAATTTTCCCGTAAAGGGCTTCCTTATTCCAAGGTTGGGCCGCCAGATCTACGTTATCTGATATCGATGGAATGTTGGCATTCAGCAGTGAATTTTGGCGCGGTCAGCGAATCAATAGTACACTTTCTCGATCAAGTAGGCTTTACTTTCAAACGAAGAACTTTCAAGAAAACAAGATATGAAAGAAATTCGTTTAATGGTCATAGAGTTAACTGCTCAAGGAAGAAAAACATCACGCCGTTGCGTTTAAGGTATGCGTGGGACAGCAGACAGAAAAGTTGAAATGTGCGATGAATTGTTTGGTTTAAATCATGTCATTCTTTGACTAAGATAGAACCTCTTTTCTCAACATGAATACAATACAACACTGATCATGTGTTTAATACAAAAACTGAAAAGTTTGGCTATATGCCCGGTGTCCCAGCAGATTTGGACCCCCCCAAATTTGGACCCCCCGGTCCAAATTCGCTAGCGAATACGGACCCCCGGGGGACCCAATCCGCTAGCGGATTTGGACCCCCTTCGCGGATTTGGACCCCCTATGTAATTGTAAAAACCCACGCTGTTATTCGCATATAAAGTACCGAAATAATTTCACTTTTCAATCTTGGCGAAGAAACGTTTCGTTTGGGTTTCAAAATACTGCAAACCTATTCATAATAGAGGTAGAGTCAGACTTTAGATCAAGTAAATTGACCGTTCGTTTTAGGCACATAGCCAGACCTGTAAACGTTGCAGTTAAAGCACGCACTGCGGTATTTCTTACAGACGATACGTTTTTAAAATCTTGTTTTCTTTCATACGCGTTGTTATTATTTTTCCAGGATACTGAATTTAACATAGTTTGAATGGGCGGTTTAACAAAAGAGGCGACTTTAAAATCTTATTTTTTTTTCTTTTACTCCCGTTGTTAATATTTATTCTAACAAACTTAATTTGAGGTGAGAAAAAAGCTAATTTTTTAAGTACGCTTGCTACTCCGCCCCTCCAATTACCGCGGCAAGCTGATGTCAAATACCATCGTTTTTCTTAGCGCGGATTTATAAATTCGCTTTAAGTCAGTTATGGTAGAAAATATTGTAAGATATCTTCAAGAAAGTTTAGTTTTTAAAATTTATCGATACAAACTAGCGTTGTAGGTTCTCTTTTACCCTAAGTATTAAAGATTATTTGAAAAGAAAAAGTGCTTCAATATTTTTATTTTGCCTCGTTAACAGCTCCAAAAAACAATTTTACTCAATAGAATGCTTGTTTTCAGGGGGGTCCAAATCCGCGAGAGGGGGTCCATATCCGCTAGCGGATTTGGACCGGGGGGTCCAAATCCGCGGGGGGGTCCAAATCCGCTGTGACACCGGCAGCCGGGCACAGTCTCGAATAGACTAAACGCCCGGCAGTCAAAAATTTTCACCAAATTTTCCCAGAAAGCCTTTCTTAAACCTCATGAAACTATTATATGTTTGTTTAGAAATGTCAAGCGGCTCCAAAAATTATTTTGGCTGTGTAGTTGACGGGATGTTTTCGCGTGGGCATATACTATGAAATCGCCATGACCTTGACACTTGGCTCCATCTGCTATAAACACTAATGGGGTCACTAATTTTGTGTTTACACGTTTCGGACATAAAATTTTCTGCTCGACGTACTTGCCTTGAAACCCTTGAAATCGAAACCTGTGCCGGTTATGTTTTAGGCCAAACCCGGCGGGCTGTCAAAATGCCAGTGTCAGAGAAATTGTGAACGCTTTAGATATGTTACACTGCACAGTGAAAGCCGATGACGGTTCAAAAACATGTTAGTGATAAATGTTCCTAGGTGCCTCCTAAAGCACAAGCAGTTACAGGAATAGCGTAAAGCATTGTAAACTACAATGATCTTCACTATGATTTAAGAGCCTTACGCGAAAGGGACGAGGACAGCCACTATGACCACAGAAACTGTGTGTGGAACAACGACACAAAACGCAATTAACTCTTATGTTAAGTTCACGTTTATTTGAAATTAAATTTCAATAATCCTTGCGATATTTGGTGAAAAGAAACTGCCACGTCTTGCCGGACAAACAAACAACAACTTCGATAGGTGGAGGAAAACCTAATAATCGTACTTTCTCACATCTGTGTTATAAGCGCAAAATTGTCTCATGTAGTTGTAACACTAGCTTTTTTATCAGAATTCCTTTGCGTGGTTTGTTTGGTTTAAGGTGACTAGAAAGGGTTTTTTAATCGTTATAATCCTTTTGAAACGAGGAAAGATTAGAAAGAAATATTTTTGACAGTGTGGGCAAACTATGGGCATGTATGCAAAAAATCAGGATGGTCACCGAGCAAAATTTCGAGATAAAAACAAATGTTTCCTGCGCGTTTTATTTCCGATTTGCGCGATTTTATGGCCGCATTTTAACTTCCAGTATTTTGCGCGCGCGACTTGTAAAAGCGTTTTTGAAAGCTAAGGGCCATACAAAGTTAAGAATTCTTTTTGTCTTTCACTGCGAGTGTTTCAGTCTGAAATAAGACCTACAAACATTTTTTTAACAGACTGTGAAATCTTGTGGTCATTTCAAACGTTTCAAATTTGGGAAGCTCAGTAACTCCTGATTATGAGATTTCATTGGTGGACTTGGCTAATGTTAGTGAAAAACGAGACTGCCGTTATCCACCATTATCTTGTTATTGAATGACACACATCTCATTGGCTTATAACATTTTCAAATTGTTTTTGTAAAACCTGTTCAGTGTTGTATTGTAATCATGTTTCACTTGTAAAAATTACTGACGAGTGGAGAAAAGAGGTTTCTGTTGTGATCCACAGATAACTGCACTTGAAACCAACAACAGCTCTTGCTTTATACTGCCATTTCTTCAGTAATTTTTTCAGTATAGCCTGAAACGCTTGCTGTGTTAAAATCGAACAAATTTAAGTAGCCTAACCGACAACTCCGGCTTACAGACTTACGCTGAACAATTCAAAACTCTAATGTAAGATTTTTCGTGCTAATTTGTCTTCACAAATAAGCGATGATTTCAATCATTGGGATTTGCCTCTCTGTTTTCGCCGCTAATCGTCCCGCGTCATTCTCCACTGAGATCCCGAGAGAGTCTCGTTATTTATTTTTATGCCTTGAATATAGCTGGATTTTATCTCGGTCAAAGACTGAATCGATTCAAACCAAACGATTCATCGCTCACTTCCAACGTTTTTTCATGTCGCACGACAACAAACAACGGAAGACATTACTGCCGCGTGACCTGTCTGTAACCAAGCGGTTTTGCCTGCTCTCTCACGCATATGTTAAACGCACTCGCGTGATGTTTTTCTTCCTTCTGCAGTTAACATAATGACATTAAATAAATTTCTTTCATATCTTGTCTTCTTGAAAGTTTTTCGATTGAAATTAAAGTTCTTTTGATCAAGAAAGTGTTTTAGTACTATCGATTCGCTGACCGCGCCAAAATTCAACAAATGCCAACATTCCTTCGATATCAGTTTACGGACAGATATAAACGTAGATCTGGCGGCCCATCCTCGGAAAAAGGAAGCCCCTTATAGGGAAACTTGTAAGATACGCTGTGTATTTCACAAATTAAGAATGTTAGAAAAGAATGCTTCGTCTCTGATGTTCTTTGACTTCTTGATATCTTCCGTGCAAGTGAATTGCGAATTGCGTTAGCCGATCGATCACGTGCTCTTGAAAGTAACATGACTCGTTTCGCTGCGTGAGTCCGGCAAGTTGCAAGTTCATTTCAGTTTTCCACGCCAAAATGCTCAAGTTGACAACCTCACCGCTTTTTTAAGAAGATTACTAACCCATGCAAGACAGTGGAGAAAAAAAAACTGAAACACATATTACCAAGAAAACAAGATGATACCGTCAAGACTAGAGGATCGTACGGCTGTTTATGCACCGATCAATTCGAAACTTCAACATCCCCCCCCCGGGCATACCCCGGGCATTTGACTGTGCAACCTGCCCGGGGAGGGGGGAATTTGAACGTTGCGTTGAAAGGGTGGGGGATTTGAACCGGATTTATCTCTTGTTCTGACGTAATACGCCCGTGAGTTTTCTCGGTTTTTACAGGGTTTGACGGATTTACAAGATAGAACGTCGCTTTAGTTAGTGAATAACTCTTTCAAATGCGTCTTTAAAAGAAGTTTGAAGGTATCATTACGGCATATCTCTCTCTGAAAAACGTGTAAAGTGTTTGATTGAAGACGTAATTGGCTTGGTGGAGAGGTATTTCAGTACTAATTGGTGGGGCATTTGAACGGCCTTTTTGCCCCGAGGGGAGGGAATTTGAACAAGCCAATCTTCAAAAGTTCAAATGCCCGGGGGGTTGCCTGGGGGGGGGATGTTGAACTTTCGAATTGATCGGCGCATTACACGTTAAAATGCTCACACACTAGCAATGGCGGTCATTCTGGATTTTAGTATCTGCAGATTATTGATGATGTTGATACTATATCAAGGTACATGCTGTTTTCAATATTTCAAAATGTATTCTGGCTTTTATAACTCTGCAGCGTTCTCCATCCAAATTTTGTAGTGTAATTAAGGATGGCAAATAAAGCTTGTACTGTATATTTTCATCGCAACCACAGCAGTTGTTTTCAACACTGCAGTTTACCGCCAAAAACAAATTGCACCACTTATGTAGTGTTCAATTCTTTTCTGTCATTAGAACATTTCTCGAGCCTTGCTTGAGCAACAAGTGAGCGTTGCATCCACAAAACTGAATCAAGGCATCCCTGCGGCAGCGATGGGTCGTTCGTGCGGTATATCGTTGTTTGGAGAGTGTTTTTTGAAATCCGAACAGAAACGACGCGACAACTTGATAGCGTAGAAAATGATTTTATATTTTTGCTACGGGATTCTCTTCTGGTTTTAGAGGACTAGTATTATCGTCTGTTGATTATAAATCTTTTTGTCAACCGCAAGGTTGCTGAACATATTACCTTGTTGTCCCCTAACAGCGTATCGCCTGGGCATAAATATAACTGAAAAATTATAAGAAATCGATCATGCACGCAAACAATTTACAAAAACCTTGTATGATGATAGGAAAAGAAAGCCGGTAAATTTTAAGCTCGTTAATGACATGAAATAATGAATGAAGGTATTTATTCCTGCAGAGTTCTTTAGCCAACTTTGTCCTGTAATTAAGCATGGCGAATAAAGCTTGTCATCAAAATGATACCTGCATGTGTATTTTTATCGCAACTACAGCACTGAGTTGTTTTCAACATTGCTTTAATTACCGCCAAAAACAAATTCAGCAAATTGCAGTACTCATGCAGTGTACAATTCTTTTCTGTGATTGCTAGAACATTTCTCGAACTTTGATTGAGCGACACGTGAGCGTTGCATCCACAAAACTGAATCAATGCATTCCTGGGGCAGCGATGGGTTGTTCGTGGGGTCTATCACTGTTTGGAGAGAAAATGTTTATTGAAATCCGAACCCAAAGGCTACGAAAGAGCCGAAATGGAAACGACGCGACAGCTTTGATAGCGTCGAAAATGCTTTCATATTTTTTGCTACGGGAATCTTTTCTGCTTTTAGAAGATTAGTATTATCGTGTGTTGGTTCGATCTTTTGTCAACTACCTTGTTTGTCGCCTGACAGCGTATCGCCTGAGCATAAATAAAACTGAAAATAAGAAATCGATCATGCACGCAAACAATTTACAAAAACCTTGAATGATGATAGGAGAAGAACGTTGGTAAATTTGAAGCTCGTTAATGACATGAAATAATGAATGAAGGTATGAACATCAGCGTGTGACGATTGTGTACTTCATCATGTAAAGGGTTTCTGGAAGAAAAGGAAAAGAAACTGACACGACTTGCTAGAGAAACAACAACAACTTTGATAAAAGTGGAGGCCAAACCTAACAATCGTACTTTCTGACATCTGTGCAGAATTGTGAATTGCAGTAAACTGTTATAACAGTAGCTTTTTTGTCACAATTCCTTTGCGTGGTTTGTTTGGCTTTAGTGCAGATCGTTTGTGAATGCTGGCGTTAACTCCAGTAAAAGCGTTTTTCAAAGCTGAGCGCCATGCGAAGTGAAAGTGTGTGTTTCAGTCTGAGATAAGGCCTACAAAGATTTTTTAACAGACCTTCTTTGTTAAGAGGAGATTAAATTTACCGCTAAATCTAGTGGTTGATTCAAACGTTTCAAATTTGGGAAGAAGCTCAGTTATTTCTGATTCTGAGATTTCATTGGTGGACTTGGCTAATGTTAGTGAAAAACGAGACTGCCGTTATCCACCATTATTTTGTTATTGAATAACACACATCTGATTGGTTATAACAGAACTCATTAGTGAATAACATTATTGGAATTCTGCACCTCTAAAAAGGTTATCTCTGATTGGTTCTAATGGGAATAATTGCCAATAATAAATAACAGCTTTTAGTGCCAATTATTTTGAAAAAGTGCCAATTAATTTGAAATAGTGTTAATTTTAGTTATGGTTTGGCTTTCCAGTTGTATGTAAGAATTCAAATGGTTATTTAAATTGTGAAAAAGTTAAAACAAAATCAGATGTACAAGAGATATCAATGTTAAATCAATCGTCAACCCCTTTGCATGTTTGTCTATTGACAGGTGGTGACAGCTCATGCAGTAACAGTCCCAGTGACTCCACAGCTGAGCGCTGACGATGCTGGATTTTTGCCAATTCACTGTATGCATCAGCTGCTCCGCTCCAGGGCATTCACCAAGCATTCTGTGCCAGTTAAGGTCTGGGCAGAATTTTCACCTATTAAATATTATAAAGTTATCAGAATACTTTAAAGTGGCCTCTTATAAACTACAGTGTATAATAGACTGTAAATAATACTTACTTTGGCTGGCCAAAAGCCTAATGTATCATTTGATAGCTTGAGCTACACTATATGGGAACATGGCAATTCACTATCCAGTTGTTTTACAGTAAATCCCCTATTAAGCCCCCGGGGGCTTATTTATTTCAAGTACATTTGAGGGGGGGGGGGGGGCTTATTTAATTTAGCGGTTGGTATTTACCGCCTGTCTACCAGCAGCACTCAAGATCAAGAGTTAGTTGGACATTTGCATACAGAGCCGTCGTTTCTGTTGTGTAAATTTTATCTCGTAAAGGTTGTAGCTTAGAATTTTCACCAACGGGAGCGAGGTTTCTCGAGGACGGACTTGTGGTTCCGGGGCACTATACTGCTTTTTCAAATGACCAGAAGATAGTATCAATTCTCCATAAAGTGGAAAAGCTCAAGCACATGAAGTTGGAGGTCATGCAGCTGAAGATCAAAAACAAATCCAAACTTCCAGCACGTGAATAAACCATACCGGATCAGTCTACATGAATTGTTACAGTCATGATTAATTAATATAGTCTATCATTTATTAATTTGGTTGTGAAGAATAAGGGGGGAGGGGGGGCTTAATAACCCTTTCTTCCTCTGAAAAGAGGGGGCTTATTAGAGAGGGGGGCTTATTTGAGGGGGGGGGGCTTAATAGAGGATTTACGGTATTTAAAAATAGGGTCCAACACCAATACTAGTTTTTTTTATGAAATCAATAGATACATAATATTTACCAGGTGTAGACGAAAGGAAGCGAATTGTTTGAGAATTTGTTTGTACACAGTGTTTCTACGCATGCAAACAGTAGGGGAAAAGGATAGACTGATGATAAAACAGGACTTCAATTTTATCGTAGAGCAAAAAGTGTGAAGAACAAATGCTGAAATCTCATAACAAGCTTATAGAGATATTAAACTAAAAAATGAATTTTGAAAAACACCTGCTAACAGGCGAATAAAAATTTTATTCGCCTGTTAGCAGGTGTTTTTCTGCGTAAAGCTTTGTTTTGTTCAACATAAAATGACACGTTAATTTTTTTTAACCAAAAGTTCTTGGAAACAAGTAAGACTTTCAACGGAAAGTACTCACACTCCTTAGTCTCTGCCTCCGATATCTTACCCGTTTAAGCATTTGTCCTTTTTCTGTTTGTTCTTGGTCATAATTTCGCAAATAGGCGCCTAGAGAAAACTACACCAGAAAACTTGTCAGAAGTTTTTTTCAAAGACACGGTGTTATGAGGTTTAAGCTTATATTTGACTATTTTAGCTAAGAATCATATTGTCTTAAATAAAGCTAAGTAGTGCAAGATTAGGATAGAAAACTCCAAGGAAACTAACCAAATTTCAACTGGGAAACCGGGAGGTCAAAAGACTAATTTGCAGTGGAGCTGGTCGAGCTTACGTCCAGCAAATGGCGGGTAGACACTTAAAGAAAAACTACAACTCGAAGAAAAGCAAACCAGCAAGGTTTTGTTTACAAAATCACATGAATACTCGCCTTTTTAGAGAACAACCAATCCTTGTATTCTATTGCTGATTTTTCCTTTCACTCTGCCAATTATTATTGAGGAAAAAGTTACATTTTAAGTGGAAAAAAACCAACATTTCGTTGTGCTGGAGAAAAATGATTTCGCTTCAGGGTTTCCTGCGGATTCTGAACCTAGCAACCCAGTCTGGATAGGAAAAAGCTGGACTGGCTACGCATGCGTTATTAACCAATCAAATTCAAGGATTTAGGATTCCAGACCGCCGAGATGCTTTAGAGAAAAATAGACTGAAACACTTATTGAAGATTGGTATAACTTGAAAATCAAGGAGACACTAAGCAATGATTGCTGGAATTCATCTTTGCCAGTCTTTTCCTTTGTTTTTGGAGGCTGGGGAGGGCAGAGGGAAAGAGGAGACTTTTGATTCCATGTACGATAAAATATGTTTCTTAATAAATTACTGAGCTACAGGGAAATCTAGTTTGCCACATGTCCTACTGTAGCTTGGTGACAAGAACACCCAGTTAGTGTACAGAAGGTCAAGGAGACTCTGAGTTTTTCTTTGGTGTTGAAACTACGTATTAAATTTACTCATGTACATATTGCTGAAAAATAATTTTTTGACTCTCTTGCTTGTGATGGTTTGTTATCCTGCAGGACTGGGTGTACAAACAGATCTGTTGTTGTATGACTCCCCTCCACCCTCTTGTTGTTCCTCTTATTGAAGCATTTGTTCATTCTGTGATCAATCCTGTGTCCAGCGGCAAATCATTGAAGAACAAGGAAGCTGCATTCACCCTGCGTGGATTCACTGATGCTGAAGTCATGTCAGTATTTGCGGCAGATCAACAGGCATGTGTCAGATAATACTCTGTTACCAATGATCTGTGTGCCTTTTACCTCTGTTACCTCTGTTACCAATGATCTGTGTTGACATTTTTACCACAAACATTTTTTCTTTCTGTGTTTAAATTATTCTCTCTTTTATGGTACTTCCTGCCCTTCAGTTTCTGTGTGCCTTCAGCTCACATGTTGTGTCAGCTTTAGCCAACTCTGCTATCACTCATGTTGTTTAAGACTGGCTAGATGGGTTTGCCCACTTTTTTAGTTAGTTCCCCTATTAGTAATTCATCCAGTACAACCTTCCTTAGTGAACAAAACTTGAGGTCTTGTTTTCCCCACAACTGAACTCAAAAAGGAAAACTGAAAACAAATTATCATTACGTGTAGTATGAAATGCAATAATTACACCTAGCATGATGCCATTGAAGACTCAACTCGGCTCAGTGTTCTGCAGGGAAGCGTTTCTTGTCTAAGTTAACAACACAGTGGTTGAGACCCAGTTTGACCCACTGATCTTGAGATTAAAAGCCCATTTTTCTGTTTTCAAAACTTTTTTAGGAGCAAGGAACAGCTTTCAGAATCCACGGCCTCCCTCCTGGACCCATGAGAAGGAACTCAGTGTATGTAGCAACAGAATTATCATCCCACCTCACATCACAGATTCTGATGTTGTACTATGTTCTTACTTATCAAGACTGTCTTCTTTCCAATATGAAGTCTTTAGGTAAGGCACAAACAACTGGAACCAATAGCCACTGGTGTGTTCTACTCTACTCTGCCACTTGTCCATAGATGATAAGTGACAATTTTTATCATGTCTTCAAATGTTTCAACCACCAACACTTTTTATTTTATGTCATCATCTCAATTCAAGTTTGCATTCCTTTCAATCGTTCCATTTTCAGATTTAGTCTTTTTGGTTTCACTGTGAATGGTTTGAATTAGGAGTCAAATCATAAGTCATTGAAGTATGATTGTCCTGGTGAGTGTAGTCCTGAGAAGGACTGATTGTGATTAGTCGACGAACTCACGATGCTATTGGTCAGCCACGATGTTATTGGCTGTGAAGACTTTGTGCTTTTCAATCCATGTTTTATTAGTCAAATGTAGACTAAATGCCCATAGGTCTATTGTTTGTATTATATCTTTAAACTTTTCAACCACCAACTCATTTTATTTTATATCTCATCTCATTTCAAGGTTCTATTCCTTGTAGTAAGTCCAGTTTTAGATTTAGTCTATTTGGATTGTTTGGATTTTCATGCTAGCAGGAACATAAATCTCAAAACAGATCTATCCAAAAGAAAGATGTATAATCATTATGCCACACACTATGCGTGGGACAAAGAAAAAATCTGAGTCCCGATGGGAATTGAACCCGTGACCTTCCATTCACCGGTCAGACAGTCTAAATACTGAACTACTGTAAGACTCATAGCGAGCTAGGTCTTGTTTACTAGGTTTATTGTGACACGCGTCTTGCATACTGCTAGGATCAGCAATGTCGAAAGCATCCTGTGTGATGATAGAAAAAGAACAGTGGTAAATTTTAAGCTTGGTAAATATATACACTGTAAGAAAGATGAATCCAAGATCAAAGTTTTGCTAAATGGGATGCACAATTTGAGAGCGGATTCAGACACCAATCTGAACAGTCCAGCTCTTTACGTGGATCGTTCGATTGGCCTCCTCCTAAATAGAATGTAAAATCGAATTTTCGATCACAAAATGTGGATTTAGATTGGCTAAAAGGAATGCGACTAGACCTAGTTTGGGATTCGGGTGGGTATTACAGGCATAAAGTGGAAAAGGGTGCGGGAACCCACACCTTAAAGTTAAATTGACAATTCTGATGAGGGTCTAATTTGGGAGGTTTGCTGTTTCAGTGGTTATCATGTTTCCTTCCCAGATCCTTTACTTTAACCTCACAACACAATGGAATCTCAACCAATACTAACGCTCCCTCCATTTCATTGATTTCAGTGTCTAACAACATTCAACCTCAGTGGCTTTCACCCATGCTGCTCTCACAGATCCCCATCAAACACTTGCTGGAACAGGCCAGGAGTCGACGCCAGGAATTCCGGGGTCTTTATGCTCCCCTGCTGCAGCTAATCAACACCCATTTGCCGCACCTTTGTCTGGTAGATGATTGGCTGAGACAGGAGGAGGTATTCACTGCCCCTCTGTCAGCAGGGACTCCATTGCCGAATATAAAATGTTCACCTTCACGCCTACAGGAAGGTAAGTTTGGTTGTGCTTGAGCCACAGGATACCCACATGGTTGGATCTGTAGCAGGAAGCATACTATCCCTGCTTGGGAGGATAGAACAGTGAATCAAAGAATTACTTCTAATGGTTCTCCGGTATCCCTTTATGCACCCGGGTGGAGAGAAAGAATGGTTGTTTATCATTTACAGGGGGAAACCGGTTGGTCGACGATTTGTGCAAATGGTAAACAAAACCTCCCGAATGGGAAATTCCGTTCGAGATTAGCATGTACCATTTGTGCAATTCACTCTAATTTACAGCGAGTCTGGTAGACAAAAAGCAAATAGAACACAATTTTTGGATATTCCGGTTGGGAATTTTGGACTACCTATTAAGACGTTTCGTTTATTTTGGAAATTTTCCGGTCGGGCAAACGAAAATGGCCTTACCATTTACAGTCTAACCGAAATTTCCGGGGTTTTTCTAAATGGTAAACACTCAATGTGGATTCGTAAATTCTCAATCTCCGTCATTGAATTTCTCGCTTTGAATTCTCATTTGCTTACCGCACGCAGTTTATCAGTGATCAACTCCGATTTTTACCTTATAAGGATTTTGAATGCCACGTGCAGTGCAACGACGATCAAACGTGTAGTTGAAAGATATGCCAAAAAAATCATTAGTGCTTACAGAGGTTGGGAATGTGATAAAACAACGCGCTCGCTGGATATGTGGTGGCTGTAACCAATTTGGCGCTTTGTGCCTTGTTGGTTATTTTAATAGTACGTAAAATCCAACGCGCGCTGTCGCGAAACTTGTTAAATCGAATTTAAGAAAACAACACGAGTGCAGAGTTAGGTTATAGCCACTGACCTTGAGACTGACTGGAAAAGACGTCTGTGTTGGTGGGCCTACAAGACTTATCCTATAACCAGTTAGGCTTATGTTTCATGGAAGCATGTGGGCATCTGTGACACTGTCTTTTGTCCAGTCTTACACATTGATCGTTTCTCGTCCAGCAGCTCTGTCATTACTGCCAGACAATCCTTGTTCTGCGCTGCTGTTACTCAGAAGACTGTTACGACTAGACCCCAGTGCCCTAATCCCTTACATGGATGTGCTGGTCCAGGCACTGACGAAATTGCTGGAACCTGGGGTCCCGCGGCGAGTGCAGACACTGTGCTGTGAACTGTGGACGAAGGTTAACACTGTCATACCTCGCAAGTAAGATGAATATATTTTAAAAAGATCAGAAACTGGGGACCAAAACTGTCGATAACCTGTGGAGCTCGCCTTCCTTTTGAAAGTGTGCCGGGTGATCGATCGTAACACATTTTAGGGACTCGAATTCTTGTTTTAGTGCTGCATAGGAGTTATCTCAGTATCTCTTGGGATATCAAAGCAGAAAGAAATACCACAAGAACTAATTGCTGGTACTTGGGAGTGGAAATAAGTTCAGCGTAGAGGTTTCTTCTAAAATTTCTGATGATCACCCTTGTAGTTTTCTACATAAAAATTTATTAGGACTTTCCGGTGAGAGGTGAGATCAAGCATAAGCTTGACTGCTATTGATCATTCTGCACAGATTATGGCTGGCGACTGTCAACAC
>OZ034978.1:38550546-38586546 GCA_964030785.1 Siderastrea siderea
AGAGTTACAAAATGTTACTTACAATATCAATTTCACCCCGTCCAAGTCTCTTGGAACGATCTTTCTGGAGAAGCTATCAGAAATAAAAAAAAAGGTATTACAGTCAAACCTGTATTAAGCAAACCTGTATTTTAATACAGGTTATACTACTTAAAAGTGGTCACCCTCTATTGAGCGGTCCGTTAAAAAAAGTCCCAAAAAATTTTCCCCTCAATTATGACTGTAAACCTGACCTCTATTAAGCGGTCACCTCTATTAGTCTAAGTGGTCGTGATCACCTATCCCTGTTCCTATTGTCTTCACCTGAATTAATAAGAGAAAATGTAGTAATACGCAGTAAATGCGTTGTCTTGTGGCCTGCCAGCAAACAAATTCTGTAGCTTCTTTTCTCGTATCACAAGGAGAGGTATAAAACACTTTGCAGACAATTCATCTTATGACAGGTCTTTGTCGACCTTAAAGTTTACAGTGAAACCTGTATTAAGCGGACACCCACGGGACTCTCGCTAGTGTCCGCTTAATAGAGATGTCCGCTAAATACAGGTTTGTTTTACGTATGGGCACGGCTGATCCGTTGATCAGCAGCGTCTTTAAAGTCACAACTACACTTCTCAATCAATATTTAAGAACAACAGTTTAGTCCGTTAGTTTTAAAATGGCTGATTTCAGATTAGAACTTACATTTGGTACTAGAAAAGGTTTTAACCCTTTAATCCCCGATATCTTCATGCATTTTCTCCTTACCCTTCTCGATATATTTCTTATGCTATAAGTTGAGAGAATTTGTTCAAACATCAAGTCGCTTCATCTTTGTTGGTCATTCCCTTTATTCCTATGACCTGTACGTCTCAACAAGCATTGACATTGTAAGGAGAAATTCCGTGGTGGTCACTACTGGGGGTCAAAGGGTTAAAACAGAGGAAATAAAACCCTGTAACACTTAAAGATTCCTAAAACAAAGGAAATAGAACCCTATGGCACACAAAGGTTCCTTAAATGTCTGTGAGATTTTTGCATGCACTTACCCCTTCCAGAATGTGCCTAGCACTTGTGGAGATGTTGGTCCTGAGACGCAGAGGTTTGTGCAGAATGTTGTCATACATTTCAGCTGTGTTACGATTGTAAAATGGAGGCTGAGAAAACAACAAATAACATACATCAAAGAATTTAACAAACATTCCTCTAATTTCTGGTGGTACCCAAATTTGCATGTGATCACCAAGTATGGGCTTTGAGTTTCAGTGGGTAGGCATCTTGAGTAAATATGGTGAGCAAGCCCTGGGGAGTGTACTAAGATTACTGTGGGGAGAGGGAGTGGGGATGTGTGTGGTGCTCTCCACCCCTATGTTATGGACCTCAATCCCCACCCTCTCAGTAATTTTGGTTCTCTCCTAGGTTTGTTTGATGGTGGTAATCGCACAGAAATATAGAGGGACGGAAACAGTCTAATAAAAGAGAGAAAGGAATGACTTCTGACAGCAGCAAAAATTGAAAAAAATGTAAGTTGCTTGACATTCTTTGCACACAGCTCTAAATTTCATACCATTAACTTAATATTTGACTTCATTTTGACTGATTACCCACAACATGCCACAGCATAATTCAACATTCCTTTGTTGACAAAACTCCTACAAAGCTGATAATCAATGTTCTTACCAATCCATACATCATTTCATATAAGACTGAACCAAGGCACCACCAGTCAACAGTTTTGTCATATTCTTGCTTCCGAAGCACTTCAGGGGCTAAGTACTACCAACAAAAAAAGATGACAAAAACTTTACTAAACTCAACCTATTGTCCAAAGGTTTATAAGGTATTAACTCTTTAAGCCCCAATGGTGAGAAGCATCTAATTTCTCCTTACAATATCCCCGCTTAATCGAACATACAGGTCACCAGAATAAACTTCTCTTAACTAGTACCATAAGAAATGTACGGAGAACACTAAGGAGAATCTGCATATTAATATTGGGGTTTAAAGGGTTAAAGTTTTTATTTAAGTTGACAGCATGGTGCTTTTCTCTGGTTTCTGCCCTATGGATGGGAGTTACCTCTCAGCAATTTGTTAGGCTTTCTCATGGTTGCTGCAAACCATTTACAAACTTGCTATGCATTTCTTAAACCTCCTGAAGACATTTCAGGAGTGCGCTTCTCAAAAGCCCCATAATTAAGTTTTCAGACCTGAAGAGCCATTTTTAAAAATGTGAAGAGCTCATTCTACAAAGCTGTTATTTTACGATGTCTCTAAGATAAGAAATACTTACCTTATAGCAAAATTTCATGCTTAGAAACTTCTTTGTTTACAAGATACAATGTGAATTATCCTGCCCAAAATTGGCCCGAAAAGTTTCAGGGCTTTCGAGAAACACACATCAGGCCCCAAAACCAATTCAGATGTGCATAGTTTCTAGGGCCCAAACCATTTTTGGGAATTTTGAGAAACTCACCCCTGGGTAGAGAGAGTTTTTTTTTTGTAAAATCAGCACATAGTGGCCATGACCAAACTTGAATCACTGAACGTCTTTCCTTCTCCTTTTTATTGTTAAAAATGAGAACAGCCAACACAGATGCAAGCCAAAAGAAGGAGTTTTATCGGGAGCAATGCAACTGCTCATTACGATGCAGTGTCCATGGACTACCTACCTCAGGTGTGCCGCAGAATGTTGATGTTGTTCCAGAGGGTTCTATTCCTTCTTTACAGAGACCGAAGTCTGTTAAAACAATATGACCCTAAGAAAATACAATTTTAAAGTAAATGAACCTTAGAGCTTAACTGAACAGCACCAGTCCTGCAATCATAAAATTTTAGAAGGCTTCAACATTATGTTTAATTACTTTACATTATATATACACAGCCCAAGATATGAGTAAACTCGTACTGTGATAGGCTCCCTACTCTTATTGTATGAGTCATATCTTTCATGTTGAGATGTCTTGCAAAATATAAGGCAAAAATAATTGTTTCTGAAAAAGGACATTTCTTTTAGTGAGTATCAGTTTAACATTTTTCATTGTTCAGAGACTGTATAGTATATAACAAAGTCCCCACTATATAACAACAAAATTCTTCCACTTAGCCAAAGTTACAGTAAAGTGTATGGAACAGAACCTTGGTATGTTAATGAACCCTGGTATATCAAAATCCCAAATATAATGAACACAATCCAGAAACCCAAATAACTTAAATCTATCTGAATAGATATAACCAAAAAAATGTCATAACACAATTAAAGTTGAATGCATAACAGAACAGCAGTGATGCATGCATGCAGACCCTAAACCACAAATTAACCCTTTAACAGGGTTCTCATGAAGTTTTGAAGTAAATGGCTAGGATCTAAAAGTAGGTGACTCGGCAATCGCGTGCCAAAGGCACGAGCTTCTAGCGGGGTTGAGGGGCATGCTCCCCCAGAAAATTTTGAAAAACTAGAGCTTCAGAGATGCTATTTCATGCATTTTGGTGAGGGTTTTTCACAAAAAAGTTACTCGTAAGCAAGATAAAAGAAGCACGTATTTTTAGATACAAAAGTACAGACCTGAGAGCGTAATAAGCTACAGGGAGACAATGTGACGGTTACATTTTGTGCAGTGAGAAAACACTGAGTAAGAAAGTTGTCTGTTTATAAGTTAAGTGTGAGTAAAACTTTTAATTTTTCCACGGCATCCAGTGATTTCAGGCTTGCACTTTCAAACCTTCCTCTATTTCCCTGAAAAGTACGCGGCTCAAAATTGGAAGAAGCCGGTTTTTTAGCCGGCTGCCGGCACTTAATGAGAACCCTGCTTTAAGACCTGATATAAAAATGCACATTCTCCTTACTGTTCTCCATACATTTCTTATGGAACTAGTAAGGAGAATTTGTCTAAATATCAAGACATCTAATCCTTGGTGATCACTTCCTTTATTCTCATCACTTGAATGTTTGAACAAGTATTTGTACTGTAAAGAGAAATCTCATTTTCGTCACTGTTAGGGCTTAAAGAATTAAACCGAATGCTGAATGGTGCAACACATTTAATTTTAAGGCAAAACAGTCATAAGCTAAACCACAGAAGAATGGAGATTTGGGTCATTTTTACACAATTTCGTTATCCCAGGGTCTTGTTTATCAAACTTCTGTTATAAAGAACAAATTTTCCAGTCTCTTGGCATTAGGGTTCCACTGTAACTGCATTAATTTATTCTTTATTATTTATTATTCCATCTATTATTTTTTATTTATTATTATTTATTGTTTCAACATTTATTATTCCACTTAATCACAGTCATTAAATATGAGACTCACAGCCAACTACAGATGCCTGCCTTCTTGGCTATAAATGTTAAATATTTGTCACTAAAAACAAGGAAAAAGCAAACATTTAACTGCTGCTTAAGGCTGTATAACTTGCTATTGAAACAAAAATGAGACTCATTCACCAACCTTATAATCTAAAAGAATATTCTCTGGCTTTAAGTCCCTAAAAAGACAAGAGAAAAAGTCAATTACAGTCAAAGCTCTCCTTGCGACCAATCTCGTAAGCGACCAGCTCTAGTTACGACCAGGATTGTGAAACCCTGTTTGACTTGTCACTAAAACTCTGTAATGAAAAGCTCTCGTAAGCGACTGCTCCCATAGGCGACCGTGACTACTTTTTTGAATTACCATTGGTCTTTTTCCTTTGCTTTTAAGTTCTCCTAAGCGACCACTCGGTCAACACTTATCTAAAAGCACTCGTTTCTCGTTCAAACGTAACAGAAGTGCTAATGGTTCTTTGACTTGTACCTAAGCGGACCTCTTTTGTGATAGGCAATAAAAAAGTATTCAATATTATTACTACTAAACCATTAGTAACCATTAACATATGCCAAGCTTTACTCTCAAAGCTCTTATAAGCGACCACTCTCTATTGTTTCATCCTGTAGTTGCTTACGAGAGCCCATTCTCGTAGGCGAACAGCTCTAGTTGTGACCATGTTTCTGAATTCCTGAGGTGGTCGCTTACGAGAGCTTCAACTGTAATTTATTAGTAAAACTACAAATTAGGACTTGTACATAATTTTGAACTCAACACTTCATCATAGTTAATGTGATTAACGAGGCATTTCTTGAATAACTGATGGTTTCCTTTAAAAATAAACAAAATTTAAAAAAGTCAAAAATAACCAGGCATCAACCCTGTCGGCATAAACAATGGCCTTGTTATATTACTTAGGGTATGCGATCTACCCTCCACCATTACAACTTCACGCCGATTTAAGTGTGTACCCCAAATTTTGGGGTCGTTAAGTATTCATATATGCAAGCTATTGTTCTTTCTCGTTACTCATTCATGCCGAGCATTTGCCGACCACGCGGCACATTTCGCCGAGCGCAAATTCTTTGATGTAGGTGAGAAGTATTTCTTTTGTTTTCAACCGGCACTAGGAATAAAATCCCCAAGACAGATCTATCGTGCCGCTTGATCTATTGTCACTCAACGTAAAATTAAAATTCACGGCAGCAAAAGACAACAAATCACAGAAGAAATATTTTTTAAGCAAAAGAATGAGTTTACAAATGTTTAAGTTACTTTAAAATTCGCACAAAATTCGCAAGCGCCTTCAAGAAGCGAATTCTTCTAGTAACTACAACTGTTGCTGAATGGTGTGCAATGAATCAAAATATTCGCTCAGATCGATTTATGAAAATGTGCTGCTTTTGAATCATAACAATGATCTCTTCGTTCAAGTTTGATTCAAATGCGCGCTTTATGTTGAAGACATCTTGAAACATGTATTAAAACAAGTTATCAAAATCACGAAAGTTTTCAAGATCATGTTTATGTTTCTGTGACGCTAAAGAGCCCGTAATTAATGCTCTGTGGCCTCAAAACAAAGTAAATGCCATGAAGATATTTTTCAAAGCAATCAGAATGTGTTCACAATAATATTACACAACATGGTTTTATTTGCTCTGCTTTTTAAAAAGAATATACATTTGAGCGAGACGGCTCACCGTAAATTAGTCTACCTTGCGGGAAAGAAACCACCACTTGACTCGTTTAAAGCGATTAAAAACCTCATTTGAATCCCTGTTTATGACCCAAACAATACTTCCCTTTCAACAGAAGGAAATGTTTCTTTTTTTCAGCTCAACAATTTTTTATTTATCTTTTTAAGTGTATGACCTTTGAAGTCACGCTTCGATTCATCGCGCATCTTAATAGAGAAATGTTTACACGCATAAATTACTTCGCAGTTCGAATTACCGCCGCGCTGAGCGAATAAAAACGTATTTCGGCTTACAGTAATCAAAATATCTAGTTTAAGATCTCTTTTTAAAGCTCTCATTCATGCTGTAATGTTTTAAGTGAAAATAAAAGTCGATAACAGTTTGCGAAAGAAATTAAATTCATAAAACGTACGTGTGCAGCGATTCTCTGAAATTTATTCGCACTTCAAGAACAAAAGGATATGTTCGCAACTCTGCCGCTCAAGGATACTTAATTGTGCTATTGTGTTTGGTCCTTTGAAGTCCAATGAAGAGTGTCAAGGTCTTTCTCCAAAAGATCTCACCTTTTTCTAAACGAATGAGACCGAACTTACCCGACACGCTTTCCCTGGCTGCCGAAAAGAATGCCCAAAGGAATAAACTGAGCCTTCATCCAGCGGCATAGCCCATTTTAAAATGACACACTTAAATCGGGCTGAAGTTGTAATGAAAAATCACTAAAAATCACCCATGTTTAAAGAAAGAAAGAAAGAAACAAACAAACAAACAAACAAATAACTGTTTATTAATCACCATTGCAGTTAAGAAACTGAATTACAGGGATAAAATACAAGCTTAAAAATTAACACCACTATAATAACATACCGGTAATGAAGAAGAAGAAGGAAGAACAAGATTTGTACGTTTAGGACACTGGCATTAAAGCATGGAGGACTTTTGAATTTAATGAAATCACAAGATTTCCCAAGAAATCGGCTTAGCACTGTAGTTAAGTGGAGTTACTAACCTACCTGTAAATGATTTGAAGAGAGTGAAGGTAGCCAATTGCTGAAGCGATTTCTGCTGCATAGAATCTTGCCCTGGAAGTTGCATCATAAAATTCAAACTCAAGTCTTCAAGTTTTTAATTTTAAATATGATAAGTAAAGAGTGGCATCATAAATTGACACTGTAACAAATGTAATGATAAGTGTGCACTACACACATTATGAAAAAGAACACAACCTACCGTGATTCAGGAAAATATCTCTCTCTTTGCAAGTGAAAGAAAAGCTAAAATGTAAAAAAAGATACATAATCTTAGTTGATACTTCCTACTCAACTGAATGTGACAGGGTCACTAGACACATAATTTCATTATTTCTGATATTTCTAGAGTCTCTGAGATTTTATTATTTTGCTTTTGCATTCAGGAATTTTCCACTTTGATTTTGGTAAGCTTATGCATTGCTTAGGTATGCTGGGTGTGCGCGAATCACACAATTGCTAAAATGTGTTAGAGGGAACTAGCTAGGTTTTTGTGGTTACCTTTCGGGAGGTCATTTTAATGAAGTAGGATTAAACTTATCACCTTGAGATAACAGAATCAAGCAAAGAATATCCTTGCCGCCGTGTTTTACTACGGAAGAAATGGTTTGTTTTGGTTTGGCAACACATTTCCAAATTTCTTTGGTACGTGATAAATTGTTATTCCTTGCTAAATTACTTTCATATAAATAGAGGCAAGCTTTAGCTGTATTTCAGTTGAGTTCTTGAGATCCTACTGAAGCGATTGTGGAGCGGTAAAAGAAGTCGAAAGAACTTGCTTCTAGCAAGGTATAAACTATTAGTCGTTCCTGTTTATTTTGGTTTATTTTAGTTTACGTAACTTGCTTGCTGTATTGCTGATGAATTTGAGCTTTTAATAAATTGCCTAAGAAAGTCCTGAATCCTTCTCATTCCTACTGTACTTGCCCAACCACCGCATCCTGTTCAATGAATTTACAGAAACCTTAGCTAAGCACTGCTGGGTTTGGGCCCTTAGCTGGTCCATGTGCTTTGCTTACATTCCCTGAAAACCTTAACAACATACTGAAAGAAAGACATATTTTACAATTTAAGATTTTTATTCGTACATGTAGTCAATTCTTTGTAATAAGTAGCTTGTGAGACATCAGTCAGGGTGAAATATTTTCAAAGAAGCCTTGGAAAGAGAAGATGACTCAAAAGCATATTTTCATTTTTTTAAAATAGTTTTTCCAGCTCAAACTAGTCCAGTACAACACTACTTAGTGCAGTAAACCACACACTTAGTCCAGTACAAAGACACATACTTCTCAGAGGAGTTGTTCATTTTGCTATTTGGGGGGGGGGGGGAGGTGGGGGAGAGCAGTTTTACATTGGGGAACACTCTGTATTACCCAACAGTCAACTGAAGTTACAATGTTAGTCATGTTCAGAGTTAATGCCAATGCACATACCTCCCCTCCATTCACATAGTCCAAAACAAAGTAAAGCTTTTCTCTTGTTTGAAATGAATAGTGAAGACCCTGTAATATATAAACAGAAAACAAAGCAAAACCAGTGTTACATCAAAGAGTACAATATTTTATTTCAATTTATTACCAGGTGATCAGAATAAAGAAAAATGTTAACAGAATAATCACACGCAATGCACAAAACAGTTCAAAATATCATGTGTAGCAACTTGACAGCAGTGTCTGTATAATGCATGGAGGAATCCCCGTGGACAGGTTAATTTTGTGCTATACATCTATAACATATTTTCTGTGTTAAAACCTGAGCTTGCAAAGGGCACACTGTTTACTAAAACAAGGGTAATTTTTTGGTCTTTTTGGAAAGTCTTAATTTGTCGTCTACAAAACAAGACTAAAACTTCACTTAGTCTGTAGACAGGTTATTAATATCTTACAACTGCTGCAACGGAAAGGGTCCAAATTCACTTCAGTCCACGTTGATATTTGACAACCAAACTTACCACTAAAAATGGATGGATGACATTCTGCAACAAAACATTCCGCTCTGCCATAATGTGTTTTGCCTAAAAAAAGAACACTGCATTCCATTAGTTCTTCATCTATAAGTGATCAGACACACAAAACAAATTCATTGACACCAAGCCAACAAACATTGAATAAAAACAACTCTACACAAACCTCATTCCTCTTTCTGATAGCAGCCTTGTTAAGAACTTTGATGGCATAGAACTTATCCTCTGCTTTGTTCTTGGAAAGAAAAACCTACCAAACCGACAATCATACCAGTTTATTTCAACTGACTCTAACATGGTCAATGATCACTAAATGAGACACTGACCAACAAACAGACACACAGGCTGGCTGGCTGAATGCTTGACCAGATTACATGTAACTGACTAGTTAACTGATTGACTAACAGACAGATTGTCGGAGACTGTCTACAGGTGTGACTGATTAGCTGACTAACTGACTGACTAATTGACTGTGTGACTGGCTGACTGATCGACTGTCTAACTAACTGACCTTCCTGTACTGATTGACAGACTGGCTGTCTGACTGACTTACAGCCTCCCTGACTAACTTGCTGACTAAAATTAATGTCTGACCAACAGACAAACCAGTGGCTCCACTGATCAACCAACCATTTGGCAGCCTAGCTGACAGACTGACTGAATTAATGATTGTCTGGCTGACAGACTGACTGAATCACTGACTGTCTGGCTGACTGAGTGACTGCATGACTGACTGATTCACTCAATCACTGACTTGATGGCTGACTGAGCTTAAAAACGTACTGTCTGGCTGGCTGATTGACTGACCAACTATGGAATGAACTACTGTCTGGCTGATTTGCCGACCATCTAGCTGGCTAGCTGGCTGGCTGAGTGACTGACTACCGGTAACAATGAATGGCATCACTGGCATGTTATTTTTAAACTAAATAGAATAACTGTCTGCAGATATCCAACAAGCAACTCACTCGCTTTGCTCACCTTTCCAAAGCTCCCTTTTCCTATCACCTTTAGGAACATAAAATCACTTGGTTTTGCTCTAAGGGGAAATCACCATAAAATCACTCTAAGTTGGAATGAATTTTCATTTTTACATTGATTTGAACTACATTGCAAGGGGAAATAAGAATTTTTTCCTGGGGAATTTAAAGGTTCTACTTACTTTGGATTATTCGTCCCTCCTAAATCAATCCCATCCATATCCTTAACCTGTTAAGAAAATAACCAGAAAACAACTTTGAGTTGAAAGGATGAAAATTGAAAAAGGATCCCCTAAAGACTAAATCCAGTATTTTGTGACATTGGTATCTGGGCAGAAAAAAGACAATTCTGGTGTAGGAAATAACAGCAACGTAGAGTCTAATTTGGCCTCAAATCACCAACCCTCCATATTTTGATCAAAAGTTACACTCCCTAAGCACTACAATACCACTTCCCCACAAGGAGAAAGGGGAGGCATGGAGGAAATGGATCAAATGACTCCAGGCTTCAACAAAATCACCACTTTCTACACATACCAAAACATAGTGGTGTGCATTGCAATGATGACTTTCCCACCAACCTCACAAGCGACAAAACCCTTCATAGATGCAGCTGCATATTTACCGCTGAGAGCATCTAATGTAGGTGATCAGATCTGTTTCAAAATTCCAAGTGAACAGTATTTGGTAAAGTCACCTGAGTTGTGTCAGACTCATCTGCTCCAGGCTGATCATCGTCATCATTAGTTTCTGCATTTTTAGGATTATCCAGTGAAAAGAATTCCCTAACATCAGGACTGTTAAAAAATAAAACAAAAACAATAACCACCAATTTGAGGATGACTGTTTAATCCTTCCATTCCAAGGTTGAGACTTGCGTCATTTAGTGTGTTTCTAAGAGCATATTCAGTGACCATCCATTTGACAACTACCCATTTCCTTTTGTGCTGTTTTTATTAAACAGTACATGGTGGTTCCCACTTTTGAGTCTGTGGATTAGATCCTGAATTGTGGCCATTCATATAAGTACATGTAGCTTGATTGGATTTCTTAGTGTTGATACAGCTGTATCTTTTAAGTTTGAAGATGAATAAAACCATCATAAGAAACAAAACAAGGCAATCAACTGCCACACCTTTGCTAAATTTAAGTCTCAGCTGAAGTTGTTTGTTGCTTGTTTCTGTCATTATGCATGTCTATTGCAACAAGTTTTTATAGCAGGGTGAATTTAAATGCACCACCAGTTTAATTCTTCTTTAGTTGAAGCTACCTCTGATTGAAAAAAGCCACAAAATGTCATTTAAACCTGCCAGGACGAACAGGGGAGATTTAAGATGAAGGTAGGCAGGCTTTATTTCAAGATATCTCGATTCTTTTATCACCGGTTATTTAAAAGCTAGGTCATTTCTTTGAGATTGAAATAGACTATGTGAAGGTTCCATTTGACTAGCAAAAACATAGCATTTCTTATCAAAAAAAATGGAAGAGGCATATAAATTACACAGAGTTTAAATAATACCATTGTATGGCACTGAGCATAGTTTTTAAATACTTATGACATACCCTTTGCATAGTACCATGACATAGCATTTACATAAGTTGTACATAGTGTCTGATTCTACAAGGGTAGTCTTAATGGCTTATATAAGCAGCGAAGTTAACAAGCGACTGCGTAAGAGAACGGTGCAAGATTAACCGGAAATTAATTAACCAGGACACAATAAGCAGAAGTAAACAAGATTTATTTTGTGAATTAAAGATTTTGTGCTATTCCATATATTTTCACCCTTTTCTATTTTTAAATGAACTTCACATACAACGCGTCTGGGCTGCCTGTGCTGACTCAGGCAGTAAGGGAGATTCATGTGCATTATATCAAACTTGTTTGTAAAAGCTTTAATGTTAACATTTTTGAGCAATTTTTAACTAACTGACAGACACAGTACAACATGTTCCAGTCAGGTTTATTTCTGAAACAAAAATGTATTTGTTTCCTCCAGAACAAGTCATGGTCAAAGATTTAAGTGCAAAAACACCATTTTCTACAATTATTTTCTAGTTTTAAGCTTGGGCACTCCAGGTTTGCCTTTGAAATAACATTCTGTTACTTCTGTCAACTTGTGCCCAAATAACTGAGCTACTGAGCTCAACATGATAACAACATTAAAATAAAAACTTACTGGTCAATGGCTTTTGGATGACTGATAATCTTTTGAGTAACATCATTGAGACCCTCTCGTCTAATCTTGATAAACTCTAAAAAGATAATCACTGCAATGTTAACTCAGCAATATTTACTCGGTAATTGAATAATTCATAATGGTGAGGTCTTTCACTGGTCAAGAGACCATAGTGCCTGAAGGTATCACTGGAGATTGGTGCTCTTTCCAGCAAAGCATGCTGCAACTGTATCTAGTCATAATATTACCCCACCCCCACCCCCCTAGCATTTGTTTGCCAGGACCAGCTTACAAACTTGAGGGAAGGGACACAAGGTAGGGGATGTGTTTTGTCTAGAAGATATAGACAGGACTTTGATCTAGGTAATTCCATTGCACTAATCTGTCACTAAAATTCAAAATGTCCCCTTTTAGAATAATACAAGGGCCAATTTGTCCCCATGATTTCGCTACAAAATATCTGGGAAAAAAGTCTTTCTATAGTACAATAAATTGTATGATAGAAGGCAGCATGGCTGAGTTGTTAACTAGCGCATTGGACTCGCAACCCGGAGGCCCCATGCTCAATTCCCACTCCAACCACTGGCTGGATTTGTTTCTCAGCAGTCCTGAGTTCAACTCCTCAGCCACGCTTGTAAATAGCCAACTCGTTTGCCTCCCACCAGTTGGGGTTTCTAACCTTCTTTATGCTTAATTTCATTATTTGTCTACGATTATTTCAGAGGAGTGCCTGTGAACTACAATTCATGTAGCTTCATTAGCTAAGTACACTTTCACTTTAAATAATAGCATTTACCTTTTTTTTCAACCATGTACGCAACAAGATGCAATCAAAATCAAATTTGATCAAGTCAGTCCATCAATGATGAATCATGAAACAAAGTCTTATGTTTAATTGATCATTCAGACTGGAGGAAACCTTACATGAAAGTCTAATGTCAAATTTTACTTTGGAATAGAATGAATTTTACTTGCACAAATGATAGATCTGTATGTGGCAAAATTTTTCTGGCATTTGCTCATTAAAGGTCCCCTTCTAGACAACTTTACAGGGCAGCAAACAATGTGCTTAGATTCCTCATCACAAGTTCAGTAGCCAGGCCTGGAAAGGAAGTGATGGAACTGGCCTGGACTATTTTGTATACAAATTTACGGAACCATTTCCAGGCAAGAGTAATATTCAGTGCTCTCTTTCAAGAATTGTCATTTTTTCACATTGTAAAAATCTGACAGCAAAACAAGTAGTTTACAGTACTTCTTCTGCAGCGCCCAAGTGGAAATGCTAGGTTCAAACTGTCCTATAACCAATCACACATGCTGTTGCTCAGTTCTGTCACTCACATTATCCCCAATTTTGTGTCCCTCTGCAATTAAAAATTGATCCCTACACTGTAGAAAACAGCTGAAGAGGATGAAACTGTCCCTTACTCATGAAATACCTGACTTAAATCCTGCACTGACATAAAACAATGGTAGAGATCAGTGGCAGGATTCTCAAAGCTGTCCTAAGACAAAATGACTCCTAAGTATCATTTCTTAACCAAAAACATTTCTTTTGTTTTCCAACAATGCGAAGGACACATCTTATCTCAGGAGTGCTTCATGAATCTAGCCCGTACTTTAAAATAATTTTATTTCAAACCTGGGTTGAGAAAAACTTGTACAGTATAAGTTTGCTCACCTGGGTCAAAGTTGTTTCCGAGCAATCTTTTACCAGGTAGCTTTAAGTGAAGATCAGGATAAATTTTTTTGAGCTGTAAGGACAAAATAATTGCAAAATCTGTGTTAATTAATTACTATGCAGTACAGTAATTCATGTCCATCTTGGAAATCCTTTCACAAAACACTGCAACTTTATTCATAAAATATGAATTATTGTTACATGAATCAAAAAAGCATGATGTTTACATGGCAACTAACTTCTGCCTGAATGAAACTTGTTTCTTACTGATGCAAGGAGATGATTTGTCCCTGTGACTTCATGTTCATTAATTTGTCATCACCTTAATCACAATCACATGGTATCAATAAGATCTCTTGCAAAAATCAGACGAAGACATACTTCAGCTGGCCGGATACAACATTAACACAAGCACAAGAGAACTGGAAATCTGGAATAATAATTAAGATGGGAACCAACCATCACACGACTCAGCGAATCGTATACTTAGTTTCAGTCCCTGAGTGGTCTTCCTTATTATTCCCAGTCCCTTGGAAGTTCTGGGCCTTCGAGCTTGCATGGTTAGAAAATTAGGCAATGTGGAATGAAAACAAATACGTTTAGACGTTGAAACACAATTAATTTTTGGAAGGTTTGTTTGTCTAGTGCCTTAATTGTTAGCCAGTTTTGCCCAATTATGGTACTTCTAAATTTTTGACATCTTGGGGGGTACACCCCCCCCCCCCCAGCCACTTCCTCTTATAGATACACTCTTCTGAGTCATATGACTCAGGTGGTGGTTTAATTTAGGACAATAATTGGAAGCAGGAAAACAAGCTTAAAATGAAAAAAACTATTAATACCTTATCACACAATTGATGAAATTCATTGTATCTTCGCAATATGAAGTAAGTTCTTCCATCTGGCAGTTTGATCAAAACTCTATACACCTGGGGAAAGACAACAGAATCGAAAGGTTGTAAAGGTGATTCATAGGCTCATAACACCTAATAACAAATTATATGGCACAGATGAACACATTATTTAAATATTTTACAGAGTTACTGTCTCCTTTGTGGTAAGGTAAAAGAACCACTGAAGAGAATATTGATATCAACTACAAAGCCAGGCCACAACTCCCCTCAATTGCAACAAACAGCTGGGTCACACCAGGTGACAAAATTTATTTTGTAATGAAAAAAGATAATAACTTTCTGGTTCTGGTAAAATTTGGTATGTCATGATAGGGTTGCCCTTGAGGAAAAAATATGTCGTCAAATCATACTGGATTGATTCTGAGAAGTCAGTCTGTACAAAGATCATAAATACACTGGTCACAGAGTTTCTAGAGAATTGCTCACGCTTTTCCTACATGTAGAATCCCGAGCCACTGGACAGTTTCAAAAACAGTGTGAAAAGGTGAGACCAAAAGTTGTGAATATAAGTTAGTAAAACCAAGTTTTGGTTTATTACAAGAACTGCAACTAGAACTAGAACTGGTCGCTTACCAGAATGGGCTCTTGTAAGCGACCACATGATGAAACAATAGAGAGTGGTCGCTTATAAGAGCGTTTAGCGTAAAGCTTGGCATATGTTACTGGTTACCAATAGTTTTGTAGAAATGATATTGAATAGCTTTTTATTGCCTATCACAGAAGAGATCCGCATAGGTACTGGTCAAAGAACCATGAGCACTTGTGTTATGTATAACTCTAAATTTGAACCAGAACTGAGTGCTTTTATGAAAGTGTTGACCGAGAGGTTGCTAATGAGAACTTAAAAACAAAGGGAAAAGCCCGTTGGTAATTCATGAAAGTGGTCGTGGTCACTTACAGGAGCGGTCACTTATGAGAGCTTTTCATAACAGAGTTTAAGTGACAAGTCAAACGGGCTTTCACAATGCTAGTTGTACATAAAGCTGGTCGCTTACGAGAGTGATCACAAGGAGAGCTTTGACTGTACACTTGGCTTAAACTCTTGATATAAAAAGCCTCAACGAATGCTAATTGCGACCAATTGTTGTTGCGGTCAATGATCTTATAAGTGTGAACAGCATTGTAATTCGTACACGTGTAAGGTCACTAGAGCAATCAGGTAATCTGTGCAGGCTATTTCATTAAAGCCAGTACAATTAGCAAGAAGGTTTGACATTGATTGTTACGGTGTGGTGGCATGCAAAGCCTAGAAGCTAAGGAACTATCTGTTTTGCCGATATATTGTTGTGAACAACCCGGATATCCTTAAAGCTCTGGTAATTTGGCAAGGTCTACAATGTAGATTTAGGCAATTTTAAGTTGCAATATCTTTCAAAATCTGTTGCTTTACAACAATAACTGTCAGACATATCAAAAATTATTTCTGAAACGTCTGACAAATGGGTTACACGAGGGAAACCGCATGGCGTGGTGACAGTTTTTTCGGAAAGTTTTCTTTTTATTGTTTTTTAAGGTATCATGGTACCCCAAAATTGACCATGTTTTCGAAAAGTACACTTCTGTCATTTTCAGATAGATATTATTCAAACCTCTCTTTTACAAAAAGTTTCAGAAAAAAAGATCGTTTCTACGCAAAGTTATGGACGAAAAAAGATTTGTGGCATTAATTTTCTCTAATCATGTGTTGACAGTTATCTGTCAACAACGCTGAAAATAGCATGTGACATAACAGGGCCCCGATGTTTTGACACGCGATCGATTGCGTAACAGTTCCCGCTTATTTCGAGTGTGTCTACAAAGTGGCTTCGATCATATCTGTGAAAGAGAGAGAGAGAGAAAAAAGATCGAGCGTTGAGGAATTACTTGCGCTTCCTGACTCCTCACTTGTCAGTGTGATAAGCTTCGACTGCCAGCTCGCTTTTCGTAACGCGAACGGCGAAAAACAATCCATCCATTCAAATTCCATAACATTTCTACAAAGCCAGATGTATCAAAGAATCAACTTGGCGCAAAAGACGGCATGTCCAGGAAAGTACGGAATTTGTCTCCAGTAATAAAGTTTATTTTTTCCCAATTGCTCGCATTTCTGACAGGATGTTCTCTCTTCGATCTTGAGCCGAACACGTGGCGGCTTCTTCGCAGATTTCAATGTGCTTTCCTTTCGCCTTTCCTTTCGTCTTTCAGGTCCCGGCTTGGGTAGTCTTACCCAGCTCAAAAGATGATGCCTTCGGCATTCTACAGCCGACGTGATATTATGACTTTAAAATTTCCGTTTATTGCGTTTCAAGACCCTTTGAATGGCACTCGTACTCAACGAAAGTCGCTTTCCAACATAAAAACACGCAGAATTTGACACCATTCTTGTCGGCATGTTTGTGCTATTGTTGTAAGGCGGTAAGTTGAGCCTCCCCTCTGTCAACCGCAGGTAGTTAACCTGACACCTAGGTGTTTTAATCTCCTTAGACCGGAAAAAGTTCCAAATCATATTTTGGCTTTTTTCTCGAAACTAATTTTTCAAGAAATTGGGCGCACATTTTAAGTTCGCGTTCAGCGAGTTTTCAACCATTTTAGCTCAAATTTGGTGACAATGTTGCCACATAATTTGACACCAAAACCGTGTCTCCGAATTTTATTTTTTGCTTTCATTCAAAAGTTATGAGCCGTAAAAGAAAGAGGAGAGGTGTTTCTTCAAACTTCAAAGTTTAACTGAGTGCAGAAAATAAACCAGGCCAGATACAAAAATTCCGAGACACGGTTTTTAAGACAAAAGTGTGAAGAATTCGGCGCGATGTTCGCCTTTCTCTCCAGATCATTCTCGACTGGAGCGGAACCGATTTTGTGAACGATGTACTTTTTAAAAGCGTAGTCTCTATTTTCGACACAGTTGTCTTTTTTCTTTATCTAAATAAGTTTTCGTAATCTTCAATTATTAAGCTTTCAGAAAATATATAGTTTGTTAGGGTCCTTGTGAAACGCCTGACGCTCAAACGGTGAAAACGCAATGTTGTCATTTGGGGTACCCTGATACCTTAAGCCAGTAGAACCCAGCCCGAGATGTAAATTACTTTGTGCACAAGCAGTATTTCACATTGGTCTGCTTTATGACTAAGTCCGTAACTGAGTACATGAATGCTATTAGTTACATGGAAGATGATCAACAGCTGGGGCATGGACTGGAACACATTTCCGTTCAGATAACGACTAATAACATTCTCCTTCACTTGAAAAAGCTGTGGAATTATAACAAAAGTAGTTTTCTAAAAATAGGTAAAAGGTAAGGTAAAGCTACAGCTGTAGAAGCTTGTGGCACTGCAACATATCATGTTTAGGTATCCCAGCTGGCTATAGGCTGGCCAGGAGGCTATTTGCAAACGTGAACGAGTTGACTATTGAAGACAAAATTTTAAAATCTGCTAATGGCTGGAAGGACTATTTGATCCCAGGACATCCGGATTACAAGTCCAGCGTCCTAAATATAATTACTGACCTGAATCTTGCCGAATCCCTTAATAAAATGTGACCCTGATGAACGATTAAAAGAGCTTCAAGGTCACTTCCAATTTTAGAAAACTGATAAATTAACCTGAAACTTATTAATGTCACCACAGACATTCTGAGAAACAGATGTTCCTACTTGACTCAAAACTGCTAACAGAATGCTTGAAAGCTAATCACATTTCCTTGATTTATTCCAGGTTAAATGAAAATGTATTTCTAGATTAAGAATGTAATTCCACACACAATTTACTGCCTCACTGGCCAGTCGAAATTGAAATTCGACCACCAGACTGTCATTGAAATTCAGGTCAAAGGTCAAGAAAGGCAAAGACATAACAGAAAAAATTTTTTTATAGTGACCTGACAAATACAAATTTAGATTGTTTGCAGAGGCATGATCAAGGACAATGCAAGTTTAAATGGACTGTGAGATAAAAAAGTTAACAGTGATTTTGTCTTTGTTTATGTTTTTTTCTCGAATTCTGGTTGACTTTATTTCCCGTTCCCCAAGAATATGCTAACACACAGCATATACATCTGCAAACACGGTGGCTTTGCCAAATAACAAATTTTAGATAAACAAAATTATTTTGGCTTGCAGTGTGAATTCTATTAAAATTTATCAAATCATGCTAACGATCAACGTCATAGCTAACTTTGCTTTTTTGTAAATTCACTCTTTTTAGCACAAAAGAAGAAATGTTTCGTACACCAAGCTAGAATAAATATTTTGCTTAAAAATTTCTAAGTTACGTATGTACTAAAAATGCCAACATTTTACTCTTTTCTCACACACAGACCTTGCAATGTCTTCAAGCTAATTTCAAAGCTGAAAAACATGCCAAGATCTTTTGTATCGTTAATTTTTGAGTTCTGTTTCAATTTCAAATATGTGACCCATCAAGCCTGGCAGGTGTATCTATGTAATGCACTTTTTAAGATCTACTACATGACTATAGAAGTGAAAACTTGATGGCTGCACGCAAATATCCGCAAACATGCGGTGAATATTTAGATGTAGCAAAATAAAAGGGCTGTTGGTCAATTAAGCGAAGAAAATTATTTTGCAAAGGCAGAGTGTTTCAATATGTACCTTTGTTTAATAATACAATGGCAACTACAGTACAAATGGGGATGCTGGTTAATGAAGAGCTGAACTCCGTGTGATAGTTATAAATTAACCAGCACATGGACATTTGCCCAGAACTCATAAAATAACCTTAAAGCCTGCGTAATTAAATATTCAGCGAAGAGTTGGATATGAAGATAGGCCCTTCGTCATCGAATTTTAATGAATGGATACCTTCGGGCAATTAAAAGCTTAACATGACACCAGAAACATGAATTATTAGCTAGGCAAGGTGAACAACTCGTAAACATCCTACCTTCCTTGAAACACAGGCGTTCTGCCGGAAATCAAGCGTGAGCTTGCAGTATAATTCCAATAAGAAAACGAGAAAAAAGATATCAACTCTGCTTTTCACTTAAAACTCCATGCCAAGTAGATTTCGTCGCTTTTATGCGGCGACGATACGCCTACGTACGGAACTCGAAATTTGATCGCCGTTTGCTAGTCGCAGAGCAGATAATGAACGACACAATATTCTCTTCTCGTGTATTCTCAGTTTCCTCAAAGACGATCCACCCTCTACAATCGCGACTGCTTTTCGCAATGACTGCCGACCTTCATCAACAGATTTAGACAGCGTATTATAGTAATCCATGTATAACTGTTTGTTTTCATTTCAGAATAATCGGCGGCAAGCAGAGCACAGCATTTTGCCATACCCATCCGGCTAAAAGTCGTCAAACTGCAAGCCGCACACAATAATACAAAGGATGAACATTTCTTACCGTGAAACGCTTTGATTTCTCAGAGCTCAACGTTTCTGAGTCAGGTACCGTCACATCTAATTTGGACTGCATTTGCTGGAAATGATGACTCCCGCCCGCTAAAATGATGCGAAGAGTTCGTGACAGATCGCAATAACTGGCTCTCTACTCGAGGCGAAGATCGCGTTCAAGGGATCTAGAGAATTGCTCCTACGCGAAAAACGCGTGGGAAGCTAAACAAACTTTTCCAAAAGTACAACCCACAGCAACCACGTTACTGCTAGCCTTCTATTGACCGTACAAGGAACAATACCTTGAATACAAAAAGCAGCTACCCTGGGAATACACTTTACATATGCAGGCAAAATTCCAATAGGCAGGACTTGTTCACCGATCCCCGGAGACTGGGGTCAAGCTCTGTGTCATGTCACACGACGTAAAAATATCTCAGGAGAATTTTTAATTTGGTCAGTGTGCCAAGTAAAAGCATCTCTTTTTTTTATCGAAAGTATTTGAAAAGCTGTGATGAAGCTGTTTATTTAAACAGCTTGCTTCACTGATGCTAAGTTTAAATTTGCTTTAGCTGAGGAAAGAACGAATCAAGAACCGTGTTGAGTAAGTAAAGGAACGATTGGCAAAGAAATTTTTCATGACAAATTGTCGAGAGTTTTAGCCTGAATTTAGCACAGATCTACATAAGTTCAGTGTTACAATATCATGACTGTTTGTTTAATTTTGACTACAAGAACGTGGGAAAGGGTGCATCGCCTTTTCCGATCACGATTTCTGCTTTTTGTCAATATCCGACAATCTCTAAAGCATGGAATGTCAATATTTTTTTGGAAAATTCTTATGAAAATTTTCACACATGTGACCTTTCTGACAACCAAAAACACCCTTTTAAAAATAAATTTGATTTCATTAGCAACTTGCAAACAACCAACATAGACATAATTACAGTGGATTTCAAGCAAAAAAAGGAAGATTAGAGGTAAACAAGCTATTAAATTATGGAAGGAATAAAAAAGAAAGTCTTCACAGAATTCTGCCCCAGCCTATACAATATGAGAGGGCTCCTTTTTTGTTTAATTTCCGGATGCAAGGTGCAAATCAGTGAAGTTTGTTTACACAGAATTATAAAATTTTGTGGTGGGAAATAAATATCAATCAGGAGCTGTATCAATCTAGAGCCAACGAGAACCGAGATTGTCTGAGATATTGATAAACGAGTGCCAATTGCTCCCTAAGAAGAGGAAGAAACTGGTTTCGAATCCGGTAAACATCCTCTGTACACTGACTATATATCTCGCAGACTGTTTTTGATCTTAAATCATACATTGCTATGTTATGTAGACATGGTGCAAGGGCACCCAGCAGTTCGTCTCTAGCAATATCTGTTCGGAAGAAAAAAATCCCCTGAAATATTCGGCTTTATTTGGAGTGAAACCTTCGAGAAAACTAGAAATTTCTTTGGCGAAACATCACCTCGGACTTTCGTAACAAGAGGACTTATTGATTTCTATAAGGAGCCAGTTTCTCTTGTTTTCGGATGGACAAATATGCCGCATTTTCGTAGAGTCATCAGCAGTTCGAAAATTCGGCAGATAGGATTCTGTTTCCTAAAATTTTCTGCAGCTTAAATTTTCAGCTAAAAACGCCAAACAGATCGACCTGTATTAGCTTACACAAGTATGAATTTAAAAAGCTGTAAAACAATCTAAGAAAGCAGAAAATTACAATTTAAGTATTTTGCTAGATTTTCTCGTTGGGTGCCCCTGATGGTGCTTGTGAGCAAAAATTGTAATGAAAAGACCTGATTTAGCATTTAGGAGTGGGCAGTAAAAAACTGACAAGTTTGCCGGTGAATCTTGCTTCAGTTCGTTTTAGAAATCTAATTTTGGAATAAAGAAAATATTGTACTACGACATGTATTTTTTTTTTTAGCTGATAATAAGATTTTTACGACTGGCCTAATAAAATGAAAAAAAAAAAAGAGCGTGAATAGAAAACAAATGAGCCCTCATATATAAATAAATGACATAGACTTCAAAGTGAAGGCTGTCAGTATTATATTTTGGTAAGATCTGAATGTTGGTTTTTCGATTTGCTCTTCATAAACTATACCAAACCGCAATAACTCCGGTCTTTCAAAGATCTGAACTGAGAGTAAAATGCCTGTACATGTGGTACTAAATTTTGAGTCTGTCAGAGTGGATGAAATCAGTGAATGCGGCTGGCCAAATCAACCATTAGAGTATGTTCCTTTTTAACGGACATACCGTAATGATTCGATTTCCAATAAGCGTCCCCTTCCAAATAAGCACCCCTATTCCAGTAAGCGCCCGTCCCTCCTTCCAATAAGCGCCCCTATTGTAATCGTGAAAGTGAGTTGAAATATTGACAAAGAATAGAATGATTACACAAGTGAACTATTTCGTCTTCATTCTTATCTGAAAGTAATATTGAAAATATTGATTGGTAGTAGACAAGTAATCAATATTCTGATTATGCGAAGCCGTATCGTTACATCGTGGTGTTAGAGTTTCTTCTGTTGTCCAAGGGGGCTTTTTCACACTCCGATGTTTGTCTAGAAAGGAATAAGCACCCCAGCTCTAATGACCGCTCCCTCTCCAATAAGCGCCCTCCCATGAGCTACCAAACGGCAAATAAACGCTAAATCTGCAAACTGTAATGGGAATACACCCGTATCAAAGGCATTTTGGCAGACGCCGGCCAGTTACTCTGAAACTCCCGATATCTCAGCGGGGCTCCTGGCCAGGCGCTTTTTACCAGCGAAGTCTGCGATGGGAGAGACTGTCGGTTTTTCTTTGTACGTCAAAATAAGAAGGAAGCTGAGGGAACATGTGGAAAAGCAATGGGAGTGATTTCCAGAGTAGCTGAGTCGAATGGGCAAACAATACACGAGCACGTTAAAATCAGTCCCCCGCGCGCAAACTCCCCCGCGCGGTGAATCGCGTGCCCAAGTGTGTCGCGCTTTTCAGGTCAGGTAGCGTCACCATCAGAGTAACCTCTTTAGAATTTTAGTTACGCGAAATCGTATTATTACGTTAACAGACTCAATGGTACGCGGTGTATAACGCCAGACTGAAGGGCCTAAACGAGTATGAGTGCGGAGAGCAGAACGCTTACCACGTCCCTTACCGAGATTCTAAGGAGAATGGTGGAGCTACGCTATTGGTAGGAACGTGGCAACGTGGAAATCATTTTTAGCCGACGAAGTCGAGTTAGAGCAGTCGTGACAAGAGGGTCGACTGGTTTGGTCGGTCAAAATACGTCGTGTAAGGTTCACAAGGTGTGTATGGCCCACGTGATGGGATGACGTGAGAACAAGAGCGGGCGAGTCGCCATTTTAAATTGGCATGTCAAGAAAGGTGACGGAGGCTTGGTGGAAGATTTGCTTCGACTGTGTTGTGGTATAATTTTGTGCTGACCTCTGAACATATAGAGAAGAAGTTGTACACAGACATCGATTAGTACACACACGCACGCACGATAGGACAAGGGCCACATAAAAAGTATCGTAGGTGTAGAAGCACACGAGCAGTGTTGGCTTTGGCCGGACTGAAATATCTGTGCAATACTAGTGAAAGAAAGCAAGGAGGACTGATAATAACAGGAGGTGACGTCCAGTGGCACTGTTGATGCTGGTGGGACCAAAGTGTTGCTGAGACATCGTAAGCATAGAATCGTTCTCAGTAAATGTTATGAGAGGAAAATTCTGGTGTATGTTGTTGTGGTTATGTTTACCTGTTTAATACTTGGAAAGTATCCAGCTGCCAACGTTAAGAAAGGTTATTCGCAGGTGGGAAATGAATTACTACACGAGGCTGGATCTTCTTGGATAGTATAAGCGGCCCGGAATTATATACGAGTTTAATTTTTCTGCTTTACTTTTGATTTTGAACCGATTTGTTCGATTTTAGAGTTCAAGACAATGACTTGCTGACTGCAGAAGAGGAAACCAGATTTAACGATTACGTCATAAGACATGCTTTAACGTGTTTGAGATAAAGCGACGACTTCGCTTTTTACTAATTTCTCCAGATCGATAATCATGTTTGTATAGTGCCATATTCACAACAGTATATAAATGCTTCGCTTACACCTTTTGGTAACGGCATGTTCAGTTGTGCACAAAATTTATCTTTAAATTTTAATTTTAATTCAACAAAATATTCAAAGCGATAAGACAGATGAGCTGAGTCATCCGATTTTAAACATTACGTCATTCGGTAACGCAAAAGACAAAATACTGTCACAATTTTCGTCACGCCGGTTAGCACGTTGAGATTCTGACGATGTGTTTGTCTTTATCGATAATCATGTTTTTATAGTGCCCTATTCACAACAGTATATAAATACATTGCTCACAACTCTTGGTAAAAGCATGTTCAGTTGTGGACAAATGTATATCAACATTTAATTTTTTAGTTTAATTCAACAAAATTAAATATTCAAAGCGATAAGACAGATGAGCTGAGTCATCAGATTTTAAACATAACGTCATTCGGTAACGCAAAGGGCAAAATACTGTCACAATTTTCGTTACGCCAGTTAGCACGTTGAACCAAGTAAAAACATTTGTCGAGGGTGGAGTGGGTCAAAACGACTGGTAAATGCCTATAATACGCTTTCTTGTAACATGTACGATAGAGCATAGCAATGATTTATTTCGTATTTGCATTCACAATTTGGCTTAAGGAGCCCTTGACATGACTAAAGGAAACTGTGCACAAAGCGTGTTTCCCAGGTATGGGGAAAAGTTCAATTCTTTTGGGCTGTTACGGTGCCCATACTGATCAATCGTGAAGATGTGGTTACTTATATATTGGGAAATTTGTCGCCCATTTTTTTAAATGCGTCTGTTTTGAGAATTTTGTTCCGGTTTTTGAGGAAGACCGACCAAAAGACAGCGAAAAATGATCTTGAGTGAAGAATGCATAGTCTGTGGAGCTATGTTTGGTGAGGAGAGGGTGAATAATTCAGTTGACCTCCTTTCCAGGGTATTGGTCACCTTTTCAGTTGGTCAAATTTAAGCTTTAGTTACAGTTACACACTTTTACTGCAACTTGCTGTTACACATGCTTGAATGTTATTGAAGCTGCAGTTACGCACGGCTCGCTTGCTTTCTTTTCGAGACGAACCAACACTTCGTCGGTTCTGCACGCATTGCGGGCCTATGTTTAACCGACGAAGTCGAGTTAGAGCAGTCGTGACAAGAGGGTCGACTCGTTTGGTCGGTCAAAATACGTCGTGTAAGGCTCACAAGGTGTGTATTTCGCTATGGCCGATGGGATAGGATGACATGAGAACAAGAGCGGACGAGTGGCCATTTTGAATTGGCAGGTCAAGAAAGGTGACGGAGGCTTGGTGGAAGATTTGCTTCGACTGTGTTGTAGTATAATTTTGTGCTGACCGCTGAACATATAGAGAAGAAGTTGTACACAGACATCGAATAGTACACACACACACGCACGATAGGACAAGGGTCCACATAAAAAGTATCGTAGGTATAGAAGCACACGTCCGTCGAGCAGTGTTGTCTTTGGCCGGACTGAAATATCTGTGCAATACTAGTGAAAGAAAGCAAGGAGGACTGATAATAACAGGAGGTGAAGTCGAGTGGCACTGTTGATGCTGGTGGGACCAAAGTGTTGCTGAGACATCGTAAGGATAAAATCTTTCACAGTAAATGTTATGAGAGGGAAATTCTGGTGTATGTTGTTGTGGTTATGTTTAATACTTGGAAAGTATCTAGCTGCCAACGTTAAGAAAGGTTATTCGCAGGTGGGAAATGAATTACTACACGGGACTGGATCTTCTTGGATAGTATAAGCGGCACAGAAGGATATACCAGTTAGTCTTTTTAATTTTTCTGCTTTAGTTTTGATTTTGAACCGATTTGTTCGATTTTAGAGTTCGAGACACTGACTCGCTGACTCCGGAAGAGCAAACCGGATTTAACGATTACGTCATGAGACATGCTTTAACGTGTTTGAGATAAACCGACGACTTTGCCTTTTTACTAATTTCTCCTGATTCTGACGGCGTGTTTGTCTCAATCGATAATCTGTTTTTATAGTGCCAGATTCACAACAGTATATAAATACATAGCTCACAACTCTCGGTAACGGCATGTTCAGTTGTGGACAAAATTTATCTTTAAATTTTAATTTTAATTCAACAAATTATTCAAAGTGACAAGACAGATGAGCTGAGTCATCAGATTTTAAACATTACGTCATTCGGTAACGCAAAGGGCAGAATACTGTCACAATTTTCGTTACGGCAGTTAGCACGGCACGTTGAGCCAAGTAAAAACATTTATCGAGGGTGGAGTGGGTCAAAACGACTGGTAAATGCCTATAATGCGCTTTCTTGTATCCTGTACGTAGCAATGATTTATTTCGTACTTGCACTCACAATTTGGCTTGAGGAGCCCATGGCATGATTAAAGGAAACTGTGCACAAAGCGTGGTTCCCAGGTGTGGGAAAAAGTTCAATTCTTTTGGGCTGTTACAGTGCCCATGCTGATCAATCGTAAAGATGTGGTTACTTTTATATTGGGAAATTTATCACCCGTTTTTTTGAAATGCGTCTGTTTTGAGAATTGTGATGGCTTTTTTGTTCAGGGTTTTGAGGAAGACCGACCAAAAGACAGCGAAAAATGATCTTGTGTGAAGAATGGATGAGGTCATGGGCGTAGTTTGTGGGGCTATGTTTGGTGAGGACAGGGTGAATAATTCAGTTGACCTCTTTTCCAGGGTATTGTTCGCTTTTTCAGTTGGTCAAATCTCAGCGTTAGTTACAGTTACGCACTTTTGCTGCAACTTGCTGTTACAGATGCTTGAATGTTATTGAACCTGCAGTCACGCACGCCTCGCTTGCTTTCTTTTCGAGACGAACCAACACTTCGTCGGTTCTGCACGCATTGCGGGCCTATGTTTAACCGACGAAGTCGAGTTAGAGCAGTCGTGTCAAGAGGGTCGACTGGTTTGGTCGGTCAAAATACGTCGTGTAAGGCTCACAAGGTGTGTATTTCGCTATGGCCCACGGGATGGGATGACGTATTCTGCAGTTAAGCCCATCGATTAATACACACACGCACGCACGATAGGACAAGGGTCCACATAAAAAGTATCGTAGGTATAGAAGGACACTTCCGCCGAGCAGTGTTGGTTTTGACCGGACTGAAATATCTGTGCAATACTAGTGAAAGAAAGCAAGGAGGACTGATAATAACAGGAGGTGAAGTCCAGTGGCACTGTTGATGCTGGTGGGACCAAAGCGTTGCTTAGACATCGTAAGGATAGAATCGTTCTCAGTAAAGGTTATGAAAGGAAAATTCTGGTGTATGTTGTTGTGGTTATGTTTATTACTTGAAAATGTCTAGCTGCCAACGTTAAGAAAGGTTATTGGCAGGTGGGAAATGAATTACGACACGAGGCTGGATCTTCTTGGATAGTATACTATAAGAGGCACAGAAGGATATACCAGTTAGTCTTTTTAATTTTTCTGCTTTAGTTTTGATTTTGAACCGATTTGTTCGATTTTAGAGTTCAAGACACTGACTTGCTGACTGCGGAAGAGGAAACCAAATTTAACGATTACGTCATAAGACATGCTTTAACTTGTTTGAGATGAAGCGACGACTTCGCTTTTTACTAATTTCTCCAGATCGATAATCATGTTTGTATAGTGCCATATTCACAACAGTATATAAATGCTTCGCTTACAACTCTTGATAACGGCATGTTCAGTTGTGGACAAAATTTATCTTTAAATTTTAATTTTAATTCAACAAAATATTCAAAGCGATAAGACAGATGAGCTGAGTCATCCGATTTTAAACATTGCGTCATTCGGTAACGCAAAAGACAAAATACTGTCACAATTTTCGTCACACCGGTTAGCACGTTGAGATTCTGACGATGTGTTTGTCTTTATCGATAATCATGTTTTTATAGTGCCCTATTCACAACAGTATATAAAGACATTGCTCACAACTTTTGGTAAAAGCATGTTCAGTTGTGGACAAATGTATATCAACATTTAATTTTTTAGTTTAATTCAACAAAATTAAATATTCAAAGCGATAAGACAGATGAGCTGAGTCATCAGATTTTAAACGTTACGTCATTCGGTAACGCAAAGGGCAAAATACTGTCACAATTTTCGTTACGCCAGTTAGCACGTTGAACCAAGTAAAAACATTTTTCGAGGGTGGAGTGGGTCAAAACGACTGGTAAATGCCTATAATGCGCTTTCTTGTAACCTGTACGACAGAGAATAGCAATGATTTATTTCGTATTTGCATTCACAATTTGGCTTAAGGAGCCCTAGACATGATTAAAGGAAACTGTGCACAAAGCCTGGTTCCCAGGTATGGGGAAAAGTTCAATTCTTTTGGGCTGTTACGGTGTCCATACTGATCAATCGTGAAGATGTGGTTACTTTTATATTGAGAAATTTGTCGCCCATTTTTGAAATGCGTCTGTTTTGAGAATTTTTGTTCCGGGTTTTGAGGAAGACTGACCAAAAGACAGCGAAAAATGATCTTGAGTGAGGAATGCATAGTCTGTGGAGCTATGTTTGGTGAGGAGAGGGTGAATAATTCAGTTGACCTCCTTTCCAGGGTATTGGTCGCCTTTTCAGTTGGTCAAATTTAAGCGTTAGTTACAGTTACACACTTTTACTGCAACTTGCTGGTACAGATGCTTGAATGTTATTGAAGCTGCAGTCACGCACGGCTCGCTTGCTTTCTTTTCGAGACGAACCAACACTTCGTCGGTTCTGCACGCATTGCGGGCCTATGTTTAACCGACGAAGTCGAGTTAGAGCAGTCGTGACAAGAGGGTCGACTCGTTTGGTCGGTCAAAATACGTCGTGTAAGGCTCACAAGGTGTGTATTTCGCTATGGCCCACGGGATGGGATGACGTAAGAACAAGAGCGGACGAGTCGCCATTTTAAATTGGCAGGTCAAGAAAGGTGACGGAGGCTTGGTGGAAGATTTGCTTCGACTGTGTTGTGGTATAATTTTGTGCTGAGCTCTGAACATATAGAGAGGAAGTTGTACACAGACATCGATTAGTACACACACGCACGCACAATAGGACAAGGGTCCACATAAAAAGTACCGTAGGTATAGAAGCACACGTCCGCCGAGCAGTGTTGGCTTTGGCCGGACTGAAATATCTGTGCAATACTAGTGAAAGAAAGCAAGGAAGACTGATAATAACAGGTGGTGAGGTCCAGTGGCACTGTTGATGCTGGTGGGACCAAAGAGTTGCTGAGACATCGTAAGGATAGAATAGTTCTCAGTAAATGTTATGAGAGGAAAATTGTATTCTGGTGTATGTTGTTGTGGTTATGTTTAATTCTTGGAAAGTGTCTAGCTGCCAACGTTAAGAAAGGTTATTCGCAGGTGGGAAATGAATTACTACACCAGGCTGGATCTTCTTGGATAGTATAAGCGGCCCAGAATTTTATACCAGTTAGACTTTTTAATCTTTCTGCTTTACTTTTGATTTTGAACCGCTTTGTTCGATTTTAGAGTTCGAGACACTGACTTGCTGACTCCGGATTTAACGATTACGTCATAAGACATGCTTTAACGTGTTTGAGATAAAGCGACAACTTCGCTTTTTTACTAATTACTCCTGATTCTGACGGTGTGTTTGTCTTAATCGATAATCTGTTTTTATAGTGCCATATTCACAACAGTATATAAATACATCGCTCACAACTCTCGGTAACGGCACGTTCCGTTGTGGACAAAATTTATCTTTAAATTTTAATTTTAATTCAACAAAATATTCAAAGCGATAAGACAGATGAGCTGAGTCATCAGATTTTAAACATTACATCATTCGGTAACGCAAAAGACAATACTGTCACAATTTTCGTCACGTCGGTTAGCACGTTGAGATCCTGACGATGTGTTTGTCTTTAACGATAATCATGTTTTTATAGTGCTCTATTCACAACAGTATATAAATACATCGCTCACAACTCTCGGTAAAAGCATGTTCAGTTGTGGACAGATTTATATCGACATTTAAATTTTTAGTTTAATTCTACAAAATTAAATATTCAAAGCGATAAGTCAGATGAGCTGAGTCATCAGATTTTAAACATTACGTCATTCGGTAATGCAAGGGGCAAAATACTGTCACAATTTTTGTTACGCCAGTTAGCACGTCACGTTGAGTCAAGCAAAAACATTTATTGGGGGTGGAGTGGGTCAAAACGACTGGTAAATGCCTATAATGCGCTTTCTTGTAACCTGTACGATAGAGCATAGCAATGACTTATTTGGTATTTGCATTCACAATTTGGCTTAAGGAGCCCTTGACATGATTAAAGGAAACTGCACAAAGTGCGGCGTGGGGAAAAGTTCAATTCTTTTGGGCTGTTACCGTGCCCATGCTGATCAATCGTAAAGATGTGGTTACTCTTATATTGGGACATTTATGGCCCATTTTTTGAAATGCGTCTGTTTTGAGAATTGTGATGGCTTTTTTGTTCAGGGTTTTGAGGAAGATCGACCAAAAGACAGCGAAAAATGATCTTGAGTGAAGAATGCATGAGGTCATCGGCGTAGTCTATGGTGCTATGTTTGGTGAGGAGAGGGTGAATAATTCAGTTGACCTCCTTTCCAGGGTATTGGTTGCTTTTACAGTTGGTCAAATTTCAGCGTTAGTAACAGTTACACACTTTTACTGCAGCTTGCTGTTACAGATGCTTGAATGTTATTGAACCTGCAGTCACGCATGCCTCGCTTGCTTTCTTTTCGAGACGAACCAACACTTCGTCGGTTCTGCACGCATTGCGGGCCTATGTTTAACCGACGAAGTCGAGTTAGAGCAGTCGTGACAAGAGGGTCGACTCGTTTGGTCGGTCAAAATACGTCGTGTAAGGTTCACAAGGTGTGTATTTCGCTATGGCCCACGGGGTGGGATGACGTGAGAACAAGAGCGGAGTCGCCATTTTAAATTGGCAGGTCAAGAAAGGTGACGGAGGCTTGGTGGAAGATTTGCTTCGACTGTGTTGTGGTATAATTTTGTGCTGTCCTCTGAACATATAGAGAAGAAGTTGTACACAGACATCGATTAGTACACACACGCACGCACGATAGGACAAGGGCCACATAAAAAGTATCGTAGGTGTAGAAGCACACGTCCGCCGAGCAGTGTTGGCTTTGGCCGGACTGAAATATCTGTGCAATACTAGTGAAAGAAAGCAAGGAGGACTGATAATAACAGGAGGTGATGTCCAGTGGCACTGTTGATGCTGGTGGGACCGAAGTGTTGCTGAGACATCGTAAGCATAGAATCGTTCACAGTAAATGTTATGAGAGGAAAATTCTGGGGTATGTTGTCGTGGTTATATTTACCTGTTTAATACTTGGAAAGTATCCAGCTGCCAACGTTAAGAAACGTTATTCGCAGGTGGGAAATGAATTACTACACGAGGCTGGATCTTCTTGGATAGTATAAGCGGCCCGGAATTATATACCAGTTACTCTTTTTAATGTTTCTGCTTTACTTTTGATTTTAAACCGATTTGTTCGATTTTAGAGTTCGAGACACTGACTTGCTGACTCCGGAAGAGCAAACCGGATTTAACGATTACGTCATAAGACATGCTTTAACGTGTTTGAGATAAAGCGATGACTTCGCTTTTTACCAATTTCTCCAGATCGAAAATCATGTTTTTATAGTGCCATATTCACAACAGTATATAAATGCTTCGCTCACAACTCTCGATAACGGCATGTTCAGTTGTGGCCAAATATATCTTTAAATTTTTATTTTAATTTAACAAAATATTCAAAGCGATAAGACAGATGAGCTGAGTCATCCGATTTTAAACATTACGTCATTCGGTAACGCAAAAGACAAAATGCTGTCACAATTTTCGTCATGCCGGTTAGCACGTTGAGATTCTGACGATGTGTTTGTCTTTATCGATGATCATGTTTTTACAGTGCCCTATTCACAACAGTATATAAATACATTGCTTACAACTCTTGGTAAAAGCATGTTCAGTTGTGGAGAAATGTATATCAACATTTAATTTTTTAGTTTAATTCAACAAAATTAAATATTCAAAGCGATAAGACAGATGAGCTGAGTCATCAGATTTAAACATAATGTCATTCGGTAACGCAAAGGGCAAAATACTGTCACAATTTTCGTTACGCCAGTTAGCATGGCACGTTGAGCCAAGTAAAAACATTAATCGAGGGTGGAGTGGGTCAAAACGACTGGTAAATGCCTATAATGCGCTTTCTTGTAACCTGTACGATAGAGCATAGCAATGATTTATTTCGTATTTGCATTCACAATTTGGCTTAAAGAGCCCTTGACATGATTAAAGGAAACTGTGCACAAAGCGTGGTTCCCAGGTGTGGGGAAAAGTTCAATTCTTTTAAGCTGTTACGGTGCCCAAACTGATCAATCTTAAAGATGTGGTTACTTTTATATTGGGAAAATTATCGCCCATTTTTTGAAATACGTCTGTTTTGAGAATTGTGATGGCCTTTTTGTTCAGGGTTTTGAGGAAGACCGACCAAAAGACAGCGAAAAATGGTCTTGAGTGAAGAATGGATGAGGTCAGGGGCATAGTCTGTGGAGCTATGTTTGGTGAGGAGAGTGTGAATAATTCAGCTGACGTCCTTTCCAGGGTATTGATCGCCTTTTCAGTTGGTCAAATTTCAGCGTTAGTTACAGTTACACACTTTTACTGCAACGTGCTGTTACAGATGCTTGAATGTTATTGAACCTGCAGTCACGCACGGCTCGCTTACTTTCTTTTCGAGACGAACCAACACTTCGTCGGTTCTGCACGCATTGCGGGCCTATGTTTAACCGACGAAGTCGAGTTAGAGCAGTCGTGTCAAGAGGGTCGACTGGTTTGGTCGGTCAAAATACGTCGTGTAAGGCTCACAAGGTGTGTATTTCGCTATGGCCCACGGGATGGGATGACGTATTCTGCAGTTAAGCCCATCGATTAGTGCACACACGCACGCACGATAGGACAAGGGTCCACATAAAAAGTATCGTAGGTATAGAAGGACACTTCCGCCGAACAGTGTTGGTTTTGACCGGACTGAAATATCTGTGCAATACTAGTGAAAGAAAGCAAGGAGGACTGATAATAACAGGAGGTGAAGTCCTGGGACCAAAGTGTTGCTGAGACATCGTAAGGATAGAATCGTTCTCAGTAAAGGTTATGAAAGGAAAATTCTTGTGTATGTTGTTGTGGTTATGTTTATTACTTGAAAATGTCTAGCTGCCAACGTTAAGAAAGGTTATTGGCAGGTGGGAAATGAATTACGACATGAGGCTGGATCTTCTTGGATAGTATACTATAAGCGGCACAGAAGGATATATCAGTTAGTCTTTTTGAATTTTCTGCTTTACTTTTGATTTTGAACCGATTTGTTCGATTTTAGAGTTCGAGACACTGACTTGCTGACTGCGGAAGAGGAAACCAGGTTTAACGATTACGTCATAAGACATGCTTTAACGTGTTTGAGATAAAGCGACGACTTCGCTTTTTACTAATTTCTCCAGATCGATAATCATGTTTGTATAGTGCCATATTCACAACAGTATATAAATGCTTCGCTTGCAACTCTTGATAACGGTATGTTCAGTTGTGCACAAAATTTATCTTTAAATTTTAATTTTAATTCAACAGAATATTCAAAGCGATAAGACAGATGAGCTGAGTCATCCGATTTTAAACATTACGTCATTCGGTAACGCAAAAGACAAAATACTGTCACAATTTTCGTCACGCCGGTTAGCACATTGAGATTCTGACGATGTGTTTGTCTTTAACGATAATAATGTTTTTATAGTGCCCTATTCACAACATTGTATAAATACATTGCTCACAACTCTTGGTAAAAGCATGTTCAGTTGTGGACAAATGTATATCAACATTTAATTTTTTAGTTTAATTCAACAAAATTAAATATTCAAAGCGATAAGACAGATGAGCTGAGTCATCAGATTTTAAACATTACATTACGTCATTCGGTAACGCAAAGGGCAAAATACTGTCACAATTTTCGTTACGCCAGTTAGCACGTTGAACCAACTAAAAACATTTGTCGAGGGTGGAGTGGGTCAAAACGACTGGTAAATGCCTATAATGCGCTTTCTTGTAACCTGTACGATAGAGCATAGCAATGATTTATTTCGTATTTGCATTCACAATTTGGCTTAAGGAGCCCTTGACATGATTAAAGGAAACTGTACACAAAGCGTGGTTCCCAGGTATGGGGAAAAGTTCAATTCTTTTGGGCTGTTACGGTGCCCATACTGATCAATCGTGAAGATGTGGTTACTTTTATATTGGGAAATTTGTCGCCCATTTTTTGAAATGCGTCTGTTTTGAGAATTTTTGTTCCGGGTTTTGAGGAAGACCGACCAAAAGACAGCGAAAAATGATCTTGAGTGAAGAATGCATAGTCTGTGGAGCTATGTTTGGTGAGGAGAGGGTGAACAATTCAGTTGACCTCCTTTCTAGGGTATTGGTCGCCTTTTCAGTTGGTCAAATTTAAGCGTTAGTTACAGTTACACACTTTTACTACAACTTGCTGTTACAGATGCTTGAATGTTATTGAAGCTGCAGTCACGCACGGCTCGCTTGCTTTCTTTTCGAGACGAACCAACACTTCGTCGGTTCTGCACGCATTGCGGGCCTATGTTTCACGTTGCCATGGGCTAACGCTCGAAACGTCAGCTTTCAATCTCTTACCTTATCAACTCAGTTGATAAATCCAAAATTTTGTGTTTAACGTCCCCACCGACGCAGCACCACAGTTTCTTTAGAAACTAACCCCCTTCCTTACCGAAATTGCCTCAGGGGATCACACAAATACAAAACAAAAACCAAACATATCAATCATAAGACAGTCAAAACTTTATTTTTTGTTCATGCGCCACGCATACAGCATACACATAGAAGTACCCGTTACGTCGCAAAACCGGGATTCGAAACGCGGGAGTATCACATTTGGAATATGAACTAACCAATCGAGTCACCGAATAGAACGATGCAGTGGTGGCTTTTCCGCGGGAAACAGACAGCAAGACACAGTGGACTGGATCAACGGTTTTCCACTGATTGGAAGCAGGCACAGGCAGAGACAGGCAGACCCAATTTATTCTGGGTAGATTTTTTTCCTCCCACCTTGATTCCACAAATAATTGGAAGCAGTGATTTCGGCGTTACACACTTCAACGCCGTTAGAGGTTTCTCATAAAACCTAATTACGTATAGTAAGGTAAGCTAATGCATAAATACAGAAGTCTTTTTACAATCTGTAGACTCTACTGAACCACTTCATAATTATCAATAAATTAAATCTAAAAAAAACATTATTTCAACCGATTTTAATGATTGTTCCTAAACACATGTCCTAAACAGCACTAAATAACGCTGTTCCACTGATCATATTAATGAAATGTCATACAGTCCAAACCACAGACAGAGGAAAAACAAGCTACTCTTTGCTCCAACTTATGTCACTCCACTTTGCAAGGGAGATCAGATGCGTACGACTTCGGTCGCCAGTCAATTGATAGCTATTGAGCAGTACTTTCCTGTGGCGCTATTTATTATGTTGTACAAGGTGGCTCTAACTTTTGAGACTGAGGATCCTAGCCTGAGAAAACAGATGACGTTCTACGGCGACACCACGGAGCACCCGGTGGCTGCACGAGGCGTTGTCTGTTTTCTCAGGCTAACCACACAAAATCACTGAAATTGCTGAATGAAAACTGCATTGAAAATTGAGGCTAATACTAGGTTAGCTTAGCTCTACCTCAAACAACCGGAAGAGTAGCCTTTTGGATAGTGGGAACGAGAAAAATAAAAGAAAGCAAACGTGAAAGTAAAACACGGGGAAATT